>OX456525.1:68826935-68966935 GCA_949748255.1 Eustalomyia histrio
AAAATTTCACGAAGGTTTTTGGGGAAACATAATGTCTTTTAAGGCTATTCTATTTCCTCGGCAAATGTTAAAAGAATCAATAGCATTTTGACATTTAATTTTAGGAAACGCTGGAGTAATGTGAACATTTTTGATCTCGTCAATGCAGCTTCATTATTTTGAATTCTTGCTATTGTTGATTTGTGCACTTTATGTTCATCGCAAATCACTTTTGCAGATATGCCTAAGTTTATTAAGAATATCACTTTTTGTTGTTTTATTGAAAGTTTTATATAAATAAAAAGCACTGAGTTTTTTTTTTTTGAAAAGTTGCGTTAACTGAGTCAACAATGCAAACAATTTACGAGTTGCAATAATCGAGGAGTTGCGTTTATCGAGAGTTGCGTTAAGCGAGGTGGCATTGTATGTATATATATATTTTTTTTAAAAGTAACATATAAATTTATTCAATTACTAAGTGACATATTTAAATAGACTCAACATTTTATTAGTTGTAGTTATCACTAACACAAAGTTGGGCAATAAGTACCACCCTATTGGAAAGTGCTGCCATTTATGCAAATAGCATCTTGTGTCAATTTGATATTGACATTCGTAAAGTAGGTACGTGCGATTTTTTGGATTTGGATTATGATTTTTGAACTCAACGACCCAGGGGATGACTTTCCATTAAACTTGATTATCATCGACGGAAAATTCACGCATAATGACACCCTCTCAAAGTCACCTTGTAGTGTGCAGCTACTTCGGAAGAGGTGGTTGGGACTTATATTTTTCGAAGGTGTCGACGATGACGCTATTACGGTGAACGGCGACCGCTATAGAGCAATGCTGACTAAAGTTTTCCAACCGGAAAATGACGATCTGGATTTGGAGGGCATGTGGTTACAACAGGATGAGGTCACTTGTCATACTGCACGAGACACAATGCGTATTTTGAAGGACGTCTTCCCAGCGCGTGCAGTCTCGCGTTTTTGTAATCTGTCGAGGCTAGCCAAAACTTCCAACCCGATATTAACAACTTGACAGTACAAATGCTGCGCACACTTATGTAAAATACAATAAAATAAGTCCACATTTACATCAACGCCGACGGCGACCATATTTTCCACAATAAATTGAAACAAAATTTATAAATACTATTATCAATTAAAAACCAAATGAGTTTTCACTTTAAGCTAAAGTAATCACGTGTAAAAAAAAAACAAATTATGGAAACGTACGCCAACAACACAATTTAAATTTTTAAGAATACAATTTCACAATATTAACATAATATGTTCCTAATGATTATAGTAATATCGAAATGATCATAATATGTACCCAATGATCATATTATGCAGAAAATTTCTTAATCATTTAGAATCATATTATGATCATTTCGTGCCAAAGACTTCAAAAGTTTAAATTTTTTTTCGATTTTGCTTTGGTACAAAATTAAAATCTATTACACTACTGATTTAATCATTTTATTTTAAAGAATAATAAAATCATGTGACGTCGGTGAAAGTTAAAAAAAAAGTTTTTGTGCAAAAAAATTAAATCTTAAGTGGACTTAAGAAAATTTTCCAAAAATGTTGTTATTCAATAAAACTTTTTAACATTCATAATTCATAGAAGGACCTTCTCAGCTAGTAAATTGCAAGGAGTAATTCTGTGTTGGTGCAGTTAAAAACAACTTGTTTTAAGTACAGTTTTTTAAATTTTTTTCTAAATGTACTTTAAATCCAAAATCAAAATTATTTTTTTAGATTCTTATACATTTTTTTTTCTATGTAACTTATAAGGAAACTCTTTTGAAGAAAATAAAATTTTCGGAATGAAAACAATCTCCTATTATTATTTATGTAAGTAACTTCATAGTGCTTTTTAGGAAGATACCTAACTCATGTTTTGCTGTTTATCCACAACTTACAAATTCGTAGTTCCAGTCCCTGATTATTTTAATTAAGTGAAATCGATTGTAAGCTGATTCATTTTTACTATATACTATTTAAACTTTTCCTAATCCATTTAAATATATATTCTATTAAACATTTTTGCAAAAATCTTTACTTAAGATTTAACTTGTACTTTAACATAACATTTGACAGTTTTTGCATTTAAAAATACCAGCTCTTTTAAGACAATCTCTCTAATTAATGTTTATACCATTTAAAATGCTTAAATATTCAAATAAATTCCCATTATACAAACATCAACATTTATAAATAAGTATAAATGTTTCAAGAATTTAAATTTGAATTTTATAAAACTAACAAACATTTTCAAATATAAAGTGCAATGTTAACATTATGGCATTCAAGCACATTAATTTTCAACAAAGGAAAATAAAAATGAAAATCCATAAGTTTCAAGTAGCAACTTGAAATTTCTGTAGATGAGCTCAAAAAATTATTTTATGTCTTTATCTACATTATTCACAAATGATGTATAATTTCAAAAAAAAAAAGGATACAAATAAAATTTCCATACACACCCAAATGATAATCATTATACACAACAATACTGTATATTCTATTAGCAGCAGCTGTTGTTTAAGTGTGTTGGTGTATGTATGTGTCTCTTTATACATATGTATGAAATCATAGTAATATATGATATTCTATTTTTTCATATCATAAAATATTTAATATCCTTGAAGTACTACACTAGTTTACAACCATTTTTATAAAAAATCACTTTCAGAAAATGGGAAGATATTTCTTTTTTTTTTTTTGATTTTTAAAAATTTTCAAAGATTTTTATTTGGAGACAATTTTTTAAAGATTGGTAATACAGAGTGTCTGCCGGGAAGGTATACTACTTTGTTTTGCCGCCATTTTGGTAAACATAAGTCTTGACAGTTCAAATGTGGCAGTCGTGAAGTAGACACGTTGCAAATTTATTATGGAAAAATATTCGATAAACCAACGTGTTTTAATCGTTAAAACATTTTATCAAAATCAATCATCAATTACTGTGACGATGAGAAAGTTACGTGATATTTTTGGGAGAAACAACGTAACAACAAAACGCACTATGTATTTATCGTTTAATGAATGATTTCAAAGAAAGAGGATCTACAGGTGATAGACCCAAGCATGGACCACAACGTACTGCAAGATTGGCTAAAAAAAAAACATTACTGCTGCTCAAGAAAGTGTTCAAAACAATCCATCAACCTCAGTTCGATGCCATGCTTAGGAGCTTGGTCTTCAAAGAACAACTTTGGACACAATTTTGCACAAGGATTTGCATTTGCTTCCGTTTAAGATTCAGTTGACACAAGAGCTTCTTCCACAAGACCATTTACAGCTCGCCCATGACAACCCCGATTTTAATGAAAAAATCATAATGAGTGACAAGCACATTTTCATTTGAATGGATATGTGAATAAACAGAATAGTCGGTTTTGGGCAATGGAAAACCCTGAAATTATTCATCAGTCACCTTTGCATCCATTAATAGTGACAGTCTGGTGTGCAATTTAGTCAGGAGGAATCATTGGACCTTACTTCTTTGAAAATGAAAACGGCGTAACGGTAACTGTGAATGGGGAGCGATATCGCGATATGATTGAAAACTTTTTAACGCCATAACTGCATGCTTTGGGCTTGATTAACATGTGGTATCAAGAAGACGGTGTCACATCGCATACAGCCAGGATTACAATGGAATAACTGTGAGACCTCTTTCCATAACAAATTATTTCAAGAAATGGTGATGTGGATTGGCCTCCATTGTCGCCTGATTTGACTGCTCCGCACTTCTTTTTGTAGGGATATCTGAAAAGCAAGGTTAATGCAAACAAACCAGAAACGCTTGAGCAACTAAAACAAAAGGGCTCGCATTTGTGAGGCTAACAAAGTCGGACATTTATTTGATATTGTATTCCATATATAATTGCCGACATTAAATAGAACATTTATCAATTTAACATACATTCTCTTTCATTTAATCAAAAATTATAAACAAACAAAGTAGTATACCTTTCTGGCGGAAATTATAAATGTAATCACATACGTAACAAATTTAGAAATATTGATTTTAAAAATATATTTAAAAAAATATTTTAAACATAAATTTTAGTTTGCAAAAAAAGAAATTTTGTAAATATTTATAAACTCCGTAAGAAAAATAAAACGTGCAAATTCCTTAAATATGGCCAATTGGGCATAAAAATAAGTTAAATATGTTGGGCGTTATTTCATTTTCTTTGGCGAATATTTCATCTTCATATATGGAGATTATATCATTATGACAAACCCTAAAAAATGGAAATGCCTGTTAACTGTTATTTTCACAACAAATTAAGACTATAAGAAAATTGCGTATTTTTTAGTATTTAATTTTTGGTAGATTTTTTCATAACCAAAAATAACTTAATTTGAATTTACGCTAATAAACCCAAAAATTGTGAATTATAGCCCAAAAGACTTGGGTAATTCATTTTTAATTTTTTGCCATTTTTGCTTTGGGTTATTTGATCGTTTTTTTAAAAAAAAAGTTGGAATTTACGACATGATACTTTTTAACTTAAATGCCATGCCCCTGTGGGCGGTCCTAAAAAAAAAATGTTACCGTATTGAAAATTTAAAATTTTATGTACGAAACATCCAAAACAAGCTATTTTAATACCCAACATAGAATAACTAATATTTTAATTTAATGATATATTTGCATTTTGTAACAAAGCTTTTGATATGCGCCAGATTGTATATGAATAAACTATGAGTCCAAAGATTAAATCATCTCACAAACAGGTACCTAACTATTTTGATGACCTCGACAAACCATATTTTTTGGAAGGAATAAAAAAATTAGACAAACGTTACACAATGTGTATAGAGCTCAAAGGAAACTATGTGGAGAAGCAAAATGATTTTTAATCCAAAAACTTATGTTTCATTCAAAAAGTCACGGACTTATTGACCCGCTTAATTTTTTTTGGAGATTATTTTATTGGGGGCTACATCATCTCATCCTTTCGGAGTTATTTTATTATGAAATAAACGCCAATCTTTGGAGGTTATTTCGGTTGGGTATTATTTCAGGTACAGTGAAATAACTTCCAAGTGATATAATTCCCAATGAAATAACACCCAATAAAGTACGCCCGAATAAAAATTAAATAACATGAAAAGGAAGAAGGAAATGAAATAAGCACCAATGTTTGGAAGTTATTTCATGAAAAAATAAATCCCAAAGAAAATAATAAAACTCCCAAAAAATTAATAACTCCCAATTAAAATTTTGAGTTCTACTTAATTTGTAAGTACATATATGAAACTATATACGTAAATAATTTATTATATAATCATTTTGTAGACTTTTGATTTGTCAAAATAGTAAAAAAAAAACCTTATAAATAAATTATTTCACAATCTCGTCATTATATATAAAAGGGCAGCGGTACGCAGCCCCTTCCCCGCCTATGTCATAATTTTTCGTAATAGTCAATATGGAGCAAAATCAACTGTTTTTCATCTTTTACGTACAATACTCCATTATTCTTCTTTTGCCACTCATTATTTTGAACTTGACATTTTTAAACACTGTTTAACCGATCTTCAATAATTGAAATTCTAACAAGAGCAGATTACATATGCATTGTTTTAAGTAAAACAACTCATTTTTTTGGTATTACTTATCTTACAACAGTTTTAAGGACTGTTACAAATCTAATTTTAAAAGAAATAAAATAACTCCCAACAAAAAATGGAATAACTCCCATTGCTCAAATTGCAGCCAAAATGTAATGGTAAAAAAAAAATAAAATAAATCCCAAAAAAAATTCTTTAGGTGTTACTTAACGAAATAATTTCGAACAAATAAGTGAAATTAGTCCCAACGTACTAAAAATGTTTGGAATTTTTTGGGAGCTTTATTTCATTGGTATTTATTACGTATTTAATTTAGGTTTTATTTCATTGAAAGATATTCCGTGTTGTCACATGTGCTCTTGAAAACGTGACTCTTTTGTTTACAGATACAAATATTACTTGGCGCAAGGACAATACTTTTTAGTATAAAATTAACATATTCCTAGCAAAACTTTACTAATAGGTGCGATATACTCATGCATTACCTTGTAATGATGGCTCGATACATTTTGCATTATTTGCAGCATAAGTTAACGACTACACAGTTAGTACGTCAAAATGACACACGAAAACCCTTAAATGCGTAAAATTAATTTTGGGTCGTAGAATCAACGCATAGACTTTAAATAGACTTAATTTATTGTTTTTCACTTATTTACTATTTATTACTGTTATTATACCCTTCACCATAGGTGGAAGGGTATATATAAGTTTGTCATTCCGTTTGTAATTTCTACAATATTGATCTTAGACCCTTTAAAGTATATATATTCTGGGTCCTTATGAAGAGCGAAGTTGACGATGTCCGTCTGTCCGTCTGTCCGTCTGTCCGTCTGTGTGTTGAAATGGGTTTTCCGAAGAACCCAGACATGATGAGGACTTGATTCTTTTTTATTTCTGTTACATGTGATCCATTTCTGTTTGCTATTAAAAATCAGACAGATCGGTTAATAAATGGCTGAGATATTAGCAAAAAACCAGGACTACCTCTAATTTTTCCAGTAAAATCCCTTTGTTTAATATGTATGTAGAATTTTGAGCATAACAACACATCCATGTGTTAAAATTCTTTTCTATCATCTCCACCTTTTATACACAAACAACACACATACAAAGATTTCTCATTTAAATAAAAACCAAACAAATCTCTGATTAACGAAGACTTTTATATATGTACCTCTATTGACGATGATTTTGTGTGAGCTTCAATAGCTCAGTTGTCTAGACGCTGTGTCACAGATACTTTTTTTTTCTCTAAGGCCGCGGGGTTCGAGGTTCAAATCTCGGTCAAGGTCAATTCACTTTTTTTTGTACATTTTTTTTTATTATTTTCTTAAGACTTTTTTTTTACTTATTTTTTTTTTTAACATTTAATAATTAATTTATATAAAATTTTATATTAATAATTAAAATTCTTTTCTTTCATCTCCACCTTTTATACACAAACAACACACATATAAAGATTTGTCATTTAAATAAAAACTAAACAAATCTCTAATGAACGAAGACTTTTATATATGTACCTCTATTGACGATGATTTTGTGTGAGCTTCAATAGCTCAGTTGTCTAGACGCTGTTTCACAAATACTTTTTTTTTCTCTAAGGCCGCGGGGTTCGAGGTTCAAATCTCGGTCAGGTCAATTCACTATTTTTTTGTACATTTTTTTTATTATTTTCTTAAGACTTTTTTTTTTGCTTATTTTTGGTTTTTTTTAACTTTTAATAATTAATTTATATAAAATTTTATATTAATAATTAAATAATCCATAAAAAGGCTAAAAACATCAACATTTTTATAAAAACCCTCTGATACAAACAAAATACAAACGGTTTTATTTCTATTTTTTGCTCCGATTTAAAAGAATTTATAAAAAGATTTTTAAACCATTTTATTTCTCGCATATTAAGAAAATTTTATACATAATTTACCTTTGAGTGCAACTATTTTAGGTCATAACTTATAATAATTTATAAAAAAAAATATAAACTATTTTCCTTCAAATTTTTAAAATTAAGCTAAAGAAATTACAAATATTTCTAATAAAAAAGCGAAATAAAATCCCAAATGCAAATTTGCCAGCTAAATCAAACTATTTTGTAGAAATAAAACACATGCAGTTGTAGTGATTTCTTTTAACGAATTCTTTTCTTTCACCTCTTCACCTTTTATACACAAACAACAAACACTATTCTAGAGCTATGGATACGTCCTATATAGCAAAAGATCGAAAGTCTTTAGTATAACATATTTGCTGAAACACCCGGAAATATCGGTTCAGATACAAAAAAGTTATGCCCAAAACATACATTTTTTTAAAATACATATTTTCTGGAACCATAAATCTTCCCGAGTCCAAGTTTTATCTCCAAACTAAGTGGTTAATTTCCTCTTAAAGGCGTCCGTATATAAATCTGTCCATTTCATTATATATGTCCATATATAAACTTCAGTTTTTTCCCAACCATGGTGAAGGGTATATAAGATTCGGCATAGCCGAATTTAGCCGCTCTTACTTGTTTTTAAATTAATCTAGAAGGTAAGGAGTTATAATATTAATTCTACACTGGGATGTGTTTAAATCAAAATCTTGTTCACACATTAAAATGTGTTACAAAAGGACACCAATGCGTATACGTAATATTATTGTAACACATTTTATTGTGTGACAATAATATATCGTATACGTATTGGTGTCCTTTTGTAACACATTTTAATGTGTGAACAAAATTTTGATATTTTTTTGATTCCAAACGAAAAAAAATATTAATAAATAGTAAATAAATAAAAAAATCAATAACTATAAGTCATTGCAAAAGATATTTTGATCTATTTTCCTTAAAACATCAACAAATCTCTTGACAAACAACACTCACAATATTATTTCGTTAAAAACAACTAAAAATACATATTAAATTAATCAAAAATACAATCAAAAAGAGGACTACTGATTTTTCATAATATTCAACCCATTTTATTGTTTATTTTCAATCATTGTTAAATAACCAACAAAAGTAGTAAAAACAATAGAAAGTCGTTTAAAATAACCATACATTTTTTACTGACAAAAAGTTAGAAGAAATTACTTTTGTGGTTTGTTTCTCAAATTGAAAGTTTTTTTATTTGTATGTAATTACAAAACACAACACACACAGATGTATATATTTATATTGATGTTTGTATATTTGAATAATTTCATGTAATTTTTATTTAAATAATTTAATATATATACAAACTATTTTGGTAAAAAAAAAAACAAAAAAGAATTTTATGAATTTTAATTTTTAGAAAACATAAAATTTTACATTTAACTCCTACTCTGTTTGTTATTTGAATGACTGATTCAAATAGTTAAAAAAATATATTTCTATGAATTTCAATTGATTCTTCATTTAAAAACAAGCTTTACGTATTACATTTTAAATAAACTACAGTCGATAACGGAAAATATATTTGTAAAACGGAATATACCACTGTTTTCTACGATTCTATTGTCTCGGCGTTTTTCTCTATCATTTCGAAAGTTGAAATTTTACTTACAGAATTATTGATTACATTTAACATGATTTATAAATATAAAGTAATAAATAAATTAATTTAGAAAATCAATTTTTGATAACTTTTTGCTTCTTTGTAAGCAATAGGTTACAACTTTAATAAATTTTTATTTCATATAATTTCATATATATTATAGCGAAATTGGGCTAATTTTAAAGCCCTTTTTAATTACATTTGCATCTGTATATATTTTTCAAATAACAAAAAATTTTTTGACAAAATTTAGTTAAACACAAACTTTATTATAATTAGGCACATATGTGTAAAATTAAAATATAATACAAATTTGCTCTTAATTATTTTAATTTGACTATATTTGTGATTAATAAAAAAAATGTATAACTTTGTGCTTAATTTAATACACTATGTTTGGTTTTAAATAAAAAGCTACACACAATATTAATGTATATTTCAATGCCTTTTTTTGAGTGTAAAGTTTGTATGTTGTGTTACATCGCTAACCAAAAAACGAAGCGAAATAATTTGTTTGGGCTTAAAGTAATCCAAAATTACATGTGTCGACAGTTCAGTGGGTAGTGTCCTCGGCTGGCAACCAGATTCAACTCAGATTCAACTCCCTACATGACCACATTATATTTAATAACGTTGAAAATATTTGTTATAATTTTTTGTGAATAAAAAATTTTTTTATAAAAATCCATTTTTAGACACATTACTTTTTCCATCCTTGTAACCTTATAAGTAATCACTTACTTTATCACTACTAATGATAATATCACACATTTTGTTTATCTATGGATTTTCTTAAATTAATCCTTGCTTTCTTTGTTGAAATGTGAGTCATACGATTAAAGTAAGAAACGTTTTTTTGCAATTTTCTTAAAAATTCAAAATGTCTGTTTTGGAAAAATTTGAATCTTTTCAATACACGTTCATTGTGAAAGGGACCGGTCACGATACCGGTTTTTTATATGAACAAAAACCGGTCACTTTAACATGGGCTTGTCCTAGAAGGCGGTCAATTTCCCTCTGTGACATGTCACAGGACTGGTCTAAAATAACATGTCACACATCTAACCCCAAAGAACATATCGCAGACTTTTATACCGATATATACCCTACGGGAAATAGACCAGTCACAGAGTTAGTCAGGTGACCGGAACTTTGTGGCAGGAACTGGTCCTCGAGTTGGTTCTCCTATATGAAAGTAACCGGTAACTTTAACATGGGCTTGTCATAAGAGGTGGCAATTTCTACCTTTTAAGCTACTTGCGATATATCGCTGACCTTGTGTAGGGTACCATATCACTGCATTGGTGTAAGTGAATGCGCAACAGAAGACGTTAGAATTATCTTACACATAACTAGTCTCATGTTAGACACTACATGATGTGTATCCAAACTAGGGCAATATGAAACGTTACGTGACTGGCTCAAATGTACATACCACAGGACTGAGGCCAATTTATTGAAAAAAAACTGGTTACGTATCAATCACAACGTGTTATGTTGCAGAACTTGTAGGGAATGCATAGTTTCGTGACATATCACTTGACTGTTGCCAAAGCACATGACACAGAGCAAGCGAAAAATTATTAGCATCTAACCTGTCAATATTTCTCCCGCGTATGACAGATTAAGAACGCGTTTTAGAACGAATTCATAAACTTCAGTAGCTGAATTTACCTGCAATGTTAATTATAAAAGTTTTTACAAATTATAGCGATTTAAATCATAAAACAAATTTTTCTATCGAAACAAAATTGATTCAATGTAATTTAAATTAAATCATAACAAACTTTATTCAATACCAAATTATTCCTTAAAAGTGATTAAAAATTAATTAGCGACTCGTCAAAAATGTTAATTTAAATTAATTCGGAAAATGGATTAACATAATTTAGTAAAATTTATTACAAAATTCATTGTAATAAAATTTTAACAATCTTAAGGCAAAAGAGTGTTCGATCGAAATTTTCAATAACAAACTGGATTTTTAGGGATATCACCTCATAAATGTTAGCCAGTCGCAAGCAGCTGGATTTGCCTGTCAGTGACACTTCATGATGCACATTGGCTTCATTTTGAATAAATGCAGTCATATGTCACTATCTAGAGCTACATAATCACACTATGTTGTTATGTTTATTCCTCTCTAGTTACATAATTTATCTAGAAAGGACCAGTCAAGCGTCTGTCACCATTTCAATATTTGGGACACTGCAAATTTTACAGCTTTTACCTCTTTTTCAGACACTGAATTATATTATATACCAGTTTTGTGACATGTCCCTCATTCATCTAACACAGATTTATCACTTTGGATCAATCGACCCTTCATTTCCCGTAGGGTACTTGTACTTTTAGACCCATCAGGTGATATACTAAAAGTGTATAACGTTACTTGGTGGTACTTTAAGAACCGGTTCTCTTTTCACCTATCTCGTGATATGTATTTTCAGAACCAGCCCTGTTGTCACCTGTCACGGGGCAGGCCCCAATTCCCAACTGACGCCCGTAGGGTAGTTATTTTGCAAACTAGTGTTTTTACATGCATAGATACGTAGATACTCTGGTAACTTTTGAAATAATACTTCTCAAAACACATATTAAGAGATTTTTCTATCCAGTTTTAAATTATCAACAAAAATATAAATGTTTTTTTAAAAATCTCTAGCTGTGTAATTAATAATAGTATTATTCACAATTTTCCTTGTAAAACCATACTCAGCCAGTTATTAAAGTACACTTAGGGAAAAAATTTCATTATATTTATGAAAATCTTCATACATATAATGCAAATTTATCAGGCAACCTCTGTATATTGAAAATTTATGATACTGTACTTTTGCTTTATTTATAGAATATTACAATTTGTATCATTTGAAATTTTTGTAACAAAAAAGAACATTCTATAATGATTTCAAACTGCCGAAATGTCAAATGAAAGTGTTGAAATGTTAACTTTTGTAAATTTGTGACAATAAATATGTCGGTCTTGATTTTATTTCAATTTTGCCCCCTAATTTCATTCTTCTTTTCAATTTCATTTCCTTATTTAGATTTATGTCAATATAACCAATATATGTATGTATATGTATTTAAGACAATAAATTATAATATACAGAAATATCTTTATTTTATGGTTGCTGTAGTACCCATGTGTGTATGTACAATATAAATATTTGTATGTATCTGTGTAACCATATGCCTGTATTTGACTATAGCACAATTTTGTCAATAAAATTTTGTATGTTAATATTCTAGGGTATGAATGTTTAAATCATTTACTATTGTCCTTTGTTCAATTGAGAGATTTTTTATATTATTATTTTTTTTTCTTTTTTCTATGGCCACGTTATCCTTTATTGAAAGTGCGTCATTTGTTATGACATACTTTTTTATTATTAACCAATATAGTTGTAATATATTTTAGTTTTTATATTACAAGACATCAAAAACATAATCCGCCTACTTATAACTGATTACAAGATTAGAAAAAAATATGCTTACTTAAGCAAAAAGAAAAAAAAATTTAAGAGCCAAAACTGCTCGAAAAATATTCAAGTGTAAAGAATGAAATCTTTAGTATTTAAGTTTTATTTTAGTATTCAAGTAGAAACTAGATAACAAAAAAAGTTCAAATTTAATAAATTCCATTTGAAGTGTCAACGGAAGAAGGACGTATAAACCACTTTTTAACATGGTGTTTTTTATGCAGGGTTATAATGTAGTAAAATACAACAATAACGACACAAAACGATATGTTCAAAAAGTGGTCAGAAAACCTTATTTTCGTCCACTATTTATTTACTGACACATAACTACGAACAGTGGGATAAAGTACCAATGTAGTACACAAAACAAACATTGCTTTCATAACTCGATAAATGTAGAGAGCATCAAAATTCTTTTACTTTATTTATTTTTTTCAAAAAATATTATATACAAAATTAAAAAAAAAAATTAAAAATTGTTAAAACATAAACGAATTAATCATTTTGTTTTAATTTGATAATTTCTGTTTTGAAAAATATTTTAGTAATTTTTTTTTTTTTTTTACTTTTAAGGTCAAATTTTAATTGTTTTTAGGACTGATTTTTAGAACTAAAAAAAACTTTTGAGTGCTATTTTAAGTGAATGTCCTATTTTCAGAAATGAGTCGGTATATTCACTTCCGATCCCTTTTTTAATCTATGTAATATTTTAAGGCAATTTAAGCTTATAGGTGTACATTTTTATTAGAAATAACATTTCCTTTAATATCCACTTTTTTAAAATTAGTAATTTTTTTTGCTAATATTAGCAAATCGGTTTTCAAAAATTTTGAAAATAATTTCTGAAATTAGCATCAACAATTTGTAAATATTTTGTAGAAATTCTGTAATTTGTAGAATGTAAATAGCAAAAAGATTTGCTAAATAATATTTTTTTTACTAAAAATCAGTACAAAAGTTAAGTGGGGTTAAAACCGTTTAGAAATTTTTCTACTAACTTTTTTTTTCTGGGTGTACTTAAGAAAGGTATGAACTATTTCTGAGTACATTAACAATTTCTTTTTTACTTATTTTAAAGGAAATTTTGGATTTTTTTTTGATTCATGTCTTTTTTTAGTGTATAATATTTGTTAAATATGACTACTGAATCCTAGGTTTAAAAATAATATTTTATTTTTGATAGAGGTTGATAGAGGGTATTGCAATTTAAAATTTTAAATATTTGTTGGCTGATAGAGGAGGGTATTGCACAGTAAAAAAAAAATATATAATTTGCAATTTTATTTAAGTTTCAACATTTTTCAATATACGATATAACAACTAAATAACAAAATTAACCACATAAATCGAATTGAACATTTCGGCATATCTGACTATTACTTTGTCTTTATCTGAACTAAAGTATCATAAAAGTAATGATATTCAGGTAATAAAACAGGCTTCATATCTTGCAATGTTTCCAATTACTGAACTAAACTGGAAGTTGACAAGTATGTAAGGTTTTTTTATATCTTGTGAGACATTTTTGTGATAAATTTAATTTTACCATTTGAAAAATACTTTGGAGATCTAAAATATGCAACTGTTGGATCATTGTTTATCATGTTTATATGAGTGGGCAACATTTTCAAAGTTGCTAATGTGTTGAAAAACATTAAATTTGGTGTATGCAGAGTTACCATATAAACAATTTAATTGTTTATCCCATTTTTTTGGATTCTTATCTCTTTTCCAGCTTTTTCATGAAAACAACTTTTTTCACATTCATGCATTTTTTATAGTTTTTTTAATTATATGTTTCAAAATTAATAGCATATTTGTTTCTTTATTATATAAAAGGTGTCCCAAGAAGAACGCAATTTTTAAATTTTAAATAAAACACAGATATTTAAAAAAAAAATCGTGAAACTTTATTATATCGTAAAGTAGACAGAATGAGGTTATGTATGGAACAATATATCGTGCAGATGGCCGCCGCGGCTTTGCTGGCATGCCCGCGATCTTTTAATGAAATTTTCAATGACCGTTTTGCATGAATGCTGAGGTATTTTATTAATGCAGCGTCCAATTTCCTCTTTTAAGGCTTGAGTCGTCGTCGGCTTATTCGCGTAAACCATCGACTTCAAAAAACCCCAAAGAAAAAAATCTAATGGTGTTAAATCGCACGATCTAGGCGGCCAATTCTGATCTCCAAAACGCGAAATAACACGACCGGGAAATGACTGATGCAGCAATTGAATTGTTTCTCTGGCTGTATGACATGTGGCGCCGTCTTGTTGGAACCACATGCCCTCCACATTCATTTCTTCAATTCTAGGCAAGAAAAAACTGGTTATCATTTCACGATACCGAACACCATTGACTGTTTGCGCTTGACCTGCCTCATTTTCATAAAAAAAAGGTCCAATGATTCCTCCAGCCCAAAAACCACACCACACAGTGACACGTTGAGGATGCATTTGCTTCTCCCAAATGCGACAATTCTGCCTATTGACGAAGCCATCAAGATGAAAATGGGCCTCGTCACTGAAGATGATTTTATCGGCAAAATCAGCATTTTCATGTTGTCTCTCCAATACCCAATTAACGAACTCCCTTCGCTGTCCATGGTCAGCTGGCTTCAGTTCCTGAGTCAATTGAACTTTGTATGGATGAAGATGCAAATCTTTCGTCAAAATTCGCTGCAAAGTGGATTTGGAAACTCCAATTTGCTGAGCTCGGTGTCGAATTGAGGTGGATGGAGTTTGAGCGACATCATCACGTACAGCTGCGACATTTTCGGTCGATCGACCTGGTCGATGGCGCGTTGTTGTCTTTACATCACTAACAGACCCAGTTTCGGCAAATTTATCCATTAATCTCTTTACAGTTGACTCTTTTGGAGCATTATTGTGACCCCAAATTGATCGCAATTTGCGAACTGTAGCCGCAAAACTTTCACCATTTTGGTAAAAGAATTTCACAATGAGAATGCGTTGTTCATTCGTGTAGCGCTCCATTTTTACTAACCTCGTACCTTCTACTAGCAAACAATAACAATTGTTCAAATGCCAAACAATGACACTTCGAATGTTGCCAGATTTAAAAATTGCGTTCTTCTTGGGACACCCTTTATTTTTACCATAGAAATGGGAAATAATGGATATGAACAGAATGTGTGTATACACCTTAATACTTTTCATGTCACAATGTTATGTTTGAATTTGTAACTATTTTTTAACGCAATTTCAAAGTTTTTAACACAATTGCAAAGATTGTATTTTTTACTTATATTATACATGACTAATTTTAGAAAAAATAAATGGAATATTGAACAAATATTATATTTTTATATGAAATTCTGAAAAAATACATGAATAAAATAAAAAAAAAAAACATTTTTTTATGAAAAAATCTGAAAAATCTTAAGCATCCCAAAAAACGGCAAAAAAAAATAATTCAAATTGGTTATATGGCAGCACCGCTGAACACTACCAAAAATTCTACGAGAGTACTAAAAAATTCGTAAGAGCGAACTTCTCTCTATCTTTTATATACTTTTTCTCTCTATCTTTTATATACGTTTCAATATTATATACGAATTTCATAAAACAAATTAAAGTTCCCTGCAATAATTTTTCTTTATGTTTATGTTTTTGTAATTTGCACAAAAAAAATCCATTAATTTAATTAATTAATAATGCTAATTCTTAAAGAAATCGGGAAACGTATTTTAGAGGATATACTTATCAAGAATCCTTTAAATAACCTTAAGTATAGTTAAGTATAGTTTAAGTAAACAACTTCCTTTAGTATTTAGTACAAATATATTTTTAAGCAAACAATAACCTTAATGTGGTTGATAAAGGGTATTGCAAAATAAATCTAATGATTGATAGAGAAATAAGAAATATTATAAAATAGAACTGATATTGAATTTTGTTTCTCTAGAATTTTTGCCAAAGATAAAGTTGTCATCAGTGAACAGTTTGCCATCAAAAAATTATTTACAAGAAGTTGTTTCATAGAGAATATTTAACATAAGAACACGATATATTTATTTTAATTTAGCAACGGTAGCTATTTACTTTCAGCAAACTTAGAGAAAAATTTAATATTTTGCCAATATTTGTTTAAAAATGGTTTGGATTTGTTGTGTTCTAATTAAACTGAAATTAATCCTTATTGCATATTATTTGTGCAATATTATATAATATGATTTACTTAATTAAACCGCAAATCCCCATATTTTTTTTTTTTTGTTTTTTTTTTTTTTTTTTTTTGTTTAACATTAAAAAAAAAAACTAAAACTGTAGTGTATACTGGAGTTTTGGAAGGGATCTGAAAAGAATTTACATTTTTAGACATATCTATGAACGAGTAAGGTTTAAGCTAGATAAAGATAAATTTATATTATGGGTCTATAGAATAAAGTTTTATAGACAAATAAATTTGTCCATGAATTTCATAGTCAAGTGGTTTTTGATGCAATAATGGCCTGGGATTTTTTTAATATTTTCAACATTTTTCAACCCATTGTTATTTTATATTATTTTTTTTGGAAAGATAGTTAAGCAAAGTTAACGATCTGTAATCATTTGGTGTAAATAGTATACCTACGCAATAACAAAATTTCTGATCGATTTCCTTTGCGATTTTTATTAATCCGATTTATCTGTATTATTTTTATTAGAACACCCTTGACAAATATTGTTACGATTTTAACCTTTATAAAAATCTTTGATTTATTTACGTATTAATAAAACGAGTTCTTTCTATATTGCAAATAATAAACACTATTTGAAATTATTTATAGCTCTATTTATTTATAACAGGCTTACTTTATTTACACGGTGTAGATAGACTAAACGTTAGCCACACTTTAGTTCTTCACACTCAGCGTTTTACTTTATAAACTGAACTGCTGCGTCATCGAGTACCAGTATTTATATGAGTAGTCAGGTATTCTAGTTATTTCTAGTTTATTACGACACTAGATTTTTCCAGCTGTCAAAATTCGTGTAAAGAAATTTCTTATTGTAGAAATTTCTTGTAACAATATGTTACTTACTATTACAACAAAACAAATAAATCCATCATTTATTTCAGTAGCAATGGGGACATATTTTTAAAGTAATTAATGGTTACGTATGATTATTACTGCATCGCGCATACGCCGTGGGTTCTTCGGCAATATATTAGTGATGATCTGGGCAGCGACTTTTATGCACTAAAAATCGTAAATAAATGCTTAAAGAATGCAGTAAAAATTTCAAAATATGCACTCAAGGGTATTTGCCAAATACTATAAATCACATTTATTAAAATTTAAAAAAGAAGTAAAATATAATTGTTCAAATATATGACATGAAAATGCTTCTTCTTTTAGTATGTGCTATATCAAGGTTAACAAATTCTGCCTTTAATTTGTTTGAAATAAAGTAAATAATTTTACTTTAAAGAAAATATTAAAAATATGATATCAAATTAAAAATATGTAAAAAACAAAACTACTAAATATGCAAGAAAATACGCACTTAAAAGTCAAATATGCAAACATGTAAATCTATTACATGCTTTACGAAAGGTGTTTGGTCAAACTCGTTTTTGGGCTATTGACAGCAAACATACATTTGCTGATTAATACAGAATTGATATAAAATTAGCATAATTCATAGGAATTAGTTGAATAATGTATATTTAATATTCACCTCAATTTTTTTTAAGTTAAACATTTATTTTCGCTTTTACATTTATTTTCGCCTCAAATTGTTACAATCATCAATAATTAAAATAGTAATTTTTTCAGTCAAAATTCACTCATGTGCCCACTGTTAACATAAAGAACACAAAAATTAATAAACTTTTTACAAAAAGCAAAAAAATCATAATTTTACAAAATCAATACATCGTCAAATACACCTATAATTCGATAGACGATAGATTTCACAACAATACAACATCGGTATGGTAAAAAAAATTTTTAAGATGGAAAAATATTTAATTTTTTCATCTCAAATTTTGTTTAAGCTCAAATTTTTTTTTAGCTCAAAAATTATGTTTTTGAACACCTCACCTCAAATTTGGTTTCACCTCAAAAAATTTTTTTGTACACAATTTTTTTTTTTTTTTTTAATCCCAAAAATTGTTTTTAAAAATTTTTTTATTTTATATCTAAGCAAAATAGTGTGGTGGGTTTAAAAAAAATCTGTAAAGCCAAATTTAATGTTTTTATTTGTTTTTTAAGGGATGCCCCTTCTAAACCGAATTATATTAGGAAGATAGGTTATGAGGAGAATGATACAGGACATTGGTTTAAATCATCATTATTAATTATATTCGTATGTTTCCTAAAAACAGCACAATTTTCTTTAATATCCATTAAAAAAAATTTAATTAAATTTAACCATTGTACATAAATTGCATGTCCTAAGCATATCTTATATAACAAATTTGACATTTATTAAATAGCAATTTCATAAATTTAAATAATAATTAATTGCACAAAATTGGACATAATTTTTTATTTTAATCGAATTATACAATATGGCTCATGAAGTAATTATATTTAACACTTGCTATATTTTTAAAGACCCTTCTAAAATATTTGCCATAATAAAATTTTAAATAAAAAGAAAAAGGGTGAAAACAAATAATCACCTTTAAACATGCAAGCAACAATTTGTTATAAAACCCAACATATGGTACCATTTAATTGCCATTAAGTAAAATAGTAATATTACATTATTAAAACATAAAAGGTTAAAATAAAAAAGTGAATTTAAAAAAACACATAAATTCTTGGTAAATGTTTTAATAATTTTATTAATTTTTTTATTTTTTGTCTTTCTACAGTAACATTTTAGCATGCAAAATCTATGATAAACACACACATTACCAAGTAATTAAGCTAGTAAGTAGCACACAAGGAGTGTCACTGGTTAACAGGATATTTACTAGCTTATTTACTTTTATTCGTAATGTCCCAAAATTAATGGGTGATTATTATCCTCTCACTTACAAAAAATGTGAGAATAATGGATTACCTGCATGGTTACTTATTGTGAATTAATAAATGAATAAATAAAGTATCGTAGTTACTCAATAAGTAGTAAAACAATAAATCGATACACGCAATGATATGATAAGTGGCTAAGTAGGAGTTAAAAAATAAGTGGTTATCCCTGAAAAGACTTCAATTTAATTATAATTTTTTAAGGACAATTTAATAAATTGGAATCCCAATAAATAAAGCGAATTTAAACAAACGGACCAATATTTTTATTTCGGTACACACTTAAATTTATCGGATTCTTCATGCATGTTCCTAAGAACACAAAAAAAGTGCCAACAGAATTAAAAACAAACAATAAATTATTTTAGCGCAACCATACATATCCCTGCGAGAAAAGAACATATTCCGGAATCAGACATATTATCGAGTTTTCTAATAAGGACTTGACAACTTTTTTTTAAAATAAAACGCAAACCATTTCATATATTGCCAAAACTGTATGATCGAGTTGAAATACAATCAAAACATTTATGAATGGAACTTGACTTCGCTCATATGGCCACCGCGGGCACGTCGGCAGCGGTGGATTCGTTGGACCCAATTTTCGATAACTCGGTCACACATTTCGGCCGTAACGGCCGCTATTTCGCATTCAATGTTGGCTCTGAGTTCTTCCAATGACGTCGGCTTGTTGGCATAGACCAATGATTTGACGTAGCACCAAAGAAAAAAGTCTAGAGGCGTTAAATCGCACGAACGAGGCGGCCAATTGACTGGTCCATTTCTTGAGATAACACGCTCACCAAACTTACTCTTCAAAAAACCGATTGTAACGTGTGCTGTATGACTTGTGGCATCGTTCTGTTGAAACCACATGTCGTCCAAGTCCATGTTTTCCAATTCGGACCAATAATAATCGATAATCATGGCGCGATACCGATCGCCATTCACAGTAACGTGACGATCGATATTGTCGACGAAAATATATGGCCCAATGACGCCGCCGGCATGCAAACCGCACCAAACAGTTATTTTTTGTGGATGAAGTGGTGATTCATGAAACACTTGAGCCAAAATGAGCTTCGTCACTGAAAATGATTTAAGGCTCTTTAAGTTGCGGTCACCGACTCCGAATTTCGGTAGTACTTTTCTATAATTTGCATACGTTGTTCATTCGTGTACTTTACTATGATGAAAATGTTGAGTTTACTGAAAAAAAGGAAGGTAACAGATGATCAGTGAAATAGTGCGTTCACAAATTACATTCAAAGTTGTCAGGTACCTATTGGAAAACCCTTTATATATGATTCAATATATTGCCTCATATCAAAAACATTTCTATACATATTATAATAATTGGTAAAATATTTTCCAACAAATCAATAGTTAGAATTTTTTTATATCCTATAAAATATAATTTATAATAATCTACCTTGCGTGAAAAAGACCTATCCCAGGACACGTCATGTGACCGGTTCATTGTAATAAGGACCAATCACGGGATCGGTTTTCTATTTGAAAAGGACCGGTCACTTTAACATGGGCACTCTGTGACATGTCACAGGACTGGTCTTAAAGGACGTGTCACACAACTAACCCCAAAAACATATTACAAGACTCGTACTTTCAAATTCTTCCTATGCTAGATAGAGGCTTTTAAAGCGAGCATGTGGTAAGTTTTTTCAGAACCGATACTGTTTTCACTTATAGGTTTACAGCTACCACAGGACTTGTACTTTTAGACCCATCACCTGATATAGACTTTTAAACCGTTCACGTGGTAGGTACTTAGGAACCGGTCCTCTATTCTCCTATTTCGTGATATGTATTTTCGGAACCGATCCTTTTTTCACATAACACGGGATTTGTTTTGTGGTCCCAACTAATCCCCTTTTTCCAGTAGAGGATTTACTATCATATACCGAAATTTTTTTCAGTTTCATTTATTTTTTCATTTGTTTGAAATTTAATAAAAATTTAGCCAGAATTGTGCTTTATTTGTGTCCGTTAAAGTTTTTACAAATTTAAAATTTGGTTTGCTGTCTGTTTAAAAAAAAATATTCAAAAAATTCCAATTTTTTTAATTGCTTGCTTATATATCTTCAATATAAATTTAATTCAAATTAACACAAAATGTGTCTATAGACATGCATGCATACATTTTCAGAATAAAAAACAATGTTATATAAAGGAAGAAATCAGTTATTTTTTAAGGAATTTATTTTAACTGATTAATCATTTGTTTCTTACGGATGTGTCAGTTGTTTAAACAGCATTTTCTGTTATTTTAACTTACAAACTATTTTAAGTGAACCCTTTAATAAAAGTTTTGCCATTTAACTATAATTTTTTAATTTTAATGTCTGTAAATAAAACTTCAAGCTGGTTTATTTTAAATTGAGATAATTATAAGAAATGTATACAAGTAATAAACTATTAAACATTAAAAGAACAGAAAGAGAATTAGTAACACAGCAAAACATCTTGTAAAAGTCAAACTTTGAGAGCTATTAAGAGTTTAAAAAAGTGGCATGCAATACTTTTTTTTTTTTGTTGTTTATTTTTTTTTTTTCTCCCTTCCGTTGAACGAACAACAAATTTATATAATGCACATTATATTTGAACTCAATGTTTATAATTAACACCTGATTATTGTGATTGTTTAATATACTTTAATTTGTCTCTGGAAAACATAATAAATTTTTTAATTGTTTACTTAGATAAAGAGTGTCTTGGATATTATTGTCTTCAATATTAAAAAGAAGTATTGCAGTATGAAGCGTATGATAAATATTAATTGCATAAACAAATAACTCATACGGTACTGTTTTCTAAATTAAAATTAAAAATTTAGCCAACAGTTGAATTTAAATTTTATATGGCCAAACCACAGCCCATGTATCCCATTTAGTACCTAAGGAAACATTGTGCAAATGAGGCCAAGTCAGCTTATATTATTAGATAAGCTTAATATTCTTATCACTCATATAATTTTTTATGTCTTAAGAAAAAAAAACCTTGTTAATTTGTAAAAATGTAAATTGGCATCCATAACCCACATTTATTATCCCCACGAAAACAAAAGAAACCCTTTGCCTATTAAAAATAACAAATAATTTAACTTTACCATTAATTTTTAAATCAATATGGAGACATTTTTTAATATTCTTAAAGAATAAACTAAATAACAAAAAAATATTATTTTTAACCCATAGACGGCAATATGATTTGTATCGTTAAAAAACAATTGTAGCTTTTATGGAAATCAACCACTTGGATCCAAATGCTATTGGCCATAGCCAAATCATACGGGTAGAATTATTATAAAAAGTTGTTATTTCTTAATTCCTCAACTTTCAAAATTAAAACTAAAATACAAATGCTAGAAAGGAATATTGCGTAAATTACGCAGAATACTTTCTAACTAGAATTCAACTTACAGGTAAAGTCTGTTTACAAAAAAAAATATTCAAAAAATTTCAATTCGAATTACAAGAAGTTTATAAACACACACATAAGCCCATTCCCACAACATTTGTTTATAGATAGTGCGAGGTTACAATTTAGATAAGAAAACAAACAAATATACCAAAAAAATGAAACAATTTCAAATAATAAATAATCATTTATTTTAAGTAAAATTTTGACATTTATTTTTAACTGATAAATCATTTGTTTTGACTGATGATGTGTCAGTTGTTTAAAACCTTTTTAAAAATAAGAAACAATAAAAATTTTATTTAAATAAAAAGTAAGTAGACCAGTTTTTAAATGAAATATCATTTCTTTTAAATTGTATTATCTGTATTTTTAACTTACAAACTATTTTAAGTGTAAAATACTTCATGATAAAGTAAAAATAACTAATTTGAAATAAAATTTAACCCATAATAAATATAGGATTTTTTTTCTCTATCTCTAGCAATGTCTAAGTCATTAACAATTGAACTATTTAGATGTGCTCTATATTTAGCAGTTTTCTCTCGTGTATAAATATGACTTAAAATTTGATCTGAAGTGATTTTTAACCAATTATTATTTGAAAGAATTGTATTTTAAGTCAAAAATATTGTGTATAAAATAAGAGATTTGTTTTCGTTGTTTGGAATGAAAAAAAAAATAAATTGATATCTTTAGTAAATAATAAATAGTAAATAAGTGAAAAAAAAATAAATTAAGTCATTGGAAAATAATTTTCGGTTTTTCCCTTAAAATAAAATCAATAAACTGTTTGAGTCAATACAAACTTAAAATCTAAATGTCTTTTTCAAATGACCTGACTCTTCACAACGGGGTGGTGAACCCCGTTGTGAATTCTACGATCCAAAATTAAGTTAACGTTTTTGGGGTTTTCCTGTCTCATTTCAAAGGTTGAAATTTTACTTACAGTGTAATGAGATATTCACAGGGTTGATATGATCGCAAAGTCTTTGCAAGTACCTTTCGCTGTAATATCTGATTTCCTCTGTTAGTGAATTTCTTGAAACATCTCTTCTTATGAAGTTATTTCTTACATTTAGGATTTGTCTTAGTGTTTTGAATTGGTATCTTTCCAGTATTTCAATATTGAAGTTACTTGCTGTACCCCATCGTTGAATACCATAAGTCCATACAGGTTCAAGTACAACTTTGTAAGTTATTAGATTATTATTTACGTTTAGCTGTGATTTCGAACTTAAAAGCCAATAAAGTTTCTTAGTTCTAATTTTAAGATGATCACGTTTAGTTATAATGTGAGCTTTCCACGTTAGCCTTCTGTCAAGGAGCATTCATGAAACAATATATAAATAATTCAAAACCCTATTATGTATTAAGTATTTTAAAATTTTTTTTTTGTTTGATTTTTAACGAATTGTTTACTTGATAATGCAACTTTCTAATAATTCCACCTGGTATTGTTACATCATGGGTCCCACCCTTTTTTCAGAAATAAAACAAGTTGAACAAAAAAATATTTTAGACCAAAAAATTCCAAATTTTCTAGTAGCTTAATTTCGGTCGTCAAAGGGTTAATCATAATTCGGCAAAGGCATAAAAAACAAGAATCATTAAAATAACGCTATTAAAAGGGTTTAAGTTTTTTCTTTTATTTGTTGAGAAAACAAAAAAGCAAAAAAAAAACAAATAAAACTTGGAAAGAAAATGTGAAAAAATCAACACTAACATGAAAATGTCTTTAGCCTGCATAATAAATAAGTTTTCCTTTTCTTATTTTGTTAAGAAAAAACCGAAACAAAAAATTTGATGCTAAAATATTGGTAAATGCCAAATGACAAGAAAACGGTAGCAGTAATGGTCCAAAGTAGGAATTTGAAAACAAATAATCTCATGCATACTAAATGACTTCAAAAAAAAATAAATAAAAATACAACAACATTATTAACACTAAACGTACCCAGCAACAGAAGTTATAAAATAGAAATAAGTTTTTCCAATTTTTTTTATTCTTGTCAAAAAACGACATTCTTGTGGAAAAAGTACTCAGAATATGGCAGAAACGCACTTTGAAAAAATATTTTTTGAGATTCTGAGGAAATTTCCTTTTATTTAAGTACCCACCAAGACTTATATGCTACCATGCGTGCGGGTCCTCACAGGCCCCGACCCCAAAAATGGAAGATAGAAAAAAAATATATTTTTTTATTCCAGAGGGGTCATATTTTTTTTTTTTTTTTTTACAACGCCCGACAAAGTGGATTTTTGCCCAGAATATAAATAAGATAAGTTTGTATTAGCAAAAGTCTGAAGAACACAAGAGTTCTTTTGTACGAAAATTTTCTTATACAAAATACATTTCTGGATTCTATGAATCTTTCCTCAAATTAAAATTCTCAAATTTTGCTTGGAAAAAAAACATATGATCTTAAAAAAGAATTGGATTGTTAAAAATTATATAAAATACTAAGATTCTAAAGACTTTTTTTTGATAAAATATTCTAACGACTTTTTCTAAAATTAAAATTCTGAAAAAAAATCTAAAAAAAATCTTAAAAATGTCCCTAAAATTCAAGAATTTTTCTTTTAGAAAAAGTCCACAAAATCTAAGTTTTTAACTAAAAAAAGTGCTTAGAATTTAAAAATTTTGTTAAAGTATTTTTCCTTAAAAAAGTCCATAGAATCAAAGAAGGTTTTTTTGAAGAAGTCCCTAATATCAAATTTTGGAAAAATATTTCTAAAGGAAATATTCCCAAAAATATGATACTCTTCGAATATAATTAATGGATTAATTTATTGTAGATATTTTTGGACAAATATCTGCACAAGGTAAAAGCTTCGGAAACACTTACTGAAACTGAGATCGCATTTTAACTTTTCATTGATTAATTTTCTACAAATCACATTCCGTTACTAAAATTTATTTTTTTATGTTTATCATACATTGTTTTTGTTAAAATATAAAAAAAAAACAATTTTCGTTAAAGTAAGACAACAAACAATTAATTTTAAAAGTTGTATTCAAAATTCAGCTGTTCAAAACATTTTCAATTCTTATTACTCTTACTCTTAACTATACAATTAACACTAACAAATGCTTGGAAATAACGGTAATCGCATTCCATTTAATAATTCGTGATTTAGATCTTTGCATTTTATTAAAAAATTTATCATAATTATTTCGCAATAAGACTTTTAATAAGATTTTGGAAGCGTTAACATCGTAAGAATTACTTTTGTGAAAAATGACAGGAAACGAATATAATTCTGACTTCAACTAAAAAAGTTAAAACTGAACTTTCCATAGATGCCAGTCTTTTCACCATTAAAAGAAGAGCCCGAGAATATGGTCTTAGAAGTTTTTTATGCACAAAAAAAAACCTTTATGTCGGAAAAAATAGAAAAACTCGGCTGAACTTTGTCCACACCCAATTAAATTGTACTCAACAGCAATGGAATAACGTACGATGAGTCCAAATTCAACCCCCGGGGTTCATATGGAAGAGCCTACACAACCACTACACGCAGAGAAAAACCATGGTTGCAACGTAATCACTGCTACTATATTAAGCTTGCTGCAATCTGGTATAATTGTCACAACCATGTTATTGGTTTTTTAACCATCAACATGGTCGCTACCATCATTTTTTAGTAAATATTTTACTATTTTCTGATTGACACCTTCTATTTTATAACATGATTGGCTGTAACCATACTGTGGTAACAAAAATTTTGACTATGAAAAAAATATGATAATTATGCAACCATGAAATGCTGGCAACAATCAATAAATAATTATACATCAATACAAAAATGACTGACATTTACGGTCATATTTTCTTGTTTTCATAAAAAATTTTATCAGTTTTTTTAAAGGGTTTTTTTTTCTGAAAATTTCTTATACTTAATCAATTCATTGTCAAAAAGATTCTATATAAAGATTTTATATTTTTTAATTCGTTTCAATAAAAACAAAAGAATTATTTCTTAAAAAATATATTTATTAATTTATTTCTTGTAAAAGTTCTTATAATATTAATAAAATATTTTTTTATAACTAAAAGTCTGAAGAACTCAAGATTTTTTTTACGAAAAGATTTTTCTTACACAAAATACTAAATATTTAGAAATTTATCTGATAAAAACATTTTTAGATTCTATGGACTTTTATTTAAACTTAAATTCAACATCAAAATATATTTATTTAGAATCATTATATGGTAATTTTTTAATCATAATATAACTATAGGGACAATATTATGGTAAAATTATGGTTATTTTATTATCATAATATGATAACCATATGACTATGGTTGACCCAATCATAAACCCAAAAATATATGATGCTCTTCGAATATGATTGTCCCAACCATGTTTTTTCTCTGCGTGTAGGCGAAAAGTTTAATCCCAGATACACAACCGCCACAGTCAAGCACGGATATGGTTGGAGAAAAATAATATTAGTGTCATGTTGTGACCGCCACAATCTCCCGATCTCAACCCAATTGAGAGCATGTGGATGATTGCAAAACGGAATATTGGTAATAGAGTATTCCGAAATGGTGATGAACTTTCATCGAGTTGGAAGGGCAGTGGAATGAATTTCCCGGAGATTATATTTAAAAGCTCATAGCCTCAATGCCTAAAAGATGTTCTGAGGTAATAAAAAATAACGGCTATTCTACAAAATACTGAATATGGAAATCAATTTTTGGATTTGTACAATAATTTTTTTAAGAGTTGCAAATATTTCGAGCAGCTGCATTTTGAATGCATCTTGTAAAATTAATTTTATGTTGTTTTACTTTACCGGAATTTATTTTTTTATATTTAAAAAAAAAACAATATATGATGACATGAAAAAAAATAAAATTTAGTAACAGAATGTAATTTAGAGAAAATTAATCAATGAAAAGTTAAAATGCTATCTCAGTTCCAAATGTGTTGACCACTACTGTATATATCTAAGTTGATCGTCCTGTGACGTATCCGGTATTAAAATAGAGTAAATCAAAATATATTACTCTAAAAGCTCTTTTTAAAAATCACCTGCAGCAAATGGCATTTCATAACCGACTTAAATAAAATCAACATCATGTTACTCATAAGTAAGGTTTCTCTATCAAGGAAAGTACCCCAACCTAAACACTACGATTTTAAAGAAATTTCGTGGCCGAAAAAGTTAGACAGGCTGTTTACTATCACATATCTTTTACAATCACATATCCAAATTTCTTCATAATCGTAGTGTTTAGATGGAGGTACCTTCCTTGTAAGTATAATATTCAGAATGTCCAACTAGTTCTTTGCAATATTTTCATTTAGTATTATGGATTGCAGAGATTATCTGCAATAAGTAATTTTACTTTATGCGGTAAATTTAGTGTTAAACAGTCTGCTGTTAATCAATAGCTATTCGAAAGAAATACAAAAGAAATTGAAAAACATTTCTTCTTTTTAAAGAAAAAAATTCAGTTTTTAAAATTCCATTTTTTATCCTCTTATAACTTTGTTACCATTGAATTCGAAGTAACCATCCAAGCAATGCTTTATATTACTTAAGCTAATGAAATGCCAGGGACTCGTAAAAAAGCCAACACATACTCGCCCAACAAAACCAACTAAAGAAAAAGGTCACATTTATATTCAAACTATGTTACAAAAAGTCACATGCTTGCTCTCTTACTTATGGCTATCAAAATAGAAAAGAAAAGAGATTGTGAACTATAGGTCAAAGTTCGGCAAAATATTAAAAAATAATTTAAAAGATGTTATTTTTTAAGAAAAGCATCACTTAGGACATTCATCCTACTAATTAATGGGTTGCTTTCTTTGGAAAGGGGATAGAGGAGAGATGAAAGCTGGTGAAAGGTGACGGGCTTCAAATATGGCAGGACTAAGGGCGATTTTACTTAAATTTTGCTGTAGTACAAAATTATTTAACAAAAGTTTTTATTTAAGTAAAATTTTAGTAAAAACTATAAAACTTGCTCTAAAGCTCTTAAAACCTCTTCCCAAGGATAATTTCATTAAAAATGAGAAATTGTGAATAATAAAGGGTGCTTACATTTTAAGGACCGATGTTGAATGTAAACCACACCTAAACGTCAATTTTTTGTCTGCATTTCATTTGACATTTCTCAATTTCAGACTTACTCAATTTGAACCATGGAAAGATACACAATCGAGCAACGCGTTAAAGTTATTCAGGCTTTATATGAAAATTGGCGTTTAAATCAAAATGCATTTCGTGCACTTCGTGATTTTTTTTTTTTGGTCAGCATAATCAATCAAATGTGTTCACAATCGGGAGAATTTTGGGCAAATTTCAGCAAACCGGCTCTGTGAAAACCCCTGTGCATGCTCGCCCAGTGTGTCATGAGGTCGGTCAAGCATTTACCGTGAATCGCTATCGCGAGGTGATATGTGGTTTCAACAGGACGGTGCCAATTGCCACACAGCTAACGAACCAATAGCTCTTTTGCACGACAAATTCAATGGCCGTGTTATCTCACGATGTCAATTGGCCGCCAAGATCATGTGATTTGACACCGTTGGACTTCCTTCTTTGGGGGTATTTGAAAGAAAAGGTGTACGTCGATAAGCCAGCAACAATTCAAGAGCTAAAGGATGAGATAATTCGGCTCATTAACGGCATAGAACCTCAATAATGCCTCAGCGTCATCGAACATTTGGACCATCGGATGGAGGTATGCCGCCGAGTGTGTTTTATTCAAAATCAACTTCGGCCCTTAAAATTTAACCACTCTTTATAATATATTATTGTTTAAAGATAACTGGCCCATAGTGCCATGGTATTAACTTGCAATTTCATACATGGTTGATTGGAGTAAGAGGTTATTGCAAATTTTGTTGCTTCTACTACAAATGAAGCTTATACTAGGAAAAAAAATTAAAGTTCTATTTCCCATGAAAAATATTTTAAAAAATATTCAGAAAACTGACAAGTAATGTCTGTCATTAGCTAAAACCTGTAAAAGTGTTAAAGTACTTTGCAAATGTTTTTAACTTTAAGTTCATTCTTTTTTTTTTTGTTTTGTTTGGTACAATTCTTTTACCAGAATTTGTTTTTAGATAGCAACCCAAAGGTATTATAAAACTTAATGACAACACATGGCGTTTGAGTGATTTTATTAACACTCAATGTCAAAAACAATAACATTTCTTACTTCATATTTAAGTCTTTTTTTTTGAGATTTCCTCTTAGGGTTTTAAGTTTTTGTTACTTTTTTGCAACATTTAGTATTCTTATCATAGTTCTTGATATGTGTGCGTTCATTTCAAAATTCTCACTTGAATGCACTTTTATTTATACCCAACTCTTTATTTAGCTACATGTGCTAAAGTTGGTAAAATACATTTGTTAGAATGTATCCGACAAATATTTAAATGGCACAAGAGGAAATTTTAAGGAAATATTTTGCTTATTTTTTTTTCTCTTCTTTTCATTATATATTTGAATTAAATTTCTCATTGAACGAATTTATTATTTAAAGTTTCTTATATCTTTGAATGGATGACTACCAAAAATGTCTAAATGTTCGTATTTCAGAAAAAGTGGGACTGAGCTACTTTCCTTTTAAGAAATTGGTCAGAATTTTAACAAAAAATGGTCTTCAAAGTTTAGTCAAATTTTACTAAATCCTAAAAAAAATTAACGTTATTTTACTCAACTTAGGGCCTCAGTGGAAATCATATGAAACTTTTTACATTACTACCACAAAATGTCACAACTTTGTTAATAAGTGGTATAAAATATTAATAAAAATATAAAATAAAATCTCTGTTAACTTCTTAAAGAAAAAAAATTTAAAGACATATTATCTTCTTGTGTTCGATTTAAATAATTGGTTTTTTTTATTAAATAAAGACAGAAAAAACTAAAATCGAGTTTCCATTAAAATATTTTTAAATACAATTAAGAATTTCATTGAGTTTGGACCAGCAAAAGAATTTGTTATATCAATTGAATTTTTTTTGATAAAATTTATTGAAATTTTCAATTATTTTTTTGATCATATCAATAAATTTTAAAACAAAAATTTTCAACATTTTTAATTAAAGTTTTAATTATATCAATTATAACTTTTATTAAAAATTTAACCAAAAATCAATTAAAGTTTAAATCAAAATTTTTATTGGAATTCCAGCATCAAATCAATTAAAATTTTTATTGCAATTTCAAATTCAAATCAATTAAGGATTTAATGAAGTTTTCAATATTTTTTTTTATCAAACATGAACATTTTTAAATACTTTGTACCAAATAGTTCATAGGACTACTATTGTACTTTTGAGGTTCCAATAGCACCACAAAAAAATACTATGGTACCATATTTATAATAACTGGTGTATGAGTATACGCAGTGTTACCGTTTTCAAAGTTGAAATACCCAAAATTCTTAAGAAATTGACAAAAAAAAATTTTTTCTTTTTTCTAAAAAGATTTTCCGAAAATGAAAATTAAAAATAAATATTCAAAGAAAAATGGTGGCATTGTAAAAGAATTCAAATTGTAACAAATTCAAATTTTAAAAATTTTTTTAAATTTTAAAATAGATGTTTAAAAACATGATACCTTGATTTAATTTTGAACGAATTGATTTGCAAAATTCTTTGAATAATTTTCTATTTTATTCAATTTATACCAAATTTATAGCATCAATTTGATTTTTGTTGATTCTTTTTATAAAATTAATCAAATTGATTAAATTTTAACAAATCATAAAACCAAAAACCGTCTCCCATCAGAATAACAAAACAAATAATTCAATCGAGTCAAAATTTAATCATTGATATGAAGTGATTATAATTTATTCAGAGATTCATAAAATAAATAATATGAAATAATATTAATTGAAACAACATTAATTAATCAGAAATAGCTTTCGATTATAGATCTGAAAAATATATCAAAATTTATTTTTTTTTTTTTTTCAATAAATTTTCAAATATAAGCCCAAATCCCCTTATCTGGCAACACTGATGTGTATGCACTCTGATGCCTACAAACACTACATAGACTTTATTGTTTTTGTAAATACAGACAAAGCACTCAAAAAAAAAAGCAATGAACTAAAATATAGTCAAAAATTTCCTTCAAGATAGATTATAAATTGTCCTCAATTTAAGTAAAATTTTATTTAAACTTAGAAAAATTTTCTTAAAAAGATTAAAAATTCCTTAGTTTGAGGAAAAACGAAATAGTAGTTTATATACTCAGAAATAGTTCATATTTTTCCTTAGTAATATTTCGTGATTTTAGGAAAAAAACAAATTAATTAAATAAAAATTTATTAATTTTAAGAAAAAATATCTTAGTTTTAAGAAAATTGCATACTCAAATGTAATAAAATTAAGTTTAGTTCAAAAAAAAATTAAGGACATAATTAACTCCCATTTTGTTCAAAAAATGTGTCTAACATAAATCGAGAAAGTACTTGAACTCAATGTGTGTTAATTTTTTGTTCGTGAGTAGTAAAATTAACTAAATTTTAGAAAGCCATTTCCAAATTCAATTTGTATGTATACCACTTTCTAATTTTGAAGAAATGTTTTCTAAAAATTAGTTCAGACAATTAAAAACAAAAAGTAATTAATTTTTTTCTATGTAATAATAAAAATTTACTTGATTTTAGAAACTGATGAACTATTTCTAAGGAAAATTTTCATGCAACTTAGTTCAGATAAATTTTAAAAAATTTTAATAAAATATTCTAAAAGTTTTCTAATTTTTAAAAAATAATAAAATTTGGTATAGGATTTTTTTTATTGGAAAACGTTTTAATTATTTTTAATTTTCTATTCCAAAAAACCACCCTGTTAGTTTTCCTTATTTTCAAGAAAATATATTATTAAATAAAAGAAATTAATGTATCCATTTAAAAAAAACTATCGGGCCTTTGTTGCTAGTGCTCGGTTAGGGAATTAACATATAATTTGTAATTATATGATTAATAAATAAAATAAATAAACAAATAAATAATTGATTTTAGAAACTGATGAACTATTTCTAAGGAAAATTTTCATGCAACTTAGTTCAGATAAATTTTAAAAAATTTTATAAAATAATATTTTTTTCAAGTAAAATTTTTCTAATTTTTAAAAAATAATAAAATTTATTAGCGGATTTTTTTTTGTCGGAAAACGTATAAATTATTTTTAATATTCTCTTCCAAAAAAAAAAATCAATTAAAAACAAACCAGTTAGTTTTCCTAATATTCAAGAAAATATATTATTAAATAAAAGAAATTTAAGTAACCATTTAAAAACACTATCGTGAATGATTGTAATTTTCGGTTCGTGATCGTGCGTGAGCGTAAGTCAAGAATGGCTCACATGTCCATCTCTAATCTTAACAGTCTTAAATATTGAACTTAAAGTAGCTTAAAATATATTTTAAAATTTTGTTAGCAAAGGGTAAAAAATTTCAAATTTGCGCTTTTATGTAATAAATTTGTTTGTTGACTACAATACAAAATATCCAGGCACATTTTATACATTACGGCATAATGGCTTTCCTATAATTGACATAGCGCTTATTAAACTTTTTATTTACCGAACTATTTTTTTTTCACTTAATAATAAAAAAAGTATAAATTTGTATATGTCAAATAAAGTTGAAGCTAAAAAATAAACTTGTGACATTTTTCCATTTTTCAATAATAACAAGAAATGTAATTGTGATATTTTGTATTTTTGCAACAATTTCCTTAAATTAGTTAATTTAAGAAGACAAAGGACCCCCAGTGCTCCTTTGCATATAAATACAGTGTGTCACGCAGGGCGTCCCTTTTTGTAGTTCTCTCAAACAGAACCGTTAATTAACTACGAAAAGGATCTGACTTTGTAACAATTTATTACGTTTCAGGATATCCTGCAGTACATTTTTTTATTTTGTTTACCTTTTTGCTAATGAACTTTAATTTATATTTTAAATACATGAATTAAGTATAATTCAATTTAGTCTTAAGACAAAATTGTATAGCAAAAAGCTTGTTAAGAGCAGTGTCGTCACAAAGCGGAAGTCCTCCTAAAGTGAAAAAATACCTACTCAATGAGTGGAAAGTACTTTAAAATATATTGTAAAATAAGTTTTAGTTTTTAGTAAAAAAAAATTATCTATAAAATAAAATTTTTCTTAAAACCAAGGAAACATTTCCTAACTAACAGTACAATTTTAGATGATGTATGAACTTATAAGGAGGAAAATTTACTGTTTTCTAATATAAATTTACTTCTCAGTAGTAAAATTTTTCTATAATTTAGAAATTTTGACCAAATTTTAAGTAAAATTTGTTTCTTAATTTCAAGGAAAATTTTATTAAATATGGGTAAAAAGTATCTTTGGCGCCGTTTCATTTCAATTTTTCCTCTAAATATGTTAATTTTTTAAATTCTAGTTCATTTTTTTTGATATGATTAAAATTTTAATTGAAAATTAACAAAAAAAGAAACATAAAAAAATCAATTGAAACTTTTTCTGTGAAATGTATTATTAAATGAAATATGCCGAATTTCGTATTTTTCTAAACACTTGCATCGATTTAACATAGAATGGAGCCGATATCGAAAATTAATTTTTCTAGCTCCAGCTTAAGGTGTATATAAAAATCAGTATATTACTTTTATAAGGTAGGTTTAGGTTCACCCAGGAAAGGGATTGGTTGAAAAACGATTCGTTTTATGTTTATAAACAATTTTCCCCACAATACCCCACTGTTAAATCTTTACTAGTTATACCCACTATACGTATACGTAATTATTATTAAATTAAATATTTATAACAATTATACGCCACCATGTCTTTTATACAATATAATGTGTAATAACTTTACCGATTGACGCATTGACTAACTCATGATTACCCAACCCAAAATTATCCAAAAATTATTTTAAATTGTTGAAAAATATTTTAAAATTGTCTAAAAATGTTTCAATATTGCCCAACCAGTTTTAAAATTATCCAAAAATATTTTAAATTTGTTCAAAAATTCTTTAAAATTTTTGAAAAATATTTTAAAAATGCTTTTTCATTAATGCAGAAATATGTATTTGTTCTAATAAAGTATATTTTTATATCAATTTATAAAGTTCACTTTTTAAAATTTATTTTTCTGCATTCTTATGAATTAAATTTTCATTAAAACTTAAATTCTACAAAGTACATTTTCGACTCGTGCATCAGAATATCTAATCATTGCATTGTCATTGCTTCCTTAGAGTAAAGTATGAGTAATGTTAGTAGCTACATTTGAATACTTCCATCCTATGACACGCCAATGTTAAATTCATCGATGAAACTATCAGAAAATAAGTGATGCCTTTGCCATAGTAGTGATGCTTTTATTGCTTCTTTAGCAACTTTATTTTTGCTTTTTTAATCATATTTGCATTTTTTTTATTTTCCAGTATTCTCTTAAGCTTTTCTTAAGATTCTTGAGCTTTAAATTGCTTTTTTTCTAGTTTTTTGTTTGCTAGTTTTGTTCTTTTTTAAAGTGTTTTTATCCCCTTCCTTTTTTTGCTTTTTGCCAATATTTTTTTGCTTTAATTAAATTGCACTTTGCTTTTTTGCTTTCTCTGGTAATAACTTTTAATATGAAGTAAGAAAAATTATATTTTTTTTTTAAAAACTTCATGTAGTGTTTCTTTTTGTCGTTCTCAACTGACCTTAATTTTAGTTTTTTTATCTTTTTTTATTTTTGTTACATTTGGTTTTAGTTTTAACTCTATTCATCAATGAAATCTGTTGATTACAAGGGTTGAAAAATACCCTTTGGCTATTATTTGTGCATTAAGCTAAAAATGAATAAGGAAAATACATGAAACAAAAAAACTATAATATAGTAGAGTATGTGTTCATATAGCATGTACAAATCATATATAATAATTTTTTATGGTTATGGTTTGTGAAAGTCTGTGTGTGTGTAAATTTTTTTGTATTTTGTAAAAGCTTACAAATAATTCGGTATTGTTAGTATTTGTGCTTCAGTTATTTTTGCAAATTGCAATTGTACGCTTGATCAGTTATAATTTTTTTATTTTTTTGTTATTGGTTTTGCTATTGTTGCTTTATTTTCATACACTACTACATGCATACATAACTAATAAGGGAAGTACTACAAGCTTAATTCTCCGGGAAAAGCATTCTAAGAACAATTCTCTCATCTTTTTGTCGTTCGCCTCAGGAATTTAAAGGGCCTGATAGCAAAAAAATGGTTGATAACACTGTAAGTGAAATTTCAACTTTTGAAATGACACATGAAAATCCCGAGACACATAAACTTAATTTTGGGTTGTAGTGGCGATCCCCGTTGTGAAGAGTCATATCATTTTAAAAAAAAAATTTAGATTTTAAATTTGTATTGACTCAAACAATTTTTTTATTAAATTTTACTAAAAAGACTTCGAAAACTCTTTTGCAATGACTTTATTTATTGATTTTTTTTACTTATTTACTATTTATTACAATTTTTTTCCTTTGCAATCAAAAAAAATCAAAATTTTGTTCAGAAAAAAGAGTCATTAAAATCTGTTACAATAATATTACGTATACGTAGTGGTGTACATTCACTCGAACTAAACACATCCCAGTGTAGAATTAATATTAGGGTAACATTATTTTATGAACTACAAATAATTATAACTCCTTACCTTCTAGATAAATTTAAAAATAATAAAAATAAATAGTAAACAAGTGAAAAAAAGTAAATTAAGTCATTGGAAAATAATTTTCAGTATTTTCCCTAAAATTAATTTGTTTGAGTCAATACAAACTTGAAATCTAAATATATTTTTAAAATGACCTGACTCTTTAAAACGGGAGTCGCCACTGAATTCTACGACCCAAAATTACGTAAACTTAATCCTAAGGGTTTTGTGTGTCACTTTGGCCTATTACTTTAGAGGTGATAATATAAGGGGTTACTTATATGGTTACGAGAATGGAAAAAGTAATGTGTCTAAAAATAGATTTTTAAAAAAGGGGAATTTTTATTAAAAAAATATTAATACAAATATTTACAATATTTTATTTAAAATATTTGTAATTAAAAATAATGTGGTCAAGATAGGAATCGAACCAGGGAAATCTGGTTGCCAGCCAAGGACTCTACCCACTGAGCTATTGACGCATATAGTATTTGATTGCTTTAAACTTAAATGAATTGTTGCGCTTCGTTTATCAAAACAAACATACATTACCCTTTTGCTTGCAAAAAAAAAACACAAAGTAATGTATAGATTTTCAAAAATATTTCAATTATTACTTTACATTTATAAATCATATATTACGTAATCAATAATCAGTTACTTATTACTTTATGCTTGCAAATAATGAAAAAGGTAACGAGCTATCATTACAAGCTAACGCATGAGAATATCACACCCATTACCAAAGTTTTGCTGGGATGTAGGAAAGTTTTTAAATTTGATACAAAAATTATTTAAATAAAATGTATTTGCCACAGAGTTGTTCCAAAAAGTAGTAAAAAATCCAAAAAAGCACGAATATCAAAAACAAAAGTCATGTCAACTTAAAATGAATAGGCTACAAATGATATAAATTACCCACAAAAAAATATTTTTACAACAACAACTAAAACACAAGAAAACTCCAAAAAGGTAACAAAGATAAAGGTAAAAAAAGTACCGAGAAAAAGGTATCCGAGATAAAATCCTTTCCAACTATGTCATATTTGCATATCGCTTCTTTGAATATAAAGCTATAAAGAGCAAAAAGTAAAAAAAGCCCAGATTTTTTAACCTTTTAATAGTCAAATAGAACACTCGAAATGCCTGAAATGCAAGTCGATCTTAGAATTTTGGGTTTCTACAACAAATTCAAGTTTCATCAAATTCTGAGTGTTTACCTTGGGGTAGCTTCCTTGTAAGTAAATAAAACACTTTCAATGATTTTGCACTGTACACATTGACCTGATATTATTGTATTATTATGACGATGTCCTTGTTTGTGTGTTTGTACTACAATAGTATTTGTATTGTTGGCAGGGTATTTAAGTAGATTATAAAATTTAATGTTAATGACTAATTATTGGAATTAAAAATATATAAATAAATATGAGCTATTCTCAAAAATTTGTGAACTCCTTGAATTTGACTAAAGTTTGGAATAATTTTCTTAAATTTTAAACTGAAGGCATAACGGCCTTGCATTTATTAACATATAAAGGAAGAGTGGAAATGAAGAAATGGATCGGGCAACGAGTTCAATAAAGGGGACCGAGATGTAATAGAACGGTAAACGAGTGAAATTAAGTGAGAAACGAGTGAAATTAAAATACAAGTCAAGGGTAACAAATTGTAATGGAACGGGGAACGAGTGAAATTGAAACGTCATAGTATGGAACAGGAAATGTGTAGCAATTAAATACTAGACAAGGGGAATGAAACGGGGAGCAAGTGGATTTTAAACACCAAACAAAGGAATTGAAAGGTAATGGAGTGGAATTTAAATTTTTAGAAATATTTATCAACGTATATATAATTCTTTCTTTTTTAGCAATTTTTTCAGAAATATTTTTTTTTTTTTAATTGGTGAAATAAAAAAACAAAAATGCCATTTAAACAAATCCTTAAATCATTATCAATAATTATTACCAATTAATATGAATGCAATATTTGCCTTATCGTGCTACCCAAAGTTCTTGGCATAAAAATGAGAAATTTCAAATATATTCCTTGGAGTATGGACTATTTCAATGATAATTAATCTCTTAGAACTTCAAATGGCAAAACAACTTCCTGAAAAAAAATCGCTTTGGCCAGAAACCAAAAACTTTAAATATGTGTTATCTGATGTAAGGGCTTATTCACTGATGAGGTACTTTTTTTAATTACCGACAGCATCGCTAATTTACTACTATGGCACTTTTTGGAATTTTAAACAGAAATATCATTAAAAAGGGATTTCAGAAGAAAATAGATCTCCCCTTCAGCGTTCTACTAAAACCGCTTTGGATAGAAAACTGAAATATAAAATGTGTGTTCCCTGGATAATTGGCTTAGTCACCAATAAGGTATTTTATAAATTTTCGGCAAGAACATAATTCAAGAAGTGTGCTAGAAATCGCATAAAAAATATATATTTATATATATTCCTTGGGTAATGAGCCAACTTACTAAGCTAGATGTCTTGCAAATTTGACATCCACCAGAACGGTATTTTTGAAGTTACAATTTTCTGAAATTTTACCAGAAAAGTGGTAAAAATTATGGTTCAATATGGTTCAAACCGCTTTGGCTAGAAAACAGAAATTTAAAGTATGATTTCCCTGTATTGTGGGCCAATTCGGTAACATTCTTTTTGTAATTTTTGTCAGAAGCGTAGTAAAATGGGGGTTCTAAACGGCAAAAGACTTCACCTTCCCAAACCGTTTAAGCTACAAATCTGAAATTAAAAATGTGTATTCTTAGTGTACATTCTAATTTACTGTTGATATACTCGTCAGAATTTTTAATAAGAACGTGAGGAAAATAAGGACGTGAGAAAAATGTGTTTAAAAAGTAAAAAAGCGGCCATTTAATAACACAGTTCAAAACGCTAGAGCTAGGAACTTTAAATTTGCCATAAAGGTTCCTACTACAACGAAAAAACTTTGAATAACTTTAATGACCACCCTCTTCATAATAAATTAAAAACTGGAAATACACAGAGAAAATAGATTCATTGTGGCCTAAACCGATTTTCTGATGCTACAAACCAATATATCGGAAGCTCTAACCAAACCATTCAGTTGGCGAAAAATTTAGTTGTCACAATGAAACTGTTTTCTCTGTATACAGGAAACCCGAGCGGGCTTGCTCGCTATTCACCTTTAAATATTGCAGACATACACTCACAATATAATATTAAAAATAATCTAAAAAAACATATTAAATTAATCGAAAATACAATCAAAAAGAGGACTGCTGATTTTTCATTATATTCAGCCTATTTTGTTGTTTATTTTCAATCATTTTTTAATAATCGACATAAGTAGTAAAAGTAATTGAAAGTAGTTTAAAATAACCATCAATTTTTAACTGACAAAAAGTAGAAAAAACGATTTCTGTGGTTCGTTTTTCAAATGGAAATTTTTTTATTTGTATGTAATTTTACAAAACAACACACAATTTTGATTGAAATAATTTTGTATATAAACAAACTATTTTGGTAAAAAAACAATAAGGAATTGTATGAATTTATATTTTTAAAAACAGAAAAAATAAAATTCAAATAGTTAAAAAATATATTTCTATGAATTTCAATTGATTCTTCGTTTAAAAACAAACTTTACGTATTACTTTTTAAATAAACTACATTCGGTTACGGAAAATATATTGTGAGTGTAGCAATTTAAAAAAAACATACCAAATACTTCGCTAAAATCTTCTTTTCTTAAACGATTTAAGCCAAAAACCAACACACTCACCAAAAAAAAGTCTGTAATGACAACTGAAAATTTTGCTATTATTACGGGAAATTTTGCTAATTTGAGCCCAACGATATTTTTTGCTAATCTTTCTAGAAAAAATTATCTAACGCTACTAAATTTTAGTAAACTTTTTGTAAAGTGGATAATAAAATCGGTTTGTTAAAATCATCCAAAAAATATTATAAATATTATTAATATTAGTACAAAATTTCAAATTTATTTTTTTTATCGAGCATCAAAATTTTTTTATTTTATTTATTTTTTAAATATTTTAGACAAAACTAAAAAAAATCAAAGACTTAAAAATTGTAAAAACATAAACGAATTTATCATTTTGTTTTAATTTATTTTTGAAAAATATTTTAGTAAATTATTTTTTACTTTTAAGCTCAAATTTTAACTGCTTTTAGGGCTGTTTTTATAGAACTAAAAATACTTTTTAGTTCTGTTTTAAGAGGATGTCCTATTTTAAGATATGAGTTGGCATCTTCAATTCTGATCCATTTTTTTAATCTATGCAATATTTAAAGGCAATTTAAATTTGTAGGTGTAAGTTTTAATTAGAAACAACATTTCCTTCAATATCCACTTTTTTTAAATTTGTAATTTTTGTTGCTAAATAATTTTAGCAAATCGGGTTTAAAAATTTGTAAAATGATTTCTGAAAATAGCAACAAAAAATTGTAAATATTCTGTAAAAAATCTCTAATTTGTAAAATTAAAATAGCAAAAAGATATGCAAAATTATATATTTTTTTTTAAATCAGTACAAAAGTGGGATTGAATACCGTTTACAAATTTTTCTACTAACTTTTTTTCTGAGTGCTCCATATTTAAAAAATAAATTCTCATTTAAAACTACCGATCCAAAAATTCGTCTAAATTTATTACCGTGGCCGGAATTAGGTTGCTTCTTTCTAAGGACGTTAAATTTTTTTTTCGAAACTTTTAAATCCCAAAAATCAAACAATTCTAAAAATTGTTCATATATTCAAATATTATACTTAACCCTTTAAAAATTTTTAATACCATAAATAATATATTGTTTATTGTAAGAAAAGAAATGCTAATACCTACAAGGTCTTTTAAGATATACTTTTTTTTTGTTTTAATGTAATATTAAAATTCTGTAAATTTAAAAATTAAATCAACTGCTTCTAATAAATTATTAAAAAAATAAAGCCTACTTTACGGCGCTAAAATAATACAATATTCAAAGCATACTATTCTGGTGTGATTAAAAGTTTATCCTAAAGGGTTACCTAAAAAATAAATAATCTTTAATATTTGAAATCTTACTGACCTCATAATCCAACCATTATTTTAAACTGCTCTAAATCAGTTAAACACAAGCAAATACACCCACCCACATTTAAAAAAAATGATAATAAACACTTTATTCTCATCATCATTTTTCTATTTTATATTTAGGTCATTTCGAGTAATTTGACATTAAAATTTTAATGCGTACATAATACAGTGATTAACGAGAACGTGACAGATTACTTTTAATAAATTGTAAAATAAAACAAAATGATATAAAAAGAAACTCCAGTGAAAAGTAAGAAAAAATACTTCCACGTATCTGTATATACACAATGTTAAAGCTAGTCAGAAAATAAATATTACAATCAACTAGAAAAAGGGATGTGTTAGGATGAGTCAAATAAGGAATAAAATAACACAAGAATTTTTAAATACTTTTTTATCATTATTATCTTTTTTCAGCCTTCATAAAGTGTTAATGAACATTTCTTTAGAAGACATTCACCCCAACCAGAATGTTTAAAGTTCTATATAAAAACAGAGTCCGTTTAAAAGTTTTTCATATTTCTTAAGGATTCCCTCATCCCATATATAAAAACTAGGCATAATTTAATTTGATTTATTTGATTATTTTCTGTCCTCTGTCCTCCCTTTTATAAACTAAAACAGCGGTTCTCACTTACATTTAATGGATTTAGAATTTTTAAAATTTTGTATATAACAAAATAAGTCAAATCCTATAATTTAAAAAAAAAAGTTTTAAGAATACACTCCGTGGAAAAAGGGGATAGTATAAGTTCGATCACCTGAAGGGACCTATCCGGTGGCTGGTGTAAACAAGACCTGTACCTGTACCTCCCCCCTGATTGATTAATATAATCTGAAAGTGCTTTCCCTGTAACCCGTCCCGTGACAGGGGAAATGAGGATAGATTTGCAAAAAAAAAACAACCCCGTGACTGGAAAAATCCAACACATATTAGTGAAGTGGCATAAACACGCAGAGAAAAAACATGTTTACAATATGATCACTGCTCCTATATTGTGCTTGTTGCAATCGGGTATGGTTGTTACAACCAAGTTATTGGGTTTTTAACCATCAACATGTTTGTAACCATACTGTGGTAACAAAAATTCTGACTATGAAAAAATATGATAATTATGCAACGATAAAATGCTGGCAACATTCAATAAATAATTATACAAACAAAGAAAGAAAAGTTTTTAAAGTCTATGATTTTTTCCTTAACAATTTTTCTTCAAAAAGCCCTTAATATTATTTTTTTTTAGAAAAAACATTTCTAAAGGAAATAATCTTAAATTTAAAGAGCTTTTTCATAGTTTCTAAGAATTTTTTCTTTAAGAAATTTCCTTAGATTATGGATCATATAATAATAATCCAGGAATTATAATATAGTTATGAGGGACTATAATATGATAATAAAATTATAATAACGTGCGATCATATTATGATAAATTCATTATAAAATGTTAATTTAATGGTAATTTTTGAATCATAATACAACTGTAGGGACCATATTATGGTAAAAATATGGTCATTTTATTATCATAATATGATAACCATAATACTGTACGATTATGGCTGGCACAACCATAAACCCAAAAATATATATGCTCTTCGAATATGATTGGCCAAACCATGTTTTTTCTTTGCGTGAAGTTTGAAGTTGTTTTGAAATTGAATTGAAAGTAATAACAATATTTTTACAATCTTAAAATATAATTAAATTTGCCACATAATTGATATATTAAACGATTAAAAAAACGAATTTAAGATTTCAACAGCACAAAAAAAATTATTGGCAAAAAAAATCAATTAATTTTTTTTTTTTGGGGATTTTTTGTTATCCATTTTCAATTAAAAGTTTAATCATATCAATTAAATTTATAATTGATAATAAACTGGTGTAAAAACATTCTATTTTACAATAAATACAGTTACATAAATTGCAAAATTGCATCTCAAATCTCTAAACAAAAAAAAAACAAAAAAACAAAAAAAAATTATTAAAAATATTTTTAATATTACACTTATTAATAAAAGCATCATAATTTAATTTTTTCAGAAAGACAACCGCACTCATTACTAAAATTTACAAAAATAACATAATCTAAGTAGTGTTTGTATGCATCAGAGTGTATACACATCAGTGTTGCCAGATGAGGAGATTTAGCTTCAGATTTGAAAATTTATTGATAAAATTCAAATCGAGAAATTAAATTTCAGATCGATAATCGAAAACTATTTATATTAAATTAATATGGTTTTGGTTTTAATACAGAGCTTGAAAATTCATTTTATTTCATATTATTAATTTTATGAATCTCTGAATAAATTATATTTAATCACTTCATATCAATGATTCAATTTTGACTCGATTGAATTATTTGTTTTGTTATTCTGATGGGAGACGGTTTTTGGTTATTTGATTTGTTAAAATCAAATAACCAAATCAAGGAATCAAATATTAATTCAAATATTAATTTGTTAAAATTTGAATTCTTTTATGATGGCACTCTTTTTTCTAGAATATTTAGTTTTCATTTTTAGCAAACAAAATCTTTGAAAAATAATTTTAGAAAAAAGCAAAATTTGATTATTTAACAATTTGTTAAGGATTTTAAAAAATGGGAACATGAGAGCAAACTTTTTTGCCAGCACTGCGGATACACATGCACCAGCTATAATAAGGTTGGTACTATAGTAGTTTTTGTGGTGCTATTGGAATCTCAAAAGTACAATGGCACTTCTATAAGCTATTTGCTATTTAGAAATTTTCATGCGTTGATGAATTACACACAAAACCAAACAATTGAAAAAATATTGAAAATTTGATAAAAAATTTTAATTGATTTGAATCTGGAACTTCAATCAAAAATTTTATTTAAATTTTAATTGATTTGATGCTGGAATTTTAATTAAAAATTTGATTAAAATTGATTTTTGTTTAGAACTTTAATTAAGGTTATAATTGATATTATTAAAATTTTAATTGGAAATGTTGAAGATTTTTTTTTTTATTTAATTGATATGATTAAGAAAATAATTAAAAATTTCAATTAATTTTAACAAGAAAAATTAATTGATATAATAAATTCTTTTGCTGGTCGAAATTCAATTAAATTTTTAATTGTATTTACAAATATTTAAATTGAAACTCGATTTTAGTTTTTTCTGTGAGGGGCCGCAATAATAAAATCAAAGGGCCCTATGTGTCACATTTGCCTAATGTTGGTATATTCATTTTAAGAATTCCTTTAATTTTACTTCCTTCTTTTAATCGCTCTTGAAATTTATGAACTTTATTTGTTTTCAATTTATTCGCTTTAAAACTTTCGTTGACATTTTTATTTTTAAATCGTTTGAAATTTCATTTAGAGTTAGTTTGGTTAATGTGGCATAGGTGTGTAATGTGGGATTCCCGTTTGTTTCGGAAATTAAACAATTTAATAATTTTGGCCGTACTTATAAGATCCTTCGGAGTTTCACTCGGACCTGGCCCAGTTTTTAGTCTACTTCCCTGTTTCTCTTAGAATTCGAGATTTGATTCATTTTCCAAAAAATAAAAATCATTATTTTTTTTTTATGAAACGATAAAGAAGTCATGAACAATTTATTTATTTATATTGATCACACGGTTTTTATTTATATCCTAATACCCGAACCGACCACTAGCAACGAAGGCTATCAGCTCGTTGTAGCGGAAACAGATAAACAGAGCTTCTGGTGGGAATCAGTAGTCAAGAAAAATATTTTATAAAATTGTCTGAAAATTTTATTTACAGTTACGAATACATTTGGGAACCTCTAAAGTCAGTTTTTTTCGCAAAAAAAAAACTAATGATTTACAACAATCTCATATTCTTATTATAAGACATAAAAAATTGTAACGAAATTTGAAAAAAGTACTCTTGTATTATTTCATGGTCTCATTAATGAAGCTTCATTAACTTTAAATATTTCTTTTTTTGTTTTATAAACATTATTTTCTTTTTCTTTGATTTATTTTAACAACGTCAAAGTTAGTGGGAATGTACGCGTTATAGTAGAAGACAGATATTTGTTATATTTTAACATTAAGAGATTTTTCAATAAAATTGTTATGATGGTCACGTATGGTGTTGATATTTAGAACATTTTTATAAAATTATAATATAAAATAAACTTGTGAAAAAAACAAAGAACGCTTTATGCTCATTGTGTAATAAATATCTCTAATATTTTTGTCATTAATAAAACACACATACAATACATTTTAGTAACTAATTTTCTTTCAGTGTAGATACAGCAACTTTGTTATTAATCAACATTAGGAAATTGATTGAACATTATTTTTTTATATCGATTGTTCATTAATATTTGAATTTAAATAAACTTTTATTGAATACTTCCCCTTACAGCGCACAGTGGTTTCAAAACAAAAAAAAAAAAAAACATGGTTATAAATATATAATTTCTAAACTCCTTACCCGATAAGGACAAAATTTATGGCAAACTGCAGAAAGGAGCAAGGCTTTTAAAAGTTCCTAAGTTCCATAGGCAGACTATTTTATCACAGAGTTAGAACTAGTATGCCAAAATTAATCACTTCGAGGATAAAAAATTGTGAGCCGCTTTATATTAAAATAAAAATTGGAAATCTGCTTGATGAAATAAAGTTTATAATGATTGTTATCTGTTCTAGTGCAAAATATATTTGATCTCAAACAATAAAATATTCATTTTCAGCATAGACTTTATGTGGATTTTAGACAATAATAGCTTTATGTTCATATTTGTATATAAAAAAAAATTACTAAAAACTTCATAAGATTACCAAATTTAGTTATCTCGAATTAATAAGGAAAATTGTGAAAATTAAATTTTTTGAAGTTTATCATGAAATTGGGAAAACTTTATATAAAATATTTCTACACCTTTATTTATTTTTTTTTTTTTTTCTCAAAATTTTGTAATAAGAGAAAGCACTTTTTAAAAACTTTAAAGGAAGAAATGTTAATAATTTTTTTTAGTAAAAAAATACCACCTTTTTTTTATTTTATTAAATTTTTGAAAGTTTAAATTTGGAGCATTGAGAAGAAAAAAAAATCTTCAAAATTTGAAAAAAAGGGGAAAACAACGGCAAATTTAATTACGATCAAATATCAAAAAAAAAAAAACGCAAAAATCGCTTAAAATTAAAAAAATAATAATAATAAAATTACAATTTAAAAAATCGCCGAAATGAAAAAAAATTTAAAAAATATTTAGTTTAAATTAAAAAAAAAATTGAACAAAATTAACAGCAGCAAATTTGATTAAAATCACAAAATTAAAAAAGAAACCTTTAAAAATTTGTTTACACTATCGTATCAGAGGTATTTTTTCAATTATGGGCAATTACACAATTAAACAAGTAAAAAAGGGCTAAATTCGGCTGTGCCGAATCTTTGAATACCCTCCACCAAGGGGCTGAAGATGATATACGTATATACTAAATTTTGCATGAACTGTAATATGAATATGTTTTGTCAATTTATGTAACGAACTTTTGTTATTTAGTTTTAGCAAAGTTATTTACAGAGGTCTGCTCTGTTAGCGACTTTAACATTGTTCATTTTTACGTTAACTTAGTTATTATAGTATGTAAGACAATAAATGTAATCAAACAATAAGAAGACTTAATAACATTTTTACTTACTTAACAGAAAAAAAAAAATAGATACAGAAAAATTGTACAAATTTGTATGGAAAATTTAGAGGTACCTTCACATTTTCACTCATAACTTTTGAACCGCTTGACCGATTTTGCTCATTTTAAATACCAAACTGTTCGTGAGGATGTTCAATAATCTGGGTAAAAATAGGCACCCCGCTTGCGTCTACGCGTCGTGATCGTGATTTCAACTGACAGACAGACAGACGGACATCGCTAAATCGACTTAAAATTGCATAAGGATCACGAATATATATACTTTATGGGGTCTTAAACCTATATTTCCACATATTACAAACGGAATGACAAACTGATATATACCCTCACTATATATGATGGAGGGTATAAAAATACCCCTTATACGATTGTGGAAAATTACAAAAACTAAAAAAAATACCGCTAAAAATAAAAAAGCATACGTTAAATTAATAAACACGTTAAAATTTAAAAAATCGCTTAATTAATTTCAAAACATTTAATAAAACAAAATCGATGTAACTTCTAAAATCAAAAACAAAAAAAAAACATAAAAATTGAAAAACCTCTAAATTGGAAAAAAAATCGTAACATTTTGATTAAAATGATCAAAATTGAAAAAAAAATCGCTAAATTAAAAAATAATTTCCCATAATTGAAAAGAACGCATTAAAAATGTAAAAGGAATCACTAAAATTAAAAAAAAAATCGCAATAATTTGCACAAAATCCAAAAAAAGAAATGAAAAACTCACTTGTTTTATAAAAACCGCTTCATATTGAAATGAAAATTGATAGAATTAAAAAAATCGCTAAAATTTAAAATATCGCTTATATTAAATTAAACAAAAAAGGGATAAAAAATCCTAAAATATAAATAAATCGCTAAAATTCAAAAATCGCTAAATAATTAAATAATTTCTCAAATTTAAATAATCTACAGAAACCTCCAAAATTAAAAAAAAATTAAATGCAGTGGCAATTTGAAAAAAGTGGCAAAAATTTAAAATAATTTCAAAAAATTAAACAAAAAAACCCTGAAATTAGAAAAATCACTAAAATTAAAAATATCGCTAAAGAAAAAATCTACTAGTTTTATAAAAATCGCTTAAAATTTGAAAAAAAAAATTATAATTATAAAAGGCGGTAAAATTTAAATAACCGCTGTAATGAAAAATGTAAAAAATAAGAATTGATAAATTTATAAAAAGATCGTTAGAAATAGAAAGAAATCTCTAAACTTAAAAAAATCACCTAATTTTAAATTATCTCTAAAATTTAAAAAAAAAATTTACAAAAATTGCCAGAACATAAAATTATTAAAATCGTCAAATTAAAACAAAATTGCTAAAATTTAAAAAAAAATCGTCTAAATTGGCAAATTTGAAACAAATTACCAAAACTTTAAAAAAAGAACAAATTTAAATGGAATGAAAAATATAAATTAATCAACATAATTATAAAAATCTACTATTTTTTAAAGAAATCAAAACTTATTTATTTGAACTTTATTATAAAATGTTATAAAGGAGAGAAATTTTTCTGCTTCCATTTATAAAAATATGTAATAAAGTTCGAATAAATATATTTTGTTTTATTTGAAAAAAATAATAATAAATTTAAAACAGAACGTAGCCTAAACACTATTTCTTTAAGTTGGTAAAAAAAAAACGTCTCCCTAATATGTGGACAAACACACGTTTATGGCAATGCTGGCTTACTAACACAACGAATTGGTGATAAAACATTTATTTAAAATGAGAATGAGTACCCAGCAAAAACATAGTGTCAACTACTTACCAGGCTATTTACTCGCATAATTATTTTTACAAACAGCCAAAAAATAACGAGTACCCATTACTTCTGGACATGGCGAACAAAAGTAATTAAGCGAGTAAATAGGCTGGTAAGTAGTTAAAACCCTGTTTTTGCTGGGTATAAACTTTAATATTTTACAGTTAAGTAATCAGTCATAACCATGGAAACCGTAAATATGAAATATCATGTTTTTTCCTGTGCGTCGTATGGACCCATGGATAAACTATTTATCCGATTCAGAACAATTTAAGAATTCTGGCATCGATTTGTTAGAGCTTATTTTTGCATATTTTATCCTTAAGAGCACATTTTCGCATATTTTAGCATTAACAGCATATCTTGAGGTAAAAGCATATTTTAAGGGCATATTTCTACATTTTAAGAGCATATTTGTGTCTTTTAGGGCATATTTTGACTACTTTTATGAATATATTTTTTTATTTTAATATACTATAAAATAATATTTGTTAGCGCTCCCCCTCCCCCTCCCAAACCCGAACTTGTTGAGCAATATGGGTTAGTAACAGAAACAATCAAAAATATTGACAAGGTACCAGAATTAGAGTATTCAAAAAGCGAAACCGAAAACCGGTCGACCGGTTTCTTTTTTTTTAAGCCGATCGGTTTCCAATATTTTGTAAATTCAAAGAAAACCGAAAACCGGTCTTTTTTGTTCGGTTAACCGGTTTTTTAAATTACATCACCAACAGGGTTGCTTGGTCTCTTTAATTTTTTCCGAACACTTTTATAATCGTTTGTTTGGTTATGAAGATTTAGATGTAAGTCTGATAGATTCCGATGAAGACTTAACTTTGGATATTCTCAGTTGGGAGATGCGATTTGGTATGGTTTAGTTATGATTGGGTGCCGACTTTGGTGACGTCATGCCTATGTGGTGACGTATTTTTTCGCTTTTAGAGTGACAATTTAAAAATACTTTAAAACCAAAAAATTTAAAAAAGTAAAATTTTAATGTTTATCTCATTTTTATCGATTTTGCCAAGTTCATTTTGTACGTTTTTATGGGATAAATAAAATTTTTTTAGAAATCTAACTCATTTCATCTTATTCTACACCAGAATTCAATCTTAAGTCCAAACCCGTTTTTTGACACACTAGGTCCCTTTTCTTGGAGAAGGTCAAATATGAAGATTTTATATATCTTGATTAATGCGACAAAAGAACTGAAAAGTTGAACAATTTATATAATTGTCTTTTGACTATTTGTCCAACATCTACTATTAGTAAAATAGTATTTTCCACTTCTAGCTTTATCAAAAGCAAACAAAAAAATCGTCTTAAAACGAAACATTTAAATTGCATATTATTTCCAAAATATTATTTTAGAAGTGAAAAATAGATTTTCTTTTTACATATTTAAAATGTAATATTAAAAAAACTTATTTAATGTCAAACGTTTTAAACGTTTAAATTACTAACGTACCTAATTTTACCAATTTACAAACTTAATGATCTCTATTCATTTGATATGAACATAGTTATATAATATTAATTTTTAAGATATTATATTAAAAAATATTAAAACCAATAAATAAAATGTTGAAATGAAATACAATAAAAAAATTAAATTTAAATGAATATATATATTTTTTTTCAAAGAATGTATATTTTTATTTTTATTACTTTATATATAAAATTCCTTTTTTTTTTGTTTGTAAAAAAACAATTAACAAATTATATAAGCTTTTTATTCAAATTAAAAAAAAAAAACCGAAAAACTGGTTGACCGGTTTTTTCTGCAAAAACCGATACCGAAACCGGTTTTTTTAAAATTCGATTTTTTCGAAGAAAACCGAAACCGGTTTTTTCAAAAGGGCGGTTTTTTGAATACTCTAACCAGAATGTTATACCAAAAAAGATATTAAGAACAAACTTAAACAGATTGTAACAAAAAATTATGGTCTGCAAGTAATATAAAGAATTAGCAAACAGCTGACTGGATCTTCAATAAAATAAGTTTTGGCATATGATGTCAAAGAAGTATTAGCTTTTAAATTCGCCCCCATTATATCAGTTGAAAAAAAATAAATACCCGAAAATCAGACACGAAAGAGACGGGTAGAGACATCTAAACAAATAAAAAAAAAATATTTATTTTTTTTTTATTTTACTAAATGTAGAATTGACTGAAATATGGAAAACAAATCTTTTTCGTAATACCATTTAAAAACTTATGTTCCTATTGTTTTGCATTCCTTTGTTTTTTGTTATGTTTATCTTATTTTTTAGTACGCAAATTTTTTTTGTATATTAAATTCAATTGCTTTGATTTTTTAATAAAAATATTTTTTTTTTGTTTAAAGAATATATGTATAAAATTTTTTTATTTTTAGAGTATATTTCTTAAATTTTAATGGCATATTTTTATTTTATGCGCATAAAACACTTTTTAGAACATATTTGCGGTTTCCCTGGTCATAATCATAAAGGTTACGACCTTGCGGTGAATACCGAAGATGGGAGTTACTTCCTGCGAAGCAGACTCTCTTCAGGAATCAAATTTATGTTTACTAATACCCACGACTTTAATTAAAATAAAAGGTTTTGACCTTGCGGTGAACACCGAAGATGGGAGTTACTTCCTGCGAAGCAGACTCTCTTCAGGAATCAAATTTATGTTAACTAATACCCACGACTTTAATTAAAATAAAAAACACACAACTTGAAACTGAAAAACTGCCGCCACTTATACAAATTATATAAAAAATCGCTAGCATTAAAAAAAAACGCCAAAACTGACAAAAATCGCTAAAGTTTTCAAAATTGGCAAAATTAAAAATAACGTTAAACTAAAATTAAATAACTTTTAACTTATCGCTTGTCACTTTTTTTTATATCATCAAACAGACTTCTAAAATTTAAAAATCATTGAAATCGGCCAATAGCTAAAGAAGTTAAAAGCTGCAAAAGCTTTTTTATCCCTCGATGAAAATTTTTTTTTCAGAACTTCTTAAATATTTATAACTACTTTTTTTGTCTTTTTTGGAAGCACTGTGCATTACTGACTACAATTTAGTATGGCAAAAGAAGGACGCTATAATCTATATGTGTGGGACTCATTTTTTATGATATCCTTGAACTTTATTTAAAATAAAATTCATTTCATCACTAGAGTGGCACACGGAACAGAATCCTTAAACTACTGTGGATGCAGTTAAAAAAAAAATATACAACAAACTGCACACAAAAAGCACAAAGTAACACACAGTTATTTACGCTTAAAGCACTAAAGTAGTTACACAATGATAATAAGAGCAACAAAAATAACAACAACAACAACCATTTCAGCAGAGACAACAACAATAACATGAAAAAGAAATAACATTATTACCACCAAGTTAGTTTGTTATTTTAACAGTTTTTATGTACATTTTTCCTTTTCTGTGGTTACTTTTTTTAAGTTTAACTCTTTATATGAATTTACAAGACATTTTCATTGCGAAAAGTTTTCATGACAATGTTTTTCTTTTTTTTTTTTTTATTCAAAAGTTAAAAAAAAGAGGAAAAAATTAAAATGTTTGTTTGCTTTTGTAGCAATAAAAATTGCAAAATAAATTAACGCTTTTACAAATTCACTTAAAGATGATGAGATTGTTGCTCCTTTTACTCCTTTCACATTGTTTAGTACAAATAGAAGAAATATAAAAATTTAAGTAAATTTTCTAAATTTTTTCCCCATTTTTTTTTGTTTGATGTGTAAAATTTTTTTATAGTTTATTTTATTCATCTCCGGAAAAAAACCAAACATCTTTTTACATTGTTGCTATAGCACTTTGGTCCTGGATAACAGAAATTCAAAATTATGGAAAATAACACAGTAAAAATGTCAAATTAATGAACTTCTTACAATGACAGAAAATTTGTTATGTACCTTAAATCAAAGAATAAAGTACACCATTTTCATGCCATGTCATGCCGTGTTGTTCAAAGAATTTAGATAAAAAAAATTGTTTTCTTTTAAAAAATTAAATAAATAATATCCCATAGTGCATTTCCTTAAAAAAAAAGAGGAAAAAATACCAAACCAATCTAACAACATTGTTGCCATTGTTGATATTACTCAGAACTCATATTCCTTTTCTTATTAATGGAAAGGGCGTGCATTTGCCACTCTTTATTCTTCGTATATTTTGGGTAAATAAAGATAAATAAACTTGTCTTATTCTTAAGTTTCCTGTTGAAAGGATGGCAAATGTGCCAAGCATTGTTTAGTTTTGTTGGACGGATGCACATCCTTTCGTTCATACCCACACACATACACATTGAAACTCTCACAATTTAAACATAGAAATAATTAAATTTTCAAACAGAGTAAACTTTAGTGTAAATAACTAAAATTGAAAAGGATGAAGAAATTAAAAATAAGCATAAAAATTATAGATAATTGAAATTTAATCATTAAATTGGTTATTTCTGTTAAGTTTTTTTTTTTGTTTTGTTTATTTGGTTTTAATGAAAAGACTTTCAAAATTGCCAGTGAATTTCATATTTATTTTATAATTAAAAATGTTCAACCCAAACATACATGTATATATTTATACTCATGAAAAAAGATGTTAATTATCTACTGCTTGGCGCGACATGTAGTAATATTAATTATATATTTAAATATTAATTATATATTCTATGTTATATTAATTATATATTTTTAAAATTGGACTTGAAATTTAAATATAGTTTTTGTATCAAAAGAAAATAACCTTTAGAAAGGATTAAAATTAAGACAATTATAATTTAACTCAATATTTAGGGAAAATCTTTGGAACATGTGGATCTTAAATAGATTTGTTAGATCTTAATATGATTTGACTTCAAATAGACACTATTAAAGTAAACTTCTCAAAAGTACCACATCTTGGTTTTAAATTCGCTCTTTCAAAATGCTACTAAGGACACTTAGGATGTGCAGAATGAATGAAATCGATCCCGTAATTTAGTAACCGGGCCAAAAAGAAAACACGTTTTGTGCAATTAATGTTTAAAACAGTGAATTTTTTCGACTAAATAATTTCTATATATAAAATAATAACGTTACTGGCTCACTCGCTGATTCAGTGACTCAACATCAACTAATCTGTAGCGCTGGAGATACATGCTGAGAAAAAACATGGTTGCAACATGATCACTGCTACTATATAATGCTCGCGGCCACAGGGTATACAGTGATGTCAAAAGTGACAGCTGTCAAACGAGTGATCAAAAACCGTATGGTGAGGGTTGTTGTATTTCATGTCCTAGGCGAGAAAGAGATTATAATATAATTATATATAATCCATTCGCCTCTATTATTACAAAAATGGTGAGTGGGTCAAACCAATAATAAGCTGACGAAGTGGAAAATCAGACGCAATTAAGAGAGACAGAATAATTTGTCATACAGTTGTTTCACCTACAGTTAGTCATAGCGCAGTTGATTTTATAGTGTATTAAAATAGTAGTTTCCGTAGTTTTCTTAAAGACCGTAAAAAAAATAGGCGCTCTAATCACCGTGTCTTCAATGTGCACGCTTTGCTTGCGGCATTCGGGTATGGGTGTCACAATTCACTTATTGGTTTAAAAATAGTTTATAATCATCAATCTGATCGCTACCATCATTATTATCATATTTTATTGTTTCATGATTGCCTTTATCTATTTTATAACATGTTTGCCTGTAACCATACTGTGGTAACAAAAATTCTGACTATGAAAAAATATGATAATTATACTTAAATTGGAAAACAAATCAAATGGAATGGGGAACGAACGGAGTTGGAACACCAGACATTTGAAACAGAATGGAATGCTAGAGGAAACGAGTAGATTGAAAATACTATACAAAGGGAACGAAATGGGATCGAACGAGGAACGACTACAATTGATACACCAGGCAAGGTAAACGAAATAATGGATTGGCAAACGATTGGAATTGAAACACAAAATACAGAAACGAAATGTAATGGACATTTTTAAATTCGGACATATTTTTTCACAATTTTATTTTGTTTTAATATATTTTGATCCAGCAAATGATATCTTCAGAACCCAAGCTTTAACGATCTTGCTCCATTTTTTGCTATTTAAAAAAAATATGTATGATTCAAATCATCAATTAGTTGCTACACTCATGTACTCGTATGACAGACATCTGCTAAAACAAAAAATTTTTACTGATGGAGGTAAAAGGGGCTTTGTCTTACCCCATGCAGTAGGAATTAAAAAAATTAAAATATATTTATTTATGTTCACTGGAGTATGGGCTACTTTTTGAATTTTCGTCAGGAACGTGGGCGTACAAAAGGGTAAAATTACCGCAAAAAGGCCATTCCATATAAAGTCGCCCATAACTTCTAAACTATGCAACCTAAAACTTTTCTATTGATACCATTTTAAAGGTGAAAACATTACCTTCTAAATGGCATCCCAAAAGTTTTTTTTTGTATTAAAAGGTTGAAGGTATTTGTTTTTAGTTTAATCTTCAAAGACCCATATCCCAAAATCCAATTTTTTTTTAAAAACGGAAAAAAAAATATGTTAAAAATTAAGGCCTCTCTACATTTGTGGCGAAATTTTGAGGTGGAGACTCATTTGGTTCCTGAGTTATGAAGGAAAACGGGGTCGTAAGCAAATTTATCTTGACGGTTTCATACGCAAAATGTTTTACATGCTATGAGTGTGTATGTGTGTACAACGTTTTGTATACATATTCTTTTTGTGTTTAAGCTTTTGCATATGAATTTGCGACGAAAATTGGCTTACGACCACGTTATGACTTTGTATGTACACTTTTTCGATATTTAGATGTTTTTGCCAATTTTCATGACGTCATATTCCGAAAACCGAAAGGGTTTGGGGTCGAAAGGTTAATGACTTAAGAAACACTACCTAATTACAATATTTGTTGCGGATTTCATTAAAATCGGAGATGAAAAATAAGAAAACGACAGTTTTCTGTGCGGTTTGACATGGAATGGCCCAAAAGTATTTTTTCAAAATTTTTGCCAGGTACCTGGTTCAAAAGACTTCAAAGGGGAAACGTATTCCCTGCCCCAAACGCTGTGATAAAAAACTTAAAATTTACAGCTTGAACAAAAGATTCTACTTTATTTTTTTCCCTCGTTCAAGCATCTACTAACAGAAAACAATTGTTTTTTTTTTTGTAATTCCAGATTAAGTAGCCATGAGTTATCCTCACTACGCTGAGAGAACTTTTTTGAGATGTCAAGGAAAATGAGGTGCCAATAGCTGAATATTCAAAATATTTAAATAAAAATTTCCAAAAGCACTTTTTAAATATTATTCTTTCATATGATAAATTGTTGTAATAAAAATGTTCAATTGATATATTTAAAAAAAAAATTATAAAAATATGCTTTTTGAGCCTTCGCTTTGTTTTTAAACTATTAAACAGTTAACATAAAAAGAAAAATATATATTTAATTTTTTTAATACTTATTTAAAAAAATAAATTGCAAATAAATACGGCAATTATTATTTACATTTAAAATGATTTTTTCATAATTGTTTTTGTTTTTGTAGTTAATGAGCAGATAATTAAAAAAGACAAAAAAAATAAAAGTCGTTAATTTTTAAAGACTTTGTAATTAATTTTTATTTTATTTAAAAGAGCTAAATAAACGAAATATAATTTATTTTTACACATTTCGTACTGAAGTTTTTGACAGTTAAAAGTAATAATTAAAGGAAATATGTTTTAACTTTGATTTAACCTTTTTTTCCTTTATTTATAACTTCTTAATTCTTTAAATAAGCTTAATGAATGAAGAAGTTATAAATAAAGGAAATAACATTTGTTTTTACAGATATGTGGTTAGTTTGTTAAAAGTTAAAATAACTGAAATTTTATATTGAAAAATAAATGAAAAATCAGTAGACCGATTTTTAAGTGATTTTTCATTTATTTTAAATTATATTTTTAGTTAATTTAAACTACAAACTATTTTGAGTTTCTGTCTTTCTTGTGGTGTGAACTAATTAGAAAGTAAAAGTGAACTAATTAGAAAGTAAAAAGTGTTCTCCTAATCATACAGCAAGAATCACAAGAGCTGGAAACCTGAAATTTTCTTCTCCAAAGTAGACATCCACCAAGGGGAGATTTTTAAATATTTTTAGTGGGTGGGCAAAAACATAAAAATAATCCCCTTTAGCATTCTGTCCAAACCCCTTTGGCTAGAAAACTGTATTTGTTTCCTGGACTATGGGCTAAATCATTAAAAATATACTTTTTTGGGAATTCCAACAAAAATGTGAAAATATTGGATTAGAAAGGGAAAAAGTAAAAACTTATTCACTCATCCCAAACTGCTGGAGCTAGCATTTTAAAATTTTTGAGTGCCCCGACAGGCTAGTTGGTAGCGTGCTAGCTTTTCAGTGCGGGGGTCGTGGGTTCGATTCCCACCAGAGGCCCCGGTCTGTTTTCGCTACAACGAGACGATGGCCTTTGTTGCTAGTGCTCGGTAAGGGTATTAATATATAATTTGTAATTATATGATTAATATAAATAAATAAATAAATAAATAAGTAAATTAATAAATAAATAAATAAATAAATAAATAAATAAATAAATAAATAAATAAATAAATAAATAAACAAATAAATACATAAATACATAAATAAATAAATAAATAAATAAATAAATAAATAAATAAATACATAAATAAATAAATAAATAAATAAATAAATAAATAAATAAATAAATAAATAAATAAATAAATAAATAAATAAATAAATAAGTAAATAAATAAATAAATAAATAAATAAATAAATAAGTAAATAAATAAATAAATAAATAAATAAATAAATAAATAAAAAAATAAATAAATAAATGTATTATTCCTTATCGAGCTAAAGATCCTTTATTTATAAAAAATTTAATTATAAATATTTATTTATCCCAATATTTCGTCACCACATTGGGTGACTTCTTCAGGGGAAATTGTCTTTTTTTATAATTAATAAATTAAAATTATAAACTGAAAACTTATATATAACAATTTTTTTAAAAAAGGCGGTAAATCAAAAATTAGTTTTTGTCAATATAAAAAAATAAAAATATCACAGAAAACAAAAATAACAATATTTAAAAAATTAAAATATTACATGAGCAAAAATATTTTATATACATGTCATTTAACATAATAATATTTATCCTAGTTTTTATTAACTAAATGTCTGTAATTTTGTGCAATATTTGCTATGTCTGTTTTATAATTAATTCGTTGTGTAGATGGTACCTTCATAATTTGTAACATTTCTAACATATATCTACGTCTGTAATTATTTTACGTGTTTAAAATTGACGTCCTATCAAAATCAGGATAATGATTAAAATTAGTGCAATGTAATGATAATGCTGTTTCCTGTGTAGAAGTAGTGTTCCTGTATTTTTGATCAGATCTGTGTCCTGCAATTCTTGTTTTTAATTTATTCTTTGTTGTACCTACATATACTTTACTACAATTCTCATTATCATTTCCACTAAAAGGTATTTTATAAACTAAATTGGACATTTCAGATTTATCTATTTTATCTTTCGTTTTGCTAAATAATCTAACTAATGTGTAATATGTTCTATGTGCTACTATATATTTCTTATTATCATAAATTTTCGATTTTTCTAATCTTTCAGATATAAGAGGAACATAAGTTAGAGATTTATAAATTTTAGGTTCAGTAACCGTTCTCGTAACTAAATTATTCTGTTTTTTACATTGTCTTATCAATCTACAGATTAATTGAATTGGGTAATTATTATTAATAAAATATTTTTAATCTTTTCTATATTAGTTTTATGAAATTTTGTATCGCTAATCTTTAATATCCTTTCAATCAAATTCTTAGCCGTATTAAGTATGATTCTTTTCGGGTGTTTAGAAAAATAGTTAATAACTCTTCTAGAAGCTGTTGGTTTCTGATACCAATCTATTAATAAACTCTCACCCTTTCTTATTATCAATGTATCTAAATAAGGAATTTTAGAATTACATTTTCTCAATCGTAAATTTTATATTGTCATGAAATGAGTTAAAAGTTGATAAAATATCACTAATTGAATCATTCAAAATAATGCAAAATAAATCATCAACATATTTTGTGATGATTTTTGGTTTCACATTTAATTTTTCTATACAAGAATCTTATAATTTTTCCATTACAATATCAGCTATAATTGGTGAAGCTGGAGATCCCATTGAAGTCCTTGTTTTTGTAAATATATTTTATTATCATATTTAAAATATCTGTTGTCTATTATTCAAAATTTTAGAATACGTATAAAAAGGTTCCTTTCAATTCCTGTATAATCCTTTATAATATCCCACTTTTCTTCGATAATATCCAAAGCTATATCAATTGGTATACTCGGAAATAAAGATACAACATTAAGTGAAATTAATTTTTCATCATATTGTATCTTTAAATTTTGTATCTTTTCTCTAAAATGTAAGGAATCTTTTACATTATATTTAGAGTTTTCAGTTATCTTTTTAAGAATGTTTGTAATATATTTACAAAGTTCATATGATGGGGAATTAATAAATGAACATATTGGTCTTAAAGGAAATTGTTCCTTATGGATTTTAGGTAATCCATATAATCTAGGTGCAACAGATATATTATTATGTTAAATGACATGTATATAAAATATTTTTGTTTATGTAATATTTTAATTTTTCAAATATTGTTATTTTTGTTTTCTGTGATATTTTTATTTTTTAATAATGACAAAAAATAATTTTTGATTTACCGCCTTTTTTAAAAAAATTATTATATATAACTTTTTAGGTTATAATTTTAATTTATTAATTATAAAAAAAGACAATTTCCCCTGAAGAAGTCACCCAATGAGGTGACGAAATATTGGGATAAATAAATATTTATAATTAAATTTTTATAAATAAAGGTTCTTTAGCTCGATAAGGAATAATACATGAATAGAGAAGATCGAAGAAAACTTAAATAATTATAAATAAATAAATAAATAAATAAAAAATTATTCAAAATTATTATTAATATGCTGCTATTCCGTGTAAAACACTGCCTTTACCCAGCAAAAACACACCTTACCAAATAATGAGTCTAGTAATCTAAACTCCAAGGTTTTCACGTATTACCCTTTATATTATAATTCTAACTTTTTTTATATTTTACGAAAAATTAAAGAATAATGCGTATGCATATTAATAATTGGTTATTATTTATTTTTCTATAAGCAATTAAGTAACGCATTATTTTTAAGCTCCTAGTAACCAATTCTAAATAAATCTTGAGTATGCGACAAGGTTATGCGATGCAGTGTTGTGAATCCCAATTTCTAAACCGCTTTTCTTCAAAAAGGAAGTATATAATTAACCCTTTGACGGCCAATGTTCCATTTTTAGTTTTTGTCGTATTTGGCCCATTTTTTAACCGATTTCCTTAAATGTGGCTTGTATAGACAGATGATAGTTGTTGTTTTCACACAATACTAACTATTTGGATCAATATGGTCTCGGAGCCAATAGAATCACCACAAATTCATAAAAAATATATACATATTTTTGTATAATTTTTTGAACAATATATATATTGTGATCAATATTTTGGTAGGACATGGTCCATTCCTTTAGTTTTTAGAAACATCGAGATATTTGGAATTGCTTCACTTTATTTATTACATTATACTGATACATATGTATTCCATGGGTCGTCAAACGTCAAAAAGAGGAAGTTTTTGCTCAGTTTTAAACATTTTTTATTCGCATTAAAATTCAAGTATTTTTTGATTTGATTTTTATAGATTTTTTCTCCTGATTCCAAATTAGTTTTTAAAATTTTCAATCTCTTTACAGTTTTCAAAAATTTTATAAAAAGGATATTTCGTAACTACTGTTAAAACTCGATTTTTCCTTAAGATGTTTTAAATTTTTTGTCATATTCGTCCTTGCTATAATTGAAAAATGCGTAGTGGCATTCTGAGGTGAATTTTCATCAACGACCACTTTTTCTTGACCTGAAACATATTTTTTCACCAATGGATAGTCTATTGTTCCACTATCCTTGCTCGGTATGCCAGAAGTCAATGCCAAGTAAGTTTTTTTTACCCTTCGTCCTTTAAATTCCTGATCATTCAGATCAAAATATAAAATGTGTCATAACACAAGTAAGTTAAAATAAATTAATTCGACACTACTCTAAACTAATTTGCAGGCTTTTTCCTGTTCACTTACATGATTATTTGTTTTATTAAACACTTTCAATTCATAAATTAATAAAATACCCATTAATAAATAAAGTTATTTGAACAATAAATAATGACTCATTATTATTTATATTAAAATAATAGAAAAGGTAAGCCATTACAGGTAACTTATTATTATTTAATTCAAAATAATAAAATAAGTAACATATTATAGGTAATACATTATTGTTATTTAGAAAATAATGCTGAATGTAAGGAGTACTCATTACAAAGTAATGTATAAAGTAATGATATGTCATTGTCATGTTTTTGCTGGGTTAAATAGCCAAATAAAAGTAAATCATAGTATTACAAAAGCAATATATTTAACATCAAATCTTGATAACTAATAGAAATCTATTTAAAACTAAATCATACTGTTTTTGTGAATTTTATTTAAAATCAATCCTTTTTTGCACGAAATATAAATTTTTCTTTTCATTTAGGCTGTCAGCATTTAAACGTATTTTTCAACGGAAGTTAATTACATATCAGTGCTTAAAAACAATAAATTGCAAATAGTGAAATAGAATAGTAGAAATCGCTACTATAATTTCTCATAAATGTAACACTTAAAATATCCTTTAATTTTGTGGAAGCATAATACATAAACAAACAAACCACATTTTGATATACAATGCTACCAGTTTATATCCGCTTGTCACACATGTGCTTCCTTTTCCTTAAGCTGATATTTTGTTTGAAAAAGGTTCTTAGAATGAAATTCATAATATACAAAATATCTTTTTACTTTGGATATTATTACTCGACCATGTATTTATGTACATTCTTTGGAGTTAATTCAAGAAAATCATTGCTTAAGATGATATTTAATGAAGTTGTTTGAACAAAGTTGAACAAAGAAAAAAAAACGAAAAGAATAATATAATACATGGGTATAAATAAGTATTCACAGGGGCTAAAAAGATAAAATGCAGACCATCTTTTGTATTATTAAAGTCAAAAGAAGAAATCGTAAATTTTGGGATTTTCTATTTGTGGGTGACCGTTTCTAATAGACTCTCTAGAAATTTATTTGTTTCTTAATTTTCTTTGAGACATTTATGTTTAAGGCATTAACAATAAAATACCAAAGAATGTCAAAATGAATTTAGTAGTTAAAACCAAACGAAAATAAGAATGAATCAATAAGTACTTGATGTATTGTTTTATTTAGTGTTTTACCGATTAGTTGGAGGAAACTTTATATACACCGAACAGTTTTTGTAAATTGAATATATGTACTTTAAATATTCTTTCATATACTAGATATTGTATCAATAACATAAATGTATTGTTTTTCTATTTTGTTTAGAATTTTGTATCATATTTTAAATTCTTTGGTATGAACTTCTTCAATGAAGTACTTGATTTCAAAAATTTCAAATATTCTGCTCAAATAACCATGATGATGTACTCTCAAGTATTTAATAGATAAATAAGGAAGGAACCACAATATAACAACACACATATGAGGTGTTCCGTACATATTGCCCCACTACAGGAAAAGTATATCGTATCAATGTCAAACTTTCAGTATTTATTATTAGCATAAATAGACTTTTGCTTTGATTTTTGAGTTTAATAGAGATATTAACAATTAGCACTTTTAAAGACACGAAGAATGTTGATAAAGGTCGTAGTGGACCAGAAAATGCATTCCATTCAGCTTGTGTCTAATAACTTTTTCTGTGTATTATCCATGATTATGTTACTAAATAAAAATAACAAAAAAATTCTTCATTTGAAAAAAATTTTCTATTATCTCGAACCAGACTAAAAATATATTTTCATATTTATTGTTTAGTATAACAATTTATAAGCTAACTAATTCCGAATTTTAAGTATACTAGATTACTTAATTTATCTAAGAATTGGCAAATAAAAATCTTTTTATTTTCTTTTTTAAAAAGCTTTAGCTTGTTACCTGGTTAATCTCAATTACATTTTGCAATTAATCACTTCTGTTATTTGTTCATATTAACAATCCTATCAGACCTACGCTCACATTTGTGAGATTAAGCATTTCTCTAAAAATTTTTAAATCTTTTAATACCAGTCACAGGGAATACTGAATATTTTTGTATTCTTAAATATCATGCAATTGAAAGTAATTACTTTAATTATATGTAATGGATGTAATTAAGTGATTTTCCTGTATTGTGTGGTGGTCTTCGATCCTGAGAAGACGGAATGTTGGAAAACGCCACAGGGTTCTGCGGCTATGTTGTCTGGGCATTAGTGGCACGAATAGGTCAACATCTACAAGCGCAATTGATACGATACTCTTCATCAGACCGATATATGTTCAGGTTAGATATGAGGGTGCACTTGCAGCTTACAGACTGATAGTACTCGGGAAGTGGTCTCTTGACGTTTATGGCATCAGAGAATCCCTGAAAATCTGCCAGACTATCACATTTTGGATATGGAATGTGATAGGGAGGCGGAACAACGTGTATTGGCGGACTTCGATTTTCTGTTAAACTTCAAAATACTAGAGCTTTTCGGATGACGAAAACGAAGCTTGGACAATGGGCCACCAATATTCAGAAAGAGATCTGGAATGGGGATAATGTTGGTGAGATCATGATAGTCCTGTGGGGTGACATGGACACGAACATAACAAGGGTTATATTAGGGGTGGGGCAACAGGAACTGGCCAACATGATGGGAATTCTCACTGACCAATCTTTACTACGATTAGACCTTTCGAAATCGGGATGGACTGACTCTGTCGTATGTAGGGTCTGTGAGGAGGTTGATGAGAACCTGGAGCACTTCCTTTGTATTTTCCCGGCTTTCGTGAGGAGTAGGGTAATGCAGGTTAGGTTATGCCGTCTTTGGAGTGCTTGCGGGGGGATACTGAATTCTTCAGGTAGACTAGAATGTTTTTTCATGAGGTTTTGAAGAGTGCACAACATGCCGATTTGCTGGCATATTCCAACCCCAAAACCGGTTAACCAGCTGTCTCACTTTAAAAAACCGCTTGGTTTTCGTTTAACGTAAATTTAAACAAGCAGAAAATCGAGATTTTGGTATGGGTTAACCATTTTTTTTTTTATTAAATGCATATTTTTCTAATTTTTGCACAAATTTTCAATTTTTCAACCTGTAGATGTACACTGGATTTATAATATACTCTGATGACCTAAAATAATGGGTATTGCGATGAGTACCATATGAAATGCAATGAAGGGCATTGAGAGGCTTTCGAAATTTGTATCGGTAGAAAGTTTGGAATAATCATTCGGAGTAGGGAGTACTGGGGCAACCTAACTGAACAACTTGTAGATTATTCTTATGCTTTTTACACTAATGGATCTAGTTCCTCTAACGGTACTGGATATGGTTGGTATCTGGGCGATGTGAATAGATAATCTTATGCTATGGGCAGAATTGCAACATTCTTTTTGACTGAGAATTTTGTAATTTTTTATGTGGCGCCATTAGTATCAGCATATATAGTGGCAGACATACTGCGCTTCCGATTACTTCATCCAAGACTGTTCAGAAGTATACGTGCAGTCTCAGCGAGGTTTCTATTGGGAACAGAATCTGACTTCTATGAGTACCGAGTCATGTGACTATTCCGGACAATCAAATGACCGACAAATATTAGATCGTTTTCGGCTCCCATGTATCCGGAACTGTAGGTGGTTACCAGTATGAAATAGGTGGTCAGAAGTATTTTGTAAGCAATCCAGATGGGAATGTGGCAAGATATCTACTCAGTTTGAATAAAGTCTTAGAGACCTTATTACGGGAAAAAATGCTCGTGTTCGTTATATGGCGAGGATGGGCATTTAAAATGACCCATTGTAACATGCCAGGTTCCAGAAAGTCAACCCGTCGCAAGCCTGGTAAAAATGGCGAAGGTTTGAGGCAAAGGAGTGATCTGATCCTCAGTAAAAGTCGAACATACAAGAGAGCGAACAAACAACAAGCCGATTTTTGGGATTTAGTGTATGTCCTACGTCTGAACATGTGTCGGTTGTGAAGGGTATCTTCTGTTCATAAACTACTCCTGGCTGATTTTCCCTGGATTCTAGATTGGGAAAATAGAAGTAAAGTAGTTTAAATTCTTTACCATTGACATTGAAACGATACACTTTTTTAACTGGACAATCGATATGAAAATCCTCATATTGGCAAAATAAAATAATAAATATTTTTCTATGTATCGTATGTATAAACATGAATATTTTAAATAAAGTAAAAGTGTGTATGTATGCATGTTTTAATATCTTCTTACAAGGTCATCTTGTTGTATTCTGGAAAAATCCAGTTATATGCATGAGTAGATATTCAGATATAATACAAAATGCATTTTCTTGTTGTTTTTTTTTCATATGAAATATTTATCAATAATAAAAAATGTTTTTATTTTAGAGAATTTCACTTTTCAAGATTTTAAAAACCCAGCAAAATTTGGTATTTTTATAATACTCTAGAATATATCAATGGAATTTAACTGCTTAGTTGTCTCTAGTATAGGTGCGTATGATTAATGTTTTATTTAATATTACTAATACGTAATAGACACATCGTCACAACCCGATGCATTCAATTTTTCTTAAAACGTTGTACTGTATTATTGCTTAGAGAAATAATTAGCAAATTAAAGGCATTTTTTATCCTACCAATATCATTGTTACAAGATTAAAAAAATCAGGGAATAATATACAACCTTTGTTCTATATTGATCCTAAAAAGACCTTTTCTGTAGAAAATTACTAATAAAAAATTAACTGGAGCCTATAAAATTTGTCTTACGATTACGTACTATTTTTTTTTAAATATACACGCAAAGAAAAAACATGATCACTGGTACTATATTTATGATTGCTGAATTCGGGTATGGTTGTCATAATCAAGTTATTTCAATATGGTAAATTTTTTATTATTTCATGATTGACACTTTCTATTTTATAACATTATTGGTTGTAACCATACTGTGGTAATGAAAATTCTGATTATGAAAAAGATATAATAATTACAGAATTATAAAATGTTGACAACTATCTATGCTTAATTATAAATCATATATAAAATGACTTTGTCATTTACAGTCACAATACTGTCTTGTTTTCATAAAAAAAAATTGTATCACTTTAGTCACCCTTGGGAGTCTTATATTCTAAAATGCCTTATATATAATATTTCAATTTACACTAATCAATTCATTGTCGAAAAAAAATTCATTTTCAAAAACGATTCTACATAAAGATTTAATATTTTTTTATAGTTTTCAATATTATAATTATTAATTTATTTCTTGTAAAATAAAGACTGTCTTGTGGAAAAAGTACTTAGAATATTAATAAAATTATTTTTTATAAGAAAAAGTCTGTATACCCCAAGAAAAGGTTACTTATGCAAAATATTAAATTTTTATATGAAACATTTTTAGTTTCTATGGAGTTTTCCTCAAAGTAAAATTCTCAGATTCTGAAAACTGTTTGTCAGATTAAAATTCTAAGGCATTTCTTTGAATAAAAGAAACTTAGATTCTTAGGACTTTTTATCATAAAAAATACTTAGATCCTAAAGACTTTTTCTAGTAGAAATATTCTAAGATTTTAAGGCCTCCTTCTAAATTAAACGTTCTGAAACTTTAAATCTAATCTTATAATCAAAAAATTTTTCTATTAGAAAAAATCAGTAGCAACTATGTTTTTTTATTAAAAAAAAGTCATTCGAATTAAAATTTTTTTAAAGAATTTTTCTTTAAAAAAGTCCTTAGAATCAAAGAATTTTTTTAGGAAAAACATTAAATTTAAATAACTTTTTCATATTTTGGAATCATAATATAACCATATTATGGTAAAGCTGTGGTTATTTTTATTATCATAATATGATAACTATATTATAGTACTACAATGGTTGGCACAATCATAATCCCAAAAATATATGATGCTCTTCGAAAATGATTGCCCCAAACATGTTTTTACTCTGCGTGTAGTATGCATTAAAGTGTCTGTTTCCAAGTTAATCAATATAAGCCAATTGAAACAATTTTTTGCTGGGTTATTCTCATTTCATTTTGATTTGTTTATCTTTGCATGTAATTTTAACTCCATTTTAATTTTTAAGCCAATATCAAATATTTTTAATTCTTCTTAGATAGAATCAACATTTTCCACAACTGTTTTAAATTCCTATTAATTTATTTATTTTTATTTAAATGGAAAAATAAATGTGCTTTAAAGCAATGTTATGCAAAATATTTGTTAGTAGAAAAATTCATTATAAAGAAAAAAAATAATTAAAATATAATTAAAAATAGATTACAAATATTTTTGATATTGATGAAATTTTAGGTAAAACTTATTATTAAAAACACAAAAACGTCAAAAATTCTTGCTAACACAATAACCGAAAATAATGGAAATTTTGTTGTATTAAATTTAACTTTCTTAGCAATATATTGTTTTACACCATCTAACATAAAACAGACGTTTAGTGCATACATTATATGTGTATTATATTTATATTTTTAAAGTTCTTCGCATTTCCTTTCCAAGTTATTTCTAACAATATTTGTTTTCTTAAATTTACATAAAATAGGCATCTTCGCCCATATACAATCGTATATCTTATTTAAACTTTTAAAATATATTTGGGTACATAATCACAACCGCAAACAGACAAAAAAGAAAAGCTGTTGTTATAAGAAATTTGTTGTTATTGTTCTATATTTGCATTTATTTAACATCTTATATTTTGTTTTGTTTGGTTTTCCTAAGTTCCTTATGTTGTTGGTGGTTTAAAAAGCAAGAAGTTATAACAATGAGAGCCAGAATTGCAGTCTTTTTGTATACCATACAGTTAGAATGGTCCGAAAAGGTAATTTAAATTGTGTAAATCATACAAAATTTGCAATTTCTTAGCATCCAATATATGACAACTCTGTTTTTGAGAAAGATTTTGTCTACTTAGGCCAGATTACTGAACTTCTTGTTAAAATTTATCCAAGAGTTATTTATTTATTTATTTATTTATTTATTTATTTATTTATTTATTTATTTATTTATTTATTTAATTATTTATTTATTTATTTATTTATTTATTTATTTATTTATTTATTTATTTATTTATTTATTTATTTATTTATTTATTTATTTATTTATTTATTTGTTTATTTATTTATTTATTTATTTATTTATTTACTTATTTATTTATTTTTTTATTTATTTATTTATTTATTTTATTAAACATATAATTATAAATTATATCTTAATTCCCTAACCGAGCACTAGCAACGAAGGCCTTCGGCTCCTTGTAGCGAAAACAGACCAGAGCCTCTGGTGGGAATCGAACCCACGACCCCCGCACTGATAAGCTAGCACGTTACCAACTAGCCTACCGGGGCGCTCTATCCAAGAGTTAAATCATAATTTTATATTAAAACAGCAAATAAATGTGTCAATTATCATCCCAGTTAGAACACCCATAACAGTCCGCAAATCCCGTACGGTTTAGAGAAAAGATTGCTTGCAATTCAATGAAAAGTTGTGCTTTTTGTTTTCATTATGAACGAAATATACATGATTACCCTTTTGATTAGAAAAAAACACAAAATGATGAGTCTAAAAATAGATTTTCAATAATATTTTTATTTATAATTTACGTTTATAAATCATGCAATACATTATCACAAAATTTTTTGTGAAATCAACAAAAGTTTTCGTAGTTTTGACAATAACTTCGTATTGTTATGAATGGCTTGTCGGGTTTAAAAAGTTTAGATATAATCATAAGTGAACCTATCTAATTATATATTACCATATATAAGTATATATTAGATTTTTTTTTTATTACTTTACATTGTGCCATATATGTACCTGTACTTTCATAATTACCCTATAAGCAATTCGGTAGTCGACTACGAAAAAAACTCACTTTTAGTCAACTTTTATGACCTAACTATAAGCTAACTACTATGTAATGCAGATCTTTCCCAAAATGTTTTGACATTTTCTTATCTATTTGTTTAACACATTTTTCATTTTCTTTTGTTCTTTGCCGAAATCAGTGCTCGTGCGTACAGTAAAGTGAGGTTAAATTTAAATATTGTGATTGCTTTAAAATTGTATTTATTTATTCTAAAATGTGTGGTACAAACAAAATAAATTAAAGAAGACTTTTTAAAAAGAAAATATATATATATTTTAATAAACTTATTTTGCATAACGTAGTTCAATTAGAATCCACCTGCTCTTCTGCCGATGTACAGTGTCAAAATGAAAGTTATATTGAAAATGTTAACATTTGCAATGCTTTCGAAGAACAACGTGCAATAAAAAAACATTAAAGGAAAAGATCGGTGATTGGTACTTTAAAAATAGGCTTTTAATTATTATTTAAAAATAGGCTGTTAATTATATTAGTTGAAGAAAATTTAAATGAAGGTGTACTTTGGAAAAAATATTTTTCCTGGTGTGTATTGCCATTTTGGTGTAAAAAACAAGTATCCAGTGTTTCAAGCACCATAAAGGATTGCCAAAAAATAGTGACCGATTTAAATATTGACGGACTACCATTATTTAAAAGTTCCCAAATGCAATTGTGGCCGATTTTGCCAAAAATGGTTGACTTTCCATTTCAGTGAGTGTCTGTACAGAAATAAATATAGATGGAATCGACGGCAAAAAGCGACTAAGAGATTTTAAAGCTTTTTTCCAAGCTTTAACAGGTAACATATATATTCAAATAACATATATTTCGCATAACATAGAAAAATTATATTTTAAACAGATGCTTGTCGATCGCTTGGCTCTAATGAGGTAGAAAAGGATAACAGAATTGCTCTCAAAACTATAAAAAAAAAACGCCATATCCATGCGGAATGCATCAAAATTAAAAAAATAAAACATCCCAACCCTGTTGTAAATGATTGCTAAAATTTAAAAATATATAGTGTATTATTTTAATTTTTTTAAATTAATTTTTTAGTTTTATTTATTTATTTAAATTAATTTTTTAGTTTTATTTATTTATTTAGTTCGTTTGTTTAATAATTTCAATGAAGGAAATAAAACTCAAAAAGCGAATATTTTGTTTATAATTTTGATGTATTTTTTGCTTTTAGTTAAAGTAAAGAGTATTATAAGCTAACTTATAGTAAGCTAACTAATATTTGATTTTAATTAAGTCAACTTATAGCCAACTAAAATTCAATTAGTTTATAGCTAACTATAAATTATTTAACTTTTACCTAACTTCGAATCAACTAACTTTAAGTTAGTTGAAAAGTCATGCAGAGTCGGACAACTGACTACCGCCTAGGACATCGCAATGTTAAAATAGTCAGTCTGCTCCATTAAAAATAATCCAAGTATCAACCACCACTAGTTTCATAAAAGTTAGATTAAAGTGCATTTAAAGTTAGCTGAGTTGCCGGTAGGGTACTGACACACTGTTAGTCGCCCCCACTGTAAGAAATCCACTGAACATACTCTCGTTACGTTGACAGTTTTTTGACAAGTAGCATTTCAACTTCATTTTTGTGTAAAATGTTTTTGTCGTGCGTTACTTTAAATTATGGAATGGGGAGATATTGAAAACCGTATTGTCGTAATTGGCCTAAAAAAATGTGGAATGGAAACTGGAGACATTTATCGAACATTGCAGCCGCTCGGGGTTAGTCATAGTTTTGTTTATTGTGCTGTGAAACTGTTTGGGGATACTGGTGGAGTAGCAGACCGTCCGATATCTGGCCGTCCGCGCTCTGTGCGAACTCCCAGAGCCGTTAAAGCTGTACAGAATCGAATTTATCGAAATTCACTCCGAAAGCAGCAAATAATGTCGCGGAAGATAAATATATCGAAGGTATCCATTTCTCGCATCATTAAATATTACTTGGGACTTCGGGCTTACAAAAGACACAGGGGGATCTACTTACGGCGGCGTAAAAGCAGAAACGGAAGCAAAAATCAAAAGCATTGATTCGCCAGTACGCCAAAAACCGCCACAGAAAAATTATGTTTACTGACGAGAAAATTTTTACTGTGGAGGAGTCGTTCAATAAATAAAATGATAGAGTTTATGCTCAGTCATCTCTGCAAGCAAATGAATTGGTTCCTAGAGTTCAGAGAGGTCACCATCCTGCTTCTGTGATGTTATGGTGGAGAGTCGCCTATGATGGGGTCACCAAGCTTCATTTCTGCGAAAAAGGTGTTAAAACTTCGGCAAAGATGTACCAATCTGGCGTTTTAGAAAAGGTTGTGAAGCCATTAAATAGCACATTGTTCAAAAACGAGCCGTGGACCTTTTTATTTCTACGGATGATTGGCCATCGGGTAGTCCAGACCTGAATCCTTTAGACTATAAATTGTGTTCCGTTTTAGAAGGCATGATCTGCACTACTCACCACAAAAATTTGGAATCGCTTAAGTGTGCACTTCCCCGCGCAGTGGACAATTTCCCCATGGAGGTCGTGCGTGCTGCAATAGACGATTGGCCGGTCAGACTTCGGTCGTGTTGGAAGGCAAATGGCGGCCATTTTGAATAATTTTTTTTTTTTGCTATATTCTTCAATATTTAAAAAACCAAAATAAAAAGAAAAAATTAAAAAACCTCTTGTTGTTTGTTTTTTATCAAGAAAAAACCGTGTGTCAGAATAATTGAAAAGTACAGGTATAACCACATCTAATTATATATAAATCTCAATAAAATTATATAATATAAACTATATCATATAAAATTGTATATAATACTTTATACAATTTTGTACGTCTTACATATTGTTTCCAATTATTCGACCCTGTCGGTTATTCGATTAGATCATTATTTTAAAAATAAGAAAAATTTATTAATCGGTTATTCCGGTTGATTAATCGTTTAATGCAAAATAAATGTATTTATTTCATCAATAAGAACACAAATAGCTTCTTTTTGCTGAAATATCAAGTTAAGTCTATTGCATTGGTTTCTAAAGTGTTTGTTTAGGAGAATTCAAAGAATCCTGAGATTTTTTAAAGAATTATGCTTCGATGTCCAAAATAAAAAAAAAAATCCTAAATAAACAAGAGCTGCCTTCAAAAAAAAAAAATCAATAACAAATTCTTAAAAATATGGTATGAATAGATTTTTCGAAATTCATAAATAAAGTTTGATAGAACTGCCACTGTTCCCTGAATCTTTCACTACCTGGTTTAAGCATATTTCTGACAAGTCCTCACAGATTTTTCTGTGGCGAGGGAGGGAGTCCCTCCCCTCTCCTCAAATATATTGCTGGATCTAATTTGATGTGCCATTTTTGGGATCAATTTAGATCCTTCTTAATTCTCAAAAATATTGAATCTAATTTGATCTTCCATTTTTCGGATCAATGAAGATCTTTTAAAATCCTCAAATATATTGCTGGATCAAATGAGATCTGCCACTTTTCGGATAAATTTTAGATCCTTCTTAATTCTCAATTATATTGATGAATCTAATTTGATCTGCCATTTCTCGGATCAAATAAGGTCTAAATAAGATAAGATTAAATATTGCTCCAGATAACTTTTTTTACTCGGGTTACTATGACTGCAGTTATATAATGCTATACCACTACGATGTAACAAAGTATCAGTACTACGATGTAACAAAGTATCAGTAACTCATCATTTTAAAGCATCTAAATAAGTGTTGATAAATATCAATAACGATAAGTCATAATTTCATTACCTTCAGATAAGTAGTGATATCTCACAAGATTTGCCACGTAGTACTTTTATTTTCAATGTAAAGCTAAGGGTAAAGGATACCAATTACCAGGTCATGACTAAATTTATTGTCATTGTATTTGTAGTCACAAACGCAAAAATGCATTTGCGGCAACCGACCCATCCGATTGGTATTCTAAGCAAATCCGTATTAAGGGTACATAAAAAAATGTAGCACACGTTAAAAATTAACTATTAAAAGTATGCGATTTTTCGAAATATGAAAACTACCATCGCAATACTGACCCGCTTTACCTGAACCAATTTTAAAAAATTTACTTTTTAAATTTTTTTCCTATCGAAACTTTTTTTTATATTTTGCGATATCTTTTCACTTTTAATTGGTAATTCTTCTTTTCTCAATACGTTACAAATTTATTTACCTTTTCCAGTCTTTACGTACTATAAAGTGAAGTGTTATCAAATTTATGTATCCACCAAAGAGGGTAAAATATTTTATTATCATCCTTCGCGAACATATAAATTTAATGCTTTTTCCCCTTATTGCTTAAAATTTATTTAATGCGCACAAAATTTAAAAAATCGTTACATAATTTAGTAACTTAAAAAATACGTAGTTAATAAGAAAAATTCAAAAATTAAAAGGCATGCTTGCTTAAACTGTAGCCATATTTTCAATTTATTTAAATTAATAATAATTACAAAAATAAATTGCTATACAAATTTAAATTACTAAACACCATTAGCAAAAAACATAATAATGAAATATTTTTTTAAACCTTCATGTAATTTTTAAAAACATATTTAAAATGCTTCACCCATAGGTTTAATAATCATTTCATGAATTTGTACATGGGGTGGAGTAGAAATGGCGTAGACAACTCCCGATGATATATCCTCAGATCTTAACATATTATTACCGATTACAGGTCTTAAATGATCAGGTATAATTTCCGTATCCACAGCACCAGGACTAATACTCTAACAAAAATCAAAAAAAAAAAAAATATTATTTAACAGCAAAAACAATTTACTATATATTTACTTACAGTTACTTTAACTTTCGTACCCAACCCTTTAAATTCCTGTCTATAAATTTCTGTTATGGCTGTTACAGCAAATTTTGAGGGTGGATAAATATTTACCTCTGGTGCTTGATTACCCGAACTAATAACCGTATGTCCCACAACACTGTTTATCAAAACAATATGACCATCAAAGTCACGCTCTTTCATTGATTTAAAAGCACGTTGAGTACAATAGACAACACCCATTACATTTGTTTGTAAAACTTGTTGAATATCATCCAATTTCATTGTAGAAAGATGACCACTTTTCAAGCAACCAGCATTATTGATTAATATATCAATGCCACCAAATTGTGAAATAATTTTATCAAAGGTTTCATTAACCGATTTCAAATCAGAAACATCACATTTAAAAGCCGTTAATTTGGAGTGTAAATTTTTAGGCAATTCCTTTTTTATATCCTCAACACGTTCAACACGTCTGGCTAAACCCACAACTCGTAAACCACTCTTAACAAGATCCTTGACAATGGCAACACCTATTCCTGAACTAGCTCCTGTTACTACAGCAACTTTATTTTGCCAACGTTCCATTATGCAAAAATAAAAAAATATAGACTTTACTTTACTTTACTTTACTTTACAACGTTCTAATAAATACTATTACCTGAATGCATTATAATCTAATTTATAAAGTCAATTCAAATATATACTTAAATTAACTTTGTATGGTTCTTAATATTTTGATTAAATAGATACTCATAGATAGTGTAAATATAAACTATAACAATTAGATAAACAATTTAGAGGGGTACAATTAAAAGGAAGCTAAATTTTGATATGTTGTAGAGAAGAACAAATGTATGACGTACTTGAAAATTGCTGGATTTACATGTTGCTTGGAATTACAAGAGGAGGAAATTAAAAAGTGCTACCAAATGGCTTCGGTTGTCAATTTGGTTTTGACATTCGTGAAATAGAAACGTGCAAAATTTTGAAGCCAGCAACAATGAATTGGTATACGCTTCAAGAACGTATTCAATAATTCGTCAATGATGTAAACGCAACGTGAATTTTGACGAAAATATCCCAATTGTGCAGTGTCCATAGCGCAAACAATTCGACCTTTGACAACCCGATTTGAAGAGAGAGGTATAAGACGAGACAGGCGAAAACTCGAAAGGCCCCAAACCAGTTGTTCGGCTGAAAACATTTACAAGAAAACGTACTAAACAATTGCACATTTACCGGCATTCCCTGCGCCCCATTTTGACATTGAATTTAAAAATGTTCCCATACGAAATTCAGGTAATCCAACAATTATTACACAGAGAAAACAGATTAATTGTAACAACCGATCTCCTTGCCAACTGAATGATTTGGTTGCAGCAACTGTATGATATGGTTGTTGTAATCAAATATATTCTTGACACAATTGAAATATTTTACCTTAACCGAAATACTGTGGTATTAACTGAATTTCTGCTGTGTTAACCAAATTTCTGTTACCACAAACAAATATATCGGCGGATCCAACCAAACCATTCGGTTGGCAAAAAAATTTGGTTGTCCCAATAAATCTGTTTTCACTGTGTACCAAACGTCTGTGTAGGTTGTTTAGAATATAACCGTAAGATTTCTGAATTCAACGACCAAGTGGATGATTTTTCATAAAAACTCATCATTTCAATAAGACAAAATATAGCACACGTTAAAAATCATTTCAATAAGACAAATACCCGGTTTTGGCGGATGGAAATTCACGCAATTTTAAAATTTTTCGCCTAATGTAATTTTAATATATTCTAAAATAATAAATAAATCCTATATGATACTTGGTAGTTTCAGTATTAATAATTCAAATCATGGAAGGAAAATATGTGTTCTCTTATTGTACCAACCAGACAAACAAATTGTACTTTTTCAATCCTCACGGTACCAAAATTTTTTCCGCTTTTTTTAACAATCTTATCGTATTGAGTCAGATTTGCTTAGGCACTAAAAAGACTTAAAAAAATTTAAATTTACGGGGTGAAACAAAATTTATCGTAAATTTTATATAGTCGTATAATTACCACAAAACTTTGAGGCAATTTAACTTTTTCAGGATTTGCTATTAAAAAATTTAAAGTCATTTAATTGCTTTTTAACAATCATACACTTTTTTCTTATTTTTTTTTTGTTTTGAGAGGCAATTTCAAATCAGCTGTTCAATGTTGCCACTTCTGAATATTTTAGTACAATGTGTATGCAAACATTTGGTACATTTGAGGTGACACCAATTTAGAGCCGGTTCAACTTAAAACTGTCTTTATTTTTTACTATAGTAGCTGAATAAATAAAAACAGGTTTTAATTTAAAGTTGCTTTTAAAAAAGTCGACTTTATGTTATGTTGTTTTATCAAGTTATAAATTGAAAATTTGAAACAATTTCAAATTGTACTAAATGAGCCGTGGTGGTACCACGGTACCAACCAAGGTAAAAATGTACCAAAAAAAAGTACAATTGTATAATGTTTTCCATCCCTGATTCAAATTAGAAGAGAGGTAAAAGAAACTTGCGTGAAAATTAATAAGTATAAAGAGTTCCACTATATACAAATCGAGGTCGGTAAGGCAGTTTTCTCGACATGATTTGCTTTGATCGTTGCAAAAACTAGAATCTGGACATTCGGTCTTAAGCCTATAACATTAGAAAGTAAACATTGGCCCGTAATTATAGTCCCGCAATAAAGTCAGCTTTTTTAAAAACAACTTTAAATTAAAATCCTAAATTAAAGCCAGTTTTAAGTTGAACCGACTTTAAATGGGTAGCACATCATATGTACCAAATGTGCGCATACATTTTGTTCTAAAAAATAAGCAAGTGTCAACATTTATCAGCTGATGATATATTAGCTGAAAAAAATTAAAAGTGTGTAAATACAGAATTTGCAATGACAAAATGAGAAATGGAAAAACTTTTTAAAAAAGGGAAAGAAAATTGTATTTTTATAAATTAAAATTTATTACAAAAATAAAAATACTGCAAATCCTCTTATTTATTGATACAGTGTTTCTTTCAATATTTTGCAATTTCACAATTTTTTTTCACAAAAATTTTCCTGGTGGAAAACATCTATTATAAAAGTTGTTAAATTAGATAAAACCAACTTCAGCTAGTTTTAATTTTAAAACAGACTTAAACGACTAAAGTATACTTTTAATTGTCTATAGTAGGACTAAGGTATACTTTTAAGAAAAGTAAACTTTAGAACTCCTCAAGTATATTTTTTTTTAACTATGATTATGCGCCATTATTATGTAAATATTTGGTTGTTATTTTATAGTGGGTCAGTTAAATAAATTATCTTATCAACAGTTTAAGTATTATTTTGGTTTGATATTGAAAATTACTATACAGTATTTATATATTTATATTTCGTGACAAGTCAAAAGCAACTGCATACAAAATTTATATTTAACAATCAAAGACATGGAACGTTGGCAAAATAAAGTAGCTGTAGTAACAGGCGCTAGTTCGGGTATTGGAGCTGCCATAGTCAAGGAGCTTCTCAATAATGGTCTACAAGTTGTGGGTCTGGCCAGACGTGTGGAACGAGTTGAAGAAATCAAATTACAATTACCCATTAAATTGCAATCAAAATTAACTGCTCTAAAATGTGATGTTTCCAATTTGACATCGGTTAATGAGGCCTTTGATAAAATTATCTCTCACTTTGGTGGTGTAGATATTTTAATTAACAATGCTGGTTGCATGAAAAGTGGTCAACTTTCAACTGGTAATCTTGAAGATATTCAACAAGTTTTACAAACAAATGTAATGGGTGTCGTCTATTGTACACAACGGGCTTTTAAATCTATGAAAGAACGTAACTTTGATGGTCATATTGTTTTGATAAATAGTATTGTTGGTCATAAAGTTTTAGCTGCTGGTAGCCAAGCACCAGAAAGTAACATTTATTCACCTTCAAAATTTGCTATAACAGCTATAACAGAAATTTATAGACAAGAATTTCAGGGTTTGGGTACTAAAATTAAAATTACCGTAAGTTTGAATTTTTTGCAAAGTTAAAATAAATTTGTATTTATTCTTTTGTTTTTTAGAGCGTTAGTCCTGGTGCTGTAGATACTGAAATTATTCCCGATAATATAAGATCATTTATTGGTGAGAATATTCTCAATGCCGAAGATATTGCTCAAGGTGTTTTATTTGCCATTTCTACACCACCACATGTACAAATTCATGAAATGACAATTAAGCCTGTAGGTGAAATATTTTAAAATTATATTTAATACTTAAATATAAAAAGCTTATATAGAATACAAGTTTTATTCCAAGGGAATCTATTGGTATAGTTATAGTATACTCAGTGGCGTGCCAAGAGGGGTGGTCTTGTGGCGCCTTTTTGAAGGTTTTCTAAAAAATAAGTAATTAAAGGTTGATTTACACGTCGACTATACTTATCTGCTATTACTCAGTATTGGGTTTATAAATCAGCAAAACAGCAAAATATTAAAAACGTTAGAAAAAAAATATATGTACTTAGTTTATTGTTTTTAAATATTGCATTTTGTGTGGGTGTGAGCTGGCTAAATAAAATTTAAACTTAATTCAGGTTTTTTAAATTTTTTTTTGAAATTTTAAAAATTTTTCAAATATTTTTCAAAGAAATTTATAATTTATTTAACCACCTCGCACAGGGCCTAAGTGGAACTGTTTAGTTTGTACATTTTCTTTTAAAACAAAAAAAATCGTGTTTCCAATCGTATTAAATTTTTTTTTTTTAAGTCTGAGATTCAAACACCACATTAAGTCTTAACTGATATATGTGCTTGTTCGATATAGTGGCGTTCAAAATAGCCCCAAGATATATGACCCCAATCTTAAAATGTAATTAAGCCCCATATTTTGGTGCAAAATTTCATAATGATAACGCTAAGAATATAATGAAAAATTACCCCAACTAAATGAAAATTAGCCCCAAAATTAAGATTGGGGCATATTTACATTTATTAAATGAAAGCATTTTTTAATTTTAGAGCGAATTGTTTTCTATGACATTTTATTTCCTTTTAATGTATGAAAAACAAAATAAAAATGTTTTAACAAAAATCGCGTAATTTGTAGTAAAAATTTTCGCTTGACAAATAGGTTTTCCGGTCAGGACAATATGGTAAAGAATTTATAATATATTGCACCAAGCCGAGTCTTTGACGTTTCGTTAAAAGAATTTTTTAACATAATTGATTTGTATCAAAATTATCTAAAAGCGGAAGATTTATAACACAAAAACAATCAAAATGTACTTTTAATTAAACGTATACATTATATCTCAGTCAATGTAATAAGCAAGTTTTAAATAAAAATTGTTTATGAGTTTTAAAGCTATAAATTTTGTTTTAAATGCTTCAAAAAGGTCAAAAAATTTTGGTTTAGTAATTGCCAGCTTTTAAATAATTTTTAGACAATATTTTTTTTATTTTATCACCATATCTATTAGCCAAATGTTTTAATTTATTTTTAAAATAAATTCAACTGAAGTAAAAATGATTTCTACATAATCAAATGTGAATTTTTTAAATTCTAATTTATAAATTATATTCAGTAGTCTCAAAAAGTTTCTCCTTACTCCGATAAAAATTTAGTTTTTATTCTGCCATTTTGAATTTTAAACTTAATTTTCTGTATATAACACTTCGAAAACTTTCCGTTCACAATTTTAGGCAGTTGCGTCTACAGGAAAAGCCTTTGGCCAAAAAATACAAGTTCTGACCCTGTATAGGCAAGTGCTTTAAACATGAAATTTGGCATGCAGGTTCCTCCGCAGAATTAGACGCTCTCCAAAACGGGATTTTCGGAAATTCTTACTGGAAGGGGCAAAGAGGGAAAAAGTATCCCCCTTTATTGGCGATATAATATTGAAATCTGAAACTTTAAACTGTTAATAATAATTCGCCTAAGATAAAGCTTCGGCTTAATCGAACTCAAATCTGACTTCACTATTTGATTCTAAAGGAAAAGTTAGGCCCGTAAGCTTTTTTTTAGTTTTCAGAATGCACCATAATGCACTATTATTTTTTTTTTTTTTAATAAAGAGATTTTTTTTTTAAATACACAATGAAAAAGTACTTTCAGCTGACAAAAATGATGCAAACATTTTTATTTTATAGCAACCCGTTCAAAAGTTATGAAGGTGAAAAATTTGACTTGGATTTATCAAATATTATTTTAATTTTAATTGTATTTGATGTTGAGTTACAACAATTTATAATTTTAATAGCATGTTTTCGAAATGGGTGATCTTTTATTATTAACTGGACGAAGAATCAGAATGGTAAATGTGTATATTTTTTTGTATTTTGTTAATATTTAATTTTTATTATTTAATATTAATAAATAAACAGGTTGGTTGAAAAGTTCCTGCGCTCACCAAGTTGGTATAACTGTCCTGAGAACACATGCAAAGTTGCAAGTGATTCTTTCAATTCTGTCTTTGTTTACAAGCCATTTGAAGTTGACGTGTCATTGATTTTGTTTAATATGGAAAAAATTTAATATCGTGCAGTCATTAGATTCTTTGTTTTGAAGGGTTTAAAAGCAAAGGAAATTTATGAACGATTGTTTGAAGTGTATAAGGAGTCCTCACCTTCAAAACGCACCGTTGAATTTTGGGCTAGTGAATTTAAACGTGGTCGTACCAGCCTTAAAGACGATCCACGCGAAGGACGACCAAAAACTGAAACCACAGCAGAAATCATTGAGCAGGTACATAATATGGTTAGTGAAGATACAAGTTTGACTAAGCGTGAAATTGCTAATGCCATAGGCATCTCAGACGAACGAGTACTCCATATTTTACATGAAGAATTTTGTATGAAAAAACTGTTTGGAAAGTTAGTGCCGCACACATTAACAATTCAACAAAAACTGGATCGAAAACAAATTTCTCATCTTAATTTTAGCGTTTTAAGCCGAATAAATCCGACTTCTTGCGTCGTTTTATAACTATGGATTAGACTTGGATCTACCACCATGATCCTAAATTGAAACAAGAACATTTTCAGTGGACTGAAGCTGGTTGTTCAGCTCCAAAGCAGGTGAAGTCACAACGATCAGCAAAGAAGGTTATGGCATCAGTTTTTTTGGGATGCAAAAGGAATTTTGTTGATTGATTATCTTCAGAAAGGTAAAACAATCAACTCTGAATATTATTGCAGCCTTTTGGATCAGCTGGATGAAAAAATTCGTGAGAAAAGACATGGTTTAAAGAAGAAAAAAATAATTTTTCATCAAGACAATGCACCTGCTCACAAAAGTGTTTTGACGATGGCTAAATTCAAAGAATTAAAGTATGAATTGCTTAAACATCCACCGTATTCACCAGATTTGGCTCCCAGTGACTACTATCTCTTCAGAAATCTCAAACAATTCCTTCGTGGAAAGCATTTTTCGTCGAATAAAGAGGCCATAGCAGCCGTAGACGGTTATTTTGCAGAGCTTCCGGAAAACCATTATAAGGATGGGAAAAAATTATTGGAAGATCATTGGAACAAGTGTATTGAACTTCTAGGAGATTATATTGAATAAAAAATATATTTCGTAACAAAAACAGTATTCTTTCATTTCGAGCGCAGGAACTTTTCAACCAACCTGTATTTATTGTTGTTAAATAAAAATTTCAATACCAATAAATTATTTTGTATTGACTAAAAAATTTAATTTTTAAAACTTAATAACTTTTGAACGGGTAAGTATAAAATTAAAATTTTGGGAACATTTTTCTCACATGATATTATTTTTTCATTGTGTATGAAAAAAAAGTATTTTATTTTTTTTAATTACTTATTTTTGGACCACTCTAAAGACGCATTCTGGTGCATTCCGAAAACAAAAAAAAAAGCTTATGGGCCTAAGTTTAGAGTGTATTCAGAGACTTAAAGAAGAATTTTATGCCATATATTTTTGTGGATCATTTAACTCATAATACATCATAAACAAAAAACAAGGTTCTGACAATGGATTCTGGTAGAGGGGACAAAAAAAATGGACGTGTATCGGCATTTTAAAAGTTTCCCTCTAAATTTTTATTTTAGGTCTTTTAATGAATACCCGAGTAAAAAAAATTGATCTGACGCAATATTAAATCATATCCAATTTGATATTCTTTAATATCTAGCTGATTTTATTATAAATCAAATAAGATCCAGCAATATATTTGGGGATTTGTATGGATCTACATTGATCCGAAAAATGGCTGATCAAATTAGAAGGATCTAAATTGCTCCGAAAAATGGCAGTTTAAATTAGATTCAGCAATATATTTAGGGATAAGTAAAAATCCAAATTAATCCGAAAAACGTCAGATCAAATTGTATCAGATTAGATTTATGTTTTAAATAAAAAAAATAAAATTTTAAAAAAACAATGCTTTCGCCAGGAATTAAACTTAGTCTGTCAGAGCTTTGTGTGGCTGACTTTATTAGGCTACATTTTTTCTATAATTGTGTTATATATAATTATATCTTCGCGTCTTATATATAATTATATATTGGGAAATTTGGGGAAAATGTCAAACATTTTTATGTAACTTAATTTATGCGACTAAATTGGTTCGGTTTCTTATGAACTAACAACAAATAAGGAAAAATAATTATAATATTGAAAACAAAAAAAAAAATTATATAAATTTTCACCACTTATAGGACTTTTGGAAACTAATATCGTATATAATTATATGTACCTAGATTATTATAAACTAATTACGTCTTATATTCTATCAAACGTTTTTAGGTCTTGTCCCGGAATGGGTTAAAATTTGAAAGTTTTGTAAAAAAACAATATTAATATTGAACAAAAAAATACAAACACAAAAAAAAATGTATCTTCCTGGCTGGGATTTGAAACCATTGACATGAAACCACATATAATTACATCTATATATAATTATATTTAACAATATCTTAATATTGTTTGCAAATATTGTACTATATATAATTATATTTTATACCATATCTTAAAATATTTCTTATTTTGGACTTTATATTGAATCATGTATAATTATATCTCATATCTATCATATTAAAATTATTTTTGATAATTATATTATATCTCAAATATTAGATAGTATATTAAATTTTATATGGTTTTGTATAAGCCATATATACCCGGCAAAATAAGAGCTGAGGAAGAAGTAGTTTAACACTACATCTACTGTACACTAGGTTGTGAAAATTTCGGTGAATCATTAATGATTTTAACATTGGCGTGTCATTGGGAGGAAGTAGTTTGTTTCGGTGCTATGAAAAATAGATGATCAGATGGACTTTTTCATTAGTTTACGGAAGTTGTTAAATATAGGGACTACAAAATAATTATAGGGAGTTGCTTTTTTTTAAGTTAAAAATGTGATTTTGAACACGCCAAGAATTATTATTCCGACCAGGACAAAGTAAATATCACTAGTACGCAAAATATGTTTTCAATAAGGCATTTAATGACTGCAATAATTAACCATTTATGGACCAACGAAATAATTGTTTTTTTTACTAGTAGGTTAATATCAACATTTTGGAAGTTGTTTAAAATGACTTCTTACAAATCGAAAAATTTGCACTATTAACTTCTTTGGATGTTCTGAAAAAGAGATTCGTAAAGAATAACATCCATTTTATTTTACTGGGTAAGTATATATGATCCTGTATAAGTCATATATAAGTAAATATGGTCCCGTGTAAGCCATATGAAATTATAGATAGTGTTATATATAATTTTATGTGATATTATATACACCATATCTTATCATATAAATCGTATCTAATTTTATAAAGTTAAATATATTACTATATGTGATTATATATGGCACAATATAAGATATTTAAAAAAAAAGTTAATGTAATATATAATTATATACATTAATTCATACCCACATATTAATTTATTATATTATTTTAATATATTATAAGATAAGACCAAATATTATTATATATAAACTTTTTTACTCTGGTAGATATGATGTTAAGAGATTTATTTCGTATGGTGAAATTTTACGTAACACAATTTCTTCATACAAACTAACCCTCTTAAATACGTGTGGGGCATTTTAGAACCAACTCTGAATAATTACTTAATTAACGCTTAAGTGCATTTTAAATTTTGACTTATTTCTCGCCTTCAAATTGAATTTTAAACTTAAATGTATACAGAGACTTATAGTAGAATTGTATGACAAATATTTTTGTGGAATATTTTAAGCCATTATATGCACGTTGTACATAAAAGAGGCAAAAGAAAACAAACATTGAGGAGTAAAATTAAAATTTTCCACAAAAATATTCCTTGTCATTTTTACATAAATCCGCTAAACACATTTTATACCTAAAATGTAAGCGTCATATGGTTTCTTATGCCGATTCACCATAAGAATGTGCAAAAGGAGGGAAACTTTAATCCCTTCAAAAATAAAATTCAGAAGTAAACTTGAAAAACGCCGATACGAGAAATTTTGTTTTTGGTCCCCTCTACCATAATCCGTTTTCGAAACCTTGTTATTTTATAAAAAAAATATAATATTGTTGTACAGTGTTATTATTAGCTGTTTTCGCTTTAACTTTATTCGTTAACTCATAAAAAAATCAAAGTAAACAAAATTATGTGTATACTTTTCTTATGTACGTTAACTTTCAATACGAATAATTATCAACGTTTAAACATTTTCACACAGAGGAAACAGATTCTTTGAGACAAACGAATTTCTTGCAAACCGAATGGTTTGGTTGGAGTTACCGAAATATTTGTTTGTGGCGACCGAAATTCGGTTAATGCAACCAAACAATTCAGTTGGCAAGTAATTCGGTTGTCACAATGAATCTGTTTTCTCTGTATACTACTATCTCTGATATACGTTCAAATATACCGCAATATGTATAACTATTTTAAATTTGGTTTAATTTAATCCGTGTACCGTCGATTTGGTTTTGTATTTAATGTTGATAGGTAAGAGAGAAAGTATACCTATTGTTAAAATATTTAATTTTTATGTTTAATGTTATCTTATCTTATGTTTGGGGTATTATATTTTTATATTAATATACAATAAAATGACAACACAGTATTTGACAACTATTTTCGCGACAAGTTGACATAAACTGCATATAAAATATAATGATCAAAGACATGGAACGTTGGCATAATAAAGTAGCTGTAGTAACAGGCGCTAGTTCGGGTATTGGAGCTGCCATAGTCAAGGAGCTTCTCAATAATGGTCTACAAGTTGTGGGTCTGGCCAGACGTGTGGAACGAGTTGAAGAAATTAAATTACATTTACCCATTAAATTGCAATCAAAATTAACTGCTCTAAAATGTGATGTTTCCAATTTGACATCGGTTAATGAGGCCTTTAATAAAATTATCTCTCACTTTGGTGGTGTAGATATTTTAATTAACAATGCTGGTTGCATGAAAAGTGGTAAACTTTCAACTGGTAATGTTGAAGATATTCAAAAAGTTTTACAAACAAATGTAATGGGTGTCGTCTATTGTACACAACGGGCTTTTAAATCTATGAAAGAACGTAACTTTGATGGTCATATTGTTTTAATAAATAGTATATCTGGTCACAAGGTTATAGCATTTGGTAAACAAGCACCTGATCGCAATATTTATTCACCTACAAAGTTTGCCATAACAGCTATAACTGAAATTTATAGACAGGAATTTAAGGGCTTGGGAACTAAAATTAAAATTACGGTTCGTTTCAATTTTTGGTTTAACATATTTTAAAGCAGTTCTAATTTAAAGTTTTTTTTTTCCAGAGTATAAGTCCTGGTGCTGTAGATACTGAAATAATATTAGAAAATATGAAATCATTTATTGGTGAGAATATTCTCAAACCTGAAGACATTGCTCAAGGTGTTTTATTTGCCATTTCTACACCACCACATGTACAAATTCATGAGATGACAATTAAGCCTGTAGGTGAAATATTTTAACATAAAATTTCGCACATACACGCAGATTATAAATGAGAAAAGGTTTAACTTCAAGGTAATTACAAGTTAGTTAAGTGCATTAAAATGTATAAATTTGTCCTTATAAAGGGTGTCACAAAATTCACGTCAGATTTTAATCAAATAAAAAAACAGTTTTTTCTTTACATTACTATCTTTTTATTGAATCATAAAAAAACATGGTTGGGGCATTTGTATTCGAAGAGCATCATCTATTTTTCGGATTATGATTGTGCAAACAAAAGTCGTACTATAATAATGATATCATATTATATTGTCCCCACAATTATATTTTATTTATTTTTTGTTTTATTTATATTAATCATATAATTAAAAATTATATTTTAATACCCTAACCGAGCACTAGCAACAAAGGCCATCTGCTCGTTGTAGCGAAAACAGACCTGAGCCTCTGGTGGGAACTGAACCCACGACCCCCGCATTGATAAGCTAACACGCTACCATCTAGCCTACCGGGGCGCTCAAACCCCAAAGTTATATTATGATTCAAAACTATGAAAAATTCTTCTTTTTTTAAATTTAGGAATATTTCTTTAGGAAGTGATTTTTCTAAATGAAAAATGCTTCAAAATATTTTTGTAAATTCTAAGAACTTTTTAATAAAAAAATAAAGATTCTATGAACTTTTTCTAATAGATAAATTCCTAAATTTCACGAACATTTTTGAGATTTTTTTGTTATTCCTTAGAGTCTCAGAATTTTTCTTTTAGAAAAAGTCCTTGGAATCTAAGAATATTTCTATTTGAAAAATTTCTTAGAATTTAAGCATTTTTCATAATGAAAAGCCTTAGGATCTAAGAATTTTTAGAATCTAAGGTTTTTAATGATATGTGAATTTTTATCTTATAACCTTTTTGCAGTATCTGAGAATTTTACTTTATAAATGTTTCTATCAGAAAAATTTCGGAAAATCTAGAATTTTATATAAGAAACATTTTCGTACAAACAACTCTTGGGTTCTACAGACTTTTTCTTATAAATTAAATTATTTTATTAATATGTAGAAAGTCTTTTACCAGATATTAATTAATAAACATATTTAATAAAAAAAAACTTGTTATTTTTATATATTGAAAAGAATTCCAAAATATAAAATCTTTATATAGAATCTTTTTGACATTGAAGGTTTAAGCCATTTTCAAAATGATCAAATATTATAATTTTTACATGGTTGACTGAACTGGTACAATTTTTTTATGAAAACAAAACAGTTTTATGACTGTAAATGAGAAAGTCATGTTTTATTTGATCAATAATTATTCATTGATTGTTGTCAGAATTTTATAATTCCATAATTATCATATTTTTTCACAGCAAGAATTTGTTACCACAGTATGGTTACAGCCAATCATGAAAGTGGCAATCATGAAATAATAAAATATTTACTATAATAATGATGGAAGTAACCATATTGGTGGTTAGAATCTATTTATTAACCAATAACTTGATTGTGACAACCATATCCGAATGCAGCAAACATAAGTAGCAGTGATAATGTTGCAACCATGATTTTTCTCTTCGTGGGGAATAATACATCGAGCAAATGGCCTCCACGGCCTTGCTGACACAGACGAACTTTTTCTTATCACCGAAACGAGAGAATACACTGCTAGGAAATGTCTCATGTAGCAATCGAATTGTTTTTTTTTTTTTTTTCATAGTCTGTAGTTTAAATCAACTGAAAATATATTTCAAAATAAATGAAAAATCACTTCCAAGTCTACTAACTTTTCATTAAAATCAAAAATTTCTTAATATACCCGTAAATAATAAATGACTTTTTATTTATTTTAACTGTTAAAAAACTAAACACAAATTTATAAAAACAAATGATATTTCCATTATGTAATTCTGTTCAGTTATTTACTACAAAATCTGTAAAAAGAAATATTTTTCAATTATTTCGTTGTTTTAACCACAGAATCGGTAAAAACCAGGGACTGAAACCGAACCTAAAATTTGACCAGGTTCGGGTTCAAAAATATAAAAAAATATTCTTGCTGTTCATGGCGTGAGAAATGTTTTATAGAAAAATCAAAAAAAAAAACATTACATTTTTTGCATTCCAGTTTGCATTGCTTGACACTATATCTAGTCCTTTTCAGCAAATACTTGATCAATCCAATAATTTCTTCTTTAGCTAAAAAGCTTAACTTGAAAAAGCCATTATTGGAATACAGAAGTTTTTGTTCGGAATTACTGGATGATGAATTCGTAGAAGTTTTTGCACCTGTTAAAAAATTACCGATGAAACTTCAAGAAGAACAGATGACGTTAGGCGATTTTTATAAAATCTGGCTCTTTGTTAGCTCAAATTGAAAATTAAAATTTGAGCTAACAAAAGATGACATTACAAAAATATTTTCGCAGGAACTATATTTAAATATTATAAAAAGAGAAAAAAATGCTTTATTAATAGACCACTTTGGATTGAAAAGAGAAGATGAGAATTTTATGAGATAATCAGTATCTTGTTCTTCAGAAGATGACGAAGATATGCTCGAACAAGTTCTAAACGGAAGAAACGATTTTCTTAATTAAATTCTTCAAATGAGACTCTCTTTTCAGCCTTAAATTCATTTTGTCGCCACAAAGAACAAATTTAAAAGTAGAAAACTTCAAAAATATATAAATTATAAAATTAAACAAAAATTTCATTGAAAAATAAATAAATAACCTATTAATAAAACATTTGTACTTTTTGAAATATTTAACCCTAACCGAACCAACACCTGGACTTTTTATTTCGATTAATCCGAACTTGAACCAATTTTTTTCAGGGTTTCAGTCCCTGGTAAAAACATGTATATTATTGCATATGTCGTTTTATTCAATCTTTTAATTAACTACAAAAAAAAAAAAAACATTTTTTAAAAATAAAAATAACTGTAACATAAAATCCAGTCATTGCCAGTCTCAAGACTCAGAACAACCGCCAAACTTTCATTATTTTTGAAATATAGCCTTAAACTGTCGGTAATTAAACTACTTTTTCTTTTTGTATGCAACACTTTACAGTACAAATGGATGGACATGCAAATCATGCGTGAATTTTTGGGAGACCCTTAACAGCCTTAACTTCAAGCTAAGTTTGTTTTATATAAAGGGTGGTTAAATTTAAAGGGCCGATGTTGATTTTGAATAAAACACAAATTATTTAGGAAATTATTGTCATTTCTTTTTATTATGATAATATGGTATGGTTCAATTATGTATGGAATAAAATATCGGCCAAATGAACGCCGCGACTTTGGCGGCACACCTCCATCCGATGGTCCAAATTTTCGATGACGCTGAGACATAATTGAGGTTCTATGTCGGTAATGTGCCGAATTATCTCATCCTTTAGCTCTTGAATTGTTGCTGGCTTATCGACGTATACCTTTTCTTTTAAATAACCCCAAAGAAAGAAGTCCAACGGTGTCAAATCACATGATCATGGCGGCTAATTGACATCGTGAGATAACACGGCCATTAAATTTGTCGCGCAAAAGAGCCATTGTTTCGTTAGCTGTGTGGCAAGTGGCACCGTTCTGTTGAAACCATATATCCTCAATTTCTGGCTTTAAGAAATCCGTTATGATCTCGCGATAGCGAACACCGACGGCGAGTCGAGCTTGACGGCTATTCTGCCACACTATCGCGAACAACAGCAATGTTTTCCGCAGAACAAATTTGGCGAGCATGCACAGGTGTTTTCACATTTCCCACATCCCCGATTTGCAGAAATATGTGCACAATTATGCCGATTGTGGACACATTTGGTCAATTATGCTGACCAAAAAAATCACAAAGTGCATTTTGATTTGAACGCCCATTTTCATAATAAGCCTGAATAACTTTAACGCGTTGCCCGATTGTATATCTTTCCATGCTTCAAATTAAGTTAGTCTGAAATTGAGAAATGTCAAATAGAATGCAGAAAAAACTTGACGTTTAGGTGTGGTTCACAATCAAAATCAGCCCTTAAAATTTAACCACCCTTTATTTAATTTATTTTTAAAATGCGAAAACAAACTAGAATCATAGGTAAAGTAAAATATAAGATTCATACTTGATTTTAAAATATTTGTAAGTAAAAAATAAAATGTTATATAATAATTGATTTAATTATGACTTTTTTTCTCTGTGTAACTTTGTCGCCTTTTTAATTGCAAATAACTTTTAACTTTGTTTTTATTGACGTTTACTGTTATTGCTACCGATCGACAAACTTTTTCGAAATCCAATCTTACATTTACAACTTAAATCCCATACACACTGATTCCCGAAATACGTATTTTTGTTTTTTTTAAGTTTTCAACTTTCAAATTCCATACAAATTTTAAATGGAAAACTTAAAAATGACAAAAAAAAAGTATTTTGAAGCTCAGTATGAATGGGGTATTACTCAATTGTCGAAAAATGGTTCTTTGAGTTATTACCCAATATTCCGTAAAAATAATAGCACTTTACGATCTCTATAAATTTCACAATTATTAGTTAAAATCACATATTTTTGGACTTCTAATAAATTTGAAACTTTTTAAAAATGTTCAATAATCGCGTGTCACTGAAAGTACACTAGCTTGCCAGTAGTGGCATGCATGTCAAGTGATTTTGCCAGCTCTGATGTAGACATTCGGTAGATTTTTTCATCAAATTTAACACACGCAAATTTCAGCAAGTTTAACTTCATAAAATAAAGAAAAATGTATAATTAAACATAATTGTTCGTGTTTAAAGATAACAAAAGTTTTGCCGTGAGAATGACTTTTATTTTATATTTTAAATAAATTCTGCTCATAGTGCTAATCAAATTTGTGCTCCACCAGTAAATTGATAGCTTTTTAAAGAAACATATTTAATTTAAAGTTTTTTTTTTTGTTTTGTTTGCAAAATATAGTGGTAGTCAATAACGGGGGCAATTGTAATTTCCAAAGTGCAAAAAACCCACAAATGTTATTTGAAATTTGGAAATAGAATTCAAAGGATATATAAGCAATTGTAATTTCAAAATTGCGTTTGTTATTTAGAAAACACCATTTGTTTTACAAAATAAACCATATGTAATTCAAAAATAATTCACTTACAAATACACAGGCAGTATTTTTTGAATAATAAATTGTTATTTTTTTAAACTTTATGTGATTTCTTGAATAACAAGTGGAAATGGTGTAGATATCAGAGAAGAGTAAATACAATATTATTCCAAAGTACAAATTACTTTATAGAATAAAAAAAAATCTGTTGTCATAATGAGATCAGAATGCGTTATTACCCAGTAAACAATTGGCATTTAAAAAAAATTTACAACAAGCTTTCACAAAAATTTAAAATTTTTCATTTGCATTAACAAAATAATGTACTAAAAGCAAAACCGGAATGCACAAGTGCGCATAAGAAAAAGCACCTTGAGTCGAAAAATGCAATTTATAACTTAAAAATCTTTAGAAAAGCCTATTTTAAAGCCAAAAAAAGCAAATATACATACGTTAAAAAAAACACAAAAAATAGCAAATTTCTTTTCTATGGTGGGGACACAATAATATATTAGTTGGAAAACAATTGCATAAAATTACAGAATCCTTATATGAAAAATAAGTTCAAATACGGAAGAAATAAATTGTTGTAAGCAGGGCTTATAACTTACGGCATTAAAAAACGCGTTTTATGTACACTATGGTTCAAAAATATTCACCCGATGTTGTTTTGCTATATTTTTAAAATAAAACGACATAATTAATTTTTGTTATTATTTATTTGGAACTTTAAGTTTTTTTTATTATATTTTAAAGATTAAATCGGTCTAAGTGGAAGCCCATCCTTCAAAATGTCCATTGTCGCACAAGGTATGTGTGCCGTCCTGTTGGATCCACAAATTCCAATTCGTCAATTTGCGGCAATAAAAGCGTCCTAGAAAAAATAAGGCTCGATGACACTTCGCATAACTGGCGTACCATGCAGTGACTTTGAGTGGATTTTATTTATTTAATCAATTTATTTGATCAGTACAGTACAACAAGAACTATGCATATCTAACAGTACTGGGAAATGAACATTGAAGAAATTTGAAGAAAAAAAATTGAATATAAAAAATTTTTAAAAACTCAGTTTCTAGCAGAATATACAAAAATATGCCTTAAAAAAATCGACATTATTTTTTCACCAGCTGCTGTTTTCAAACTTATATTCACATGAGCTCGCTTGCCCTGGTTATGATAAATTTAAATTACAAAAAAAAAATAAAGCAAAATACTTCGAAACATTTAAAAATCGCATTATTTTCAACACTCAGTTAGTATAAAAACTTATAAACGGTTTTCAATCCCACTTTTCTATTTTTGTACTGATTTTTAGTAAAAAAAATATTATTATTTTGCAAATTACAGAATTTTTACAGAATATTTTAAAATTTTTGTTGCTAATTTCAGAAATCATTTTACAAATTTTTGAAAACCGATTTGCTAAAATTAGCAAAAAAAAATTTACTTATTTTAAAAAAGTGGATATCGAAGGAAATGTTATTTCTAATTAAAACTTACACCTACAAACCTAAATGACATTAAAATGTTACATAAATAAATTAAAAAGGGATCGGAAATGAATAAGCACATTTCAAAAACAATTAAATTTTTACCTTAAAAATAAAAAAAAAATTTACTAAAATATTTTTCAAAACAGAAATTACAAAATTAAAACAAAATGATAATTTCGTTTATGTTTTTAAAATTTTTAAATCTTTGATTTTTTTTAAATTTTATCTAACTTATTCTAAAAAAATTTCATTGTACTACACGTCAGCAGACATGCAGCAAAAAATACCGCTGGGCTCAAATTTTGCTAATTTTCCGTAATAACAAAAAAATTTTGAGTTTCCATTACAGACTTTTTTTAATGAGTGTAATTATTTCCAATTAGTTTGTATACGTCTAACATTTCGCTTTACTTGATGTCTGTCTTCACGTGACATAAAATCACAATATAAAAAAAAAATACATGCAAAACAACAACAAATTTATTAGTTGTTATTGTTTTCCATGTTTTTTTTTTGTGCTTCTTTTGGAGCTCAAGTTATGTTTACATTCATGTTTGTTGGGAAGTCGATAGTTATGCAGCAGGTTTTACTGTGTAATGAGTGTTGTCATTGTAGGGGATTTATCCCCAAAAATGGCCTTTTTTCGTCAATGGGGATAAAAATTTCGGTTTGGGGATCCGGGAATTTATTGGGGATGAGAAAAAAAATTTGAGAGATTTTATGGGTATCAAATATAATCACTAACATTTTTTGTTTTTCCATTTTTTTACGAAAGGCAGTATAAATGGTGCCTGGCAGGTCTATTTGAATTCATTTTCTTTCAAAAAATGACAGTTAAAATAACTACATTTAGCATTTAAATCAACTGCAATATGTAGTTATTTTTAACTGTAAACAATAAACTGACAGATGAAATAAAAAGAACATTAAAATATAGCAAAATTGACACTTTTTACATGGGCATATATGATCATATACGACTATGCATAGTTCGATATATGACCATACGTGATCTGATAATATTTATGACCAAATATCTTCGGATCCAAAATTTGAGAGTATATGTCTGTATACTTTCATATATGGTAATATATATGATTCCTGTATGCTCATATATGATCATCTATAAACATAACCCACAAATTTAGGATCCGAAGTTATTTATGGAAATATATATAAGATCATGTATGGTCTATATTGAACCATGCGTGGACGTATATGATCATATCTGTCCATGTATGTTCATATAGTTATTAAAAAATGTTCAGAAAACAACATACTATTTCTAATGTTGCCAAAATAATGTAATTTTTGTAGATTGTTAATTTTTCTAAGTAAAACAACTGTAACTGCAGTTGAAATAAATACAATCGCTTTACTACACAAATAACTATCATATATTAACTACAGAACTTTTCTGATTGTGTCAGGTCTCTAAAACCATTTGTGGATGTTAAAATACAATTTTTAAAATGGGATAGGGAAGAGATTTGATTTATTAGAAGCGTGGAAGATACTATGCTGCACACTCAGAAAAAATAGTTAGTAGAAAAATTTGTGAACGGTTTTCAATCCCACTTTATTATTTTTGTACTGATTTTTAGTAAAAAAAAATTATTATTTGGCAAATCTTTTTGCTATTTACATTTTAAAAATTACGGAATTTTTACAGAATATTTACAAATTTTTGTTACTATTTTCAGAAATCATTTTACAAATTTTTGAAAGCCGATTGAAAGAAAATGTTATTTCTAATTAAAACTTACACCTACAAATTTAAATTGCCTTAAAATGTTACATAGATTAAAAAAGGGATCGCAAGTGGTTCTAAAAATCAGCCCTAAAAACAATAAAAATTTGACCTTTAAAGTAAAAAAATTTATTAAAATATTTTTCAAAAAGAAATTAAAAAAAAAATAATAAGTTCGTTTATGTTTTTACAATTTTTAAGCCATTGAGTTATTTTAAATTATGTCTAAAATATTTTTTGAAAAAAAAAAATAAAATAAAAAAAATTTATGCAGCTAATTTTTCTACAAATTTCATTGCACTTCATGTCAGCAGCCAAACCGCTGGGCTCAAATTAGCAAAATTTCCCGTAATAACAGCAAAACTTTCAGTTGCCATTAAAGACTTTTTTTGTCAGTTTAAGCCTCAATGGTTCCAATATGAAATTATTTATTAATTTTATTGCTAAAAACAAAGTAACCAAGGATAAATTGTTAATTTTTATCTCGATATTATTTTTGTTCTCCTGAGCAGCTTAGAGTTAAAAATGTTAGAGATTTGTGGGGATCAGAGAAACCTATTTGGAAATTTTTTGGGATAAAAAATTTCAAATTTGGGATAAGGTCCAAAAAACCTGGCAACGCTGTGCGTATTGCAACCAACTATGAAAATAATCTAAGCATTAAATCTAATCTCTCACTAGATACTTAATTTGTAATCAAAACAAAAAAAGAGAGATAATATTTAGTATAAATTAAAGCAATACATTAGTTTCAACAGTCATTTTTATTTAAAATTTCAATATGGAACGTTGGGCAAATAAAGTAGCTGTTGTCACTGGTGCTAGTTCTGGTATTGGTGCAGCCGTTGTTAAAGATCTCATTAATGCCGGAGTACAAGTTGTTGGTCTGGCGAGACGTAAAGAACGTGTTGAAGAAATCATAAGCAGCTTGCCGGCTAAAAGTAAACCCTTATTAACTGCTATAAAATGCGACGTTTCCGATCAAATATCGGTTAATGAGGCATTTGATGAAATTATCGCAAAATTTGGTGGTGTTGATATACTGGTCAATAATGCTGGTTGTGCTAAAATGGGACAGTTGGTGGAAATGAATATCGAAAATATACAAACTGTGTTACAAACTAATGTTATGGGTATTGTGTACTGTACCCAGAGAGCTTTTAAGTCTATGAAAGAACGTAATATCGATGGTCATGTTGTATTGATCAATAGTGTGGCGGGGCATAAAGTGTTTGGCGGTGCTCCCGGTCAAATACCAACTACAAATATTTATTCATCAACAAAATTTGCCGTTACCGCTATGGCAGAAATATATAGGCAAGAATTTAACGGTTTGGGTACAAAAATCAAAATAACTGTAAGTGTTTTTTTAATTAATTTGTATATTTATAGTTACTTTAATATTTCTATTTTTTTTTTATTAATCATTTATAGAGCATTAGTCCTGGTTTAGTGGATACTGAAATTATTAGTGAAAATTTAAAAGAAGTTTTGAAAGAAAGTATTCTTAATGCCCATGATATTTCTAATGCTGTATTGTATACACTCTCTACACCGCCTCATGTACAAATTCATGAATTAACTATTAAACCTGTTGGTGAAATGTGGTAATTATAGTTGTATGATGTTAAATTAAATATATAAATTTGTATTTTATTAATATGAAAAATAATTATATACCTTTATTGTTTTATTATACGACTTAGTTAAAAAAAATATTATCAAATTTGGCTTTACTAATTATTTTTTTATATCCTCCACAAAATATTTGTTTTAGAAAAAAAAAAATAATTAAAAAACGCAATTGAGGTGAATACAAAATATTATTTAGCTCTGGAAAAAAATAAAATGTGTTATTCACCAGACTCAAAAAAAATTGTACTAAAGCACACAAATTAGGATTATTTAGGGGTAACTTTACATTTTCCTTAATAACTTTTTTACCGCTGGATCGATTTTGCTCGCTTACAATACCACAATTTCCGGGAGGCGGGCGCCCCGGTAGGCTAGTTGGTAGTGTGCTAGCTTATCAGTGCGCGGATCGTGGGTTCGATTCCCACCAGAGGCTCTGGTCTGTTTTCGCTACAACGCGCCGATGGCCTTTGTTGCTAGTGCTCGGTTAGGGTTTTAGGATATAAGTTGTGATTATATGATTTATATAAATAAAATAAAAATAAATAAATAAATAATTTTCGGGAGGTTAACAAACAATAGGTTAAATAAAAGCAAACCCGCCTTTTCAATGGACAGACAGACGAACATGGCTAAATCGGCTTAGAATTACATTACATTGATATTATTTATATTTTAATGTGTTACAAACGTAATAACAAAGAGATATTACAGGGACATGCAGAGATTTTTTCAACTGGACGTAATCCACCTTTTATTTTATATTTATTTTTCAATATAAACTTTTAGAATTTAAAAATGTATTGTAGCATTTTAGAAACTGTTGAAATTTTTGCAAAAGAAAGGTTTAAAACGTACCAAACTAAATTAAAACAAGTAAGAGCGGCTAAATTCGGCTATGCCGAATCTTATATACCCTTCACTATGGTATTCTGAAGGAGATGAATACATCGTTGGAATCTACTACCTCATAGCTCTCCACAAACAAGCGGTATCCCCATTTATTTTTTCTTAAATGTCCAAAAATTTTAATCCAAAATAATATGTCATGTAAAATCTCAAATTTATATTTTTCCATATGTTTCAGCGCTTTTCTTGTCAAATTTGGCATTTTCTAGGCAAAAAAAAGTTGGCGACACTACTATTTATTTTTTATTTATATCATTCACAATAGTTGTGAAACGTATTTAACCTACGTATCTTCACACTCTTATTAAACAAAGGGATTTTACTGGAAAAATTAGAGGTAGTCCTGGTTTTTTGCTAATATCTCAGCCATTTATTAACCGATCTGTCTGATTTTTAATAGCAAACAGAAATGGATCACATGTAACAGAAATAAAAAAGAATCAAGTCCTCATCATGTCTGGGTTCTTCGGAAAACCCATTTCAACACACAGACGGACAGACGGACAGACGGACAGACGGACAGACGGACAGACGGACAGACGGACAGACGGACAGACGGACATCGTTAAATCAACTTCGCTCTTCATATGGACCCAGAATATATATACTTTATAGGGTCTAAGATCAATATTGTAGAAATTACAAACGGAATGACAAACTTATATATACCCTTCCACCTATGGTGAAGGGTATAATTATTTGAAAGTATACAATTTTAAAATATAACGGCGATTTTATGCAAAAAAAAATATTAAAACATTGGGAGAAAATCTTTCCCTTTTTGAATAGACAGTTCAAGAAAAATCAAAAAAAAAAGAAAAAATTAAAGGCCGAACTACGTATGCTGGGTATAGAACTATGCTAGGTGAAAGAAAAGAATTTCCAAGACTTGGCAGCATTCTTATAACTTTTTAACTTTTAAGCAGCTATATTTTTAAGTACTTATATTTATATTAATTTCGAAAAAAACAAACCTATTATTGATATATTCTTAGTTTGAAAATACAAATAAAAAAAAATGTATTGTATCTCCGATGCACAAAAGCGTAATAGCTGAAGTACCGTTTGAAATTTGTATTTGGAAAATTGTATTTTTTATTAAAATACCGAAAAAAATTAACTATAAATAACAAAAGTTTTGACCAGTTTTTGTCAGTTTTTTTTAAATTATTGTGGTAAAAATTTGTGTATTATTTTTACGTTATACACTCAAAAAAATGAACTATAATTTAGAAAAATTAACTTATTTAGAGGAAAAATTGAAATGAAAACGGCGCCAAAGACACTTTTTACCAATATTAAATAAAATTTTCCTTGAAATTAAGAAACGAATTTTACTTAAAATTTGGTCAAAATTTCTAAATAATAGAAAAATTTTACTACTGAGAAGTAAATTTTTATTAGAATACAGTAAAATTTCCTCCTAATTAGTTCATACATCATCTACAATTTTACTGTTAGTTAGGAAAGGTATTCTTGGTATTAGGAAAAATTTGATTTTATTTAAGTTCATTAATTAATTTTTTTTTCTAAAAACCAGGACTTAACTCCCTAAAAATAAGAAAATATTTCCTAAAAACAAGTTAAATAGCACTTCTTTTAAGTGAAAATGATCCTTATCCTGCTTCTATGGTAAAGGTTATATATTTTACCATATATTTTAAAGTACTCTACACCCATTAAGTAGGTATCTTTCCACTTTCAGAGGACTTCCGCTTTGTTAATACACTGCTTTTAACAAGCTTTTTGCTACACATTTTTGTCTTTGAATTAAATTTAATAATACTAAACTCATGTATTTTGAATATAAATTAAATTTTATTAGCAAAAAGGTAAACAAATTAAAAAAATGTACTGCAGGATATCCTGAAACGTAATAAATTGTGACAGTCAGATCCTTTTCGTAGTTAATTAACGGTTCTGCTTGAGAGAACTACAAAAAGGGACGCCCTACGTGACACACGGCATCTATGGCTAAGGAACACAGGGGGTCCTTTGTCTTCTTAAATTAACTAATTTAAGGAAACTGTTGCAAAAATAAAAAATATAACAGTTACATTTCTTGTTATTATTGGAAAATGGAAAAGTCATAAGTTTATTTTATGGGATTTAAGTTTAACTTTATTTGACATATACAAATTTAAACTTTTTTATTATAAAGTAAAAAAAATAGTTCGATAAATATAAAGTTTAACAAGCGCTACGTCAATTATAGGAAATAAAATGTGCCTGTGATATTTTGTATTGCAAATTCGAAATTTTTACCCTTTGCTAACAAAATTTTAAAATATATTTTAAGCTACTTTAAGTTCAATATTTAAGACTGTTTAGATTAGAGATGGGCACGTGAAAGAGTTTTGACTTACGCTCACGCACGATCACGAATTAAAAATTACAATCATGCACGATAGTTTATTTAATTGGTTACTTAAATTTCTTTTATTTAATAATATTTTTTCTTGAAAATAAGGAAAACTAACAGGGTGGTTTTTAATTGATTGTTTTTTGGAATAGAATATTAAAAATAATTAAAACGTTTTCCAACAAAAAAAAATCCTATACCAAATTTTATTATTTTTTAAAAATTAGAAAACTATTAGAATATTTTATTAAAATTTTTAAAATTATCTGAACTAAGTTGCATGAAAATTTTCCTTAGAAATAGTTCATCAGTTTCTAAAATCAAGTAAATTTTTATTATTACATAGGAAAAAATGTATTACTTTCTGTTTTTAATTGTCTGAACTAATTTTTAGAAAACAATTCTTCAAAATTAGAAAGTGGAATACTTAAAAACTGAATTTGGAAATGGCTTTCTAAAATTTAATTAATTTAACTACTCACGAACAAAAAATTAACACACATTAAGTTCAAGTACTTTCTCGATTTAAGTTAGACACATTTTTTGAACTTAATGGGAGTAAATTATGTCCTAAATTTTTTTTCGACCTATCTTAATATTATTACATTTGAGTTTGCAATTTTCTTAAAACTAAGATGTTTTTTCTTAAAATTAATAAATTTGTATTTAATTGACATGTTTTTTTTCTAAAATCAAGAAATATTACTTAGGAAAAATATTAACTATTTCTGAGTATATAAACTATTTCGTTTTTCCTCAAATATAGGAATTTTTATTCATTTTAAGAAAATTTTTCAAAGTTTTAATAAAATTTTACTTAAATTGAGGACAATTTATTAACTATTTTGAAGAAAATTTTTTATTACATTTTAGTTCATGTCTTTTTTTTTGAGTGTTAGTTGGTTCTTAACAGTTTAAAAACAAAGTTTTTTGTTATTTTAAAAGTGAATACCTTTGTCGCATATGCTATGGTTTTAACTGTCATTTTCTGTAGATTTTACTGACAAACTTTTTTGAGTGTATTTGCAAAAAATCACCGTATACAAAGTGCTAAAAAAAATTGGAGTATAAAATTTACAAAAATATCAAATATTTTTAGGGTGTTCAGAGACTACCTCAACACCTTAGAGGGAGCATCCCTGCTATGTGAGAGGTTGGAGGATATAAAAATAGAAATCCAACATACCAAACTATTTTTTATTGGTATGAAAATTTTACCCTAAATATGTTTGGTATAAAAAATATTAAAAATTTGTTTTCATCACTCATTTATATCATGATAAATATTTATAACATGATAAATATTGGCGACGAAACAAGAATATAAATGCATACTCAATTATACTAAAGTAAAAAAGGTTTATATACTCCACATCTTTTCAAAAAGCCACTACATATTTCAAGAAAATCCATGAATAAATTCCAAAGCTCAGACCAGTTTTGTTTGAAAAGCTACATGAATATTAGGGTGGATCGATATCGGCGACTGAGATAAAATTATTTTCGATGAAAATGAAAAATTTTTCAAATTCGATTTTATATTCACGAAAACTAATACCTCATTCCGTTTATTATTTATCAACTACAAGGTGGCCCAAAATGTATCACCCCATCAGAAGATGCTTTAACTTTTGCAGTCTCTACATCCTTTGTTAAAATATTTGTAAAATTAACAGTTACAGAATACATGTGGAAAAGCTATCGAACGCTATAGTCCTCTAAAACGCGAAATACTCGGTCTACCAAAGTTTATCATGAGTGACGCGGACCATTTTAATCTGAACTGATATGTAAACAAACAAAATGTTCACTTATGGTGCACTGAGACTCCACATATCATTCATGAACAGCTATAATATCCACTCAAAGTCACTGCATGGTTCGGCATTTCGGGGGCAACATAGTTACTGTGGCTGTTGAGCCATATAGAAGCATGACAAACGAGTTTTTATGGCCACAAATTGATGATTTGGGACTGGAGAGCATGTAGTTCCAACAGGACAGCACAATAATGCGTTTCTTATCTCCTGTTTTGGTGATTGTGGCTAGCAAGATTACCCGATTTTGCCACTTTCGACTTTTTCTTTAGTTTTTTTAAGTCAAAGATCTATGTGACCAAACCAGAGACTTCCGAAGCTCTCAAAGAGTTCAAAAGGATCATGAAATATGACTGCGCCCACTAGACTAATATAGTCTTCAAGAAAACTTAAAGATTTAAATAACCAGTTAAAAAATGAACAATTTTACCTATATCGTTTCATTTTAAATATGTATATAGAAAATTACATCGGGTGAATACATATGATTTTTGATATCAACGTCATAAGTGAAGGTTTTTTAAATTTGCCTAGTCAGTTAAGTGATTAATCCATTAAATGGGCAAAACTTTTCCAAATGATTTCAGGTACGTTTTCTAACAATACTGCATTAACATCATGTAATCAAACACTGGCAGTTTTTTAAAAACTACTTGCATTTACTTGTCAAATTTCATACAAATTTGGAGTCAAAGGCAAAAATTTTTAAAACTATATTCTATTGCGTAAGACCTATATATACGTCCTCTGTACACTTTTGATATTGACGCAACAAAGATAAGTTTTTCTAAATTTGACTTAATATTATTGATTGATTTTAAGTACTTTTTTAAATTTTTTTAAACCTAAATGTTGGCTGGGTTAAATAAAAGAGTTTTTGTTTTATTTTTATTAATTTTTGTTAATTTGTTTTATATTTGTTTACATTTAACTAAACCATTTCACCAAGAGGTTTTATAGTTAACTCATGAATTTGTACATGAGGCGGTGTAGAGAGAGTATACATTACAGCATTAGATACATCTTCGGGTTCAAGTAAACAATAGCCCGAACTTTTCTTTAGATCTTCGCTACTAAAATCAGTATCAACCAAGCCAGGACTTATGCTCTAGTTAAACAAAATGAAATTATTATCAAAAAAAAAAAATACAAAATAATAATATGCCTGTTTGTTTACTAAATTTTTTCTTAAATTTGTTATTGGCATGAAATTTTCAAAAGAAAAAAATATTTTTTTGTTTCTATTTACTACTTTTTGCATTGTTTTCATTCCACCCTCTTAAGAAGAAATAATTTTTTTTAGGTTTACTACCTTTTACTAGAAATGTAAACAAACATACCTATTATTTAAAATAAGCAAACACTTACAGTTATTTTAATTTTTGTTCCCGAACCCTTTAATTCCTGTCTATACATTTCTGTTATGGCAGTAACAGCGAATTTTGTTGGTGAATAAATATTTGTAGTTGGTATTTGACCAGGAGCACCGCCAAACACTTTATGCCCCGCCACACTATTAATCAATACAACGTGACCATCGGTATTCCGTTCTTTCATAGATTTGAAAGCTCTCTGGGTACAGTAGACAACACCCATAACATTAGTTTGTAACACAGTTTGTATAACTTGAATATCCATTGTCACCAATTGTCCCGTTCTAATACAACCAGCATTATTGACGAGTATATCGATACCACCAAATTTTTCGATAATTTCATCAAATGCCTGAGTAACCGACTGTTGATTGGAAACGTCACAATTAATGGCAGTTAATAATGATTTACGTCCGTCCGGCAATTTTGCTAAAATATGTTCAACACGTTCTTTATTTCTTGACAGACCAACAACTTGCACACCGGCATTAATAAGATCCTTAACAATGGCTGCACCAATACCAGAACTAGCACCCGTAACAACAGCTACTTTATTTATCCAACGATCCATATTGAGATTTAATATGCAAATGAAAATTCTAGATGACACTCAATTTAATTTATGTAATTGTTTTCTGATCTTTTTTTTTTGTTTGATTGAATTTACCGTTTGTCTCTATGTATAAGAAATATGATTTGATCTGTAGTAGGGTCAACTTCTCATTTTAATCGATTAATCGCTTAAAAAATTATATATGCTTTTATCTTAACCAGTTAATCGAATAAATTTTTTAAATTAATCGAAAAAAAATTTGTTTTAATAATTTCTTTTAAAAAAGAACACTTTAAAAATTCATGTGTATAAAAAATGTATAAACACCGATATAGTTGTTTGTCCCAACCAATATTGGGTTAATGCAACAGAATTTCGGTTCAAACGAAATATTTCAATTGAATCAGGAAAACATTTGATTGGCACAACTAAACAATTGGGTTGCTGCAACCAGAATAGTTTTCCTGGTCTCTTAATCAGAAAAAGTGGCAACCGAATTTAAAATGTATTTTGGTTGTTAGAACCAATAAATTCGGTTAGCACAGCCAAATTCAAAAGTGATTGCTGAATATTTCGGGTGTTGCAACCAATATTAATACAACTAACCAGATTTTCTCGTGGAAGCCAATATTCCGATTTTAGTCGCAATAACCGAATTTTAGTTAGAAACTTACAAAAAATTTGTTTTGCATTTACGTTTATAATACAATTAGATCGCGTAACTTATCTAAAAACAACATTAGTTAAACGTAAGCTTCAGATATTTTTATACAGATTGAACATTCATTACTATAGTTAAGCACTAAACTATGGTTATGATAAACTACCGGGCCTCAATAAGTTAAAAGAGAATAGAACACTCTTGTGTTTTAATTTTTATCTTTCATGTGCAGTGAACACATTAAAAAAACGTAAATAAAGAGAAAATTCTTTTAAAGATCCCTTTTTTGTTGGGATGACCAATATATTAAATGTCAGATTTTGGGATCATCACATAATATTTAGGTCATCTCAAAATGTGACTAGAAATTTGATGGGCAATCTTGAATTTGTCTGCTTTTTGGTATTTGTGTTAAGCTTTGGGCTTTAGTGTGCTCTGACATATATAGTAGAATTTTATGGCCAACATTTCATCCCCGCCCTTCCCCTTTTTCGGTTTTTTTTTACAATTTGTTAAAATAAAGCCAAAACATGCCATTATGAGGGGAAATTAGAGGGTTAATATGTTCTACAAAATTGTTTGTCATACCATTATCTACAAAGTTGCTGAACATACCCTACACCTCAGATGTAAAGAAAACATAGTTTTATATACCGATATGCTGCAAGAACAGGCTAGAGCTGGGAAGCTTTGACCGCCTCTAAAATGCAGTTCCGATGTAAACTATCAAAATACCGAAACACGTATATTTTTTTTTTGATCTCCTTAACAAGAATCAATCGTCGGAACCCCGTAATTTTGGAAAAAGTTTGAAATTGTTTTACAGTGTAATTGTTCCCATTATTCGGTTATAATATCTATTTATATATCTATTTATATATAAGCTTATATAATTATATATAATCATATATAATTATATCCACCAATTTCCGCATAAATCTATATATAATTATATGAGGTCATATATAATTATATACGTCCCCATATAAATTTTTTTAAAATATAAAAATATTTTTTTGTCCAAATCTCTAATTTATACTATACTCCCGGTGTAGAAGTTTTTTTTTCGAATTTAATTTTGATTTTATATTCATCATGTGCATATCCAAAAATATATTAGATTTCACTAGTGTCAATCGTAATAATTATTTTTAATTTTTCTCAATTTTAAATTAATAGAACAAGTAGAACTTTGAAACTTCTAAATAAAACTTTTTTTGAGATTTTTTTGGCGGACCATATTTTTTCCATAATGGCATATTTGTAGGCTTGTGCAGCTCGTAAATTAAACCTTAATGTGAAGTTTAAACTAAAATATTTTACTTTTTCATACAATAATATAATTTGAAATGAAACAGTTGCTTCATAAAAGTGGGATGAAATCGCACTATTGCGTCAGAAACTTTGATTATGCCATAGTTGCACAAATTTGCGACTGCACTGTCTATTGTTTAGATAAAAAAACTTTTGACGTTAATCAGTGATGCTTTTTTAAAAGTTTTACTTTTATTATGCTGCAGTGATGCGCAGCTCCTATTAACTATTATCCATTTATCCAAATTTGTTAATAATACGTTTAAATTGAATTCCAAACTACGTATTTTTGTTTTTTTAATTTTATACAAATTTGAAAACGAAAACTTGAAAAAAAGGAAAATGTGCGTATTTCAATTAATGCAGAAAGTAAGTAGACCCCTGATTTTATGTTTTAAAGTAATGGTAGTTCAAAAAATAATTATATAAATCAAGCCTTATAAATCAAGATTTATAAATTTTATTATGATTTTAAAAAGTTAACATTTTTGTGCATTTTTTTATTTTTTCAACAAAGAAAAATTAAAATATTTCACCCACTGGTTTAATAATCATTTCATGAATTTGTACATGAGGAGGTGTAGAAATGGCATACAAAACTCCAGAAGATATATCCTCAGCATTTAAAACAGAACTTCCAACGACATTTTTAATATCATCTGTTAAAATTTCAGTATTCACGACACCAGGACTAATGCTCTAAAAAAAATTTAAAATAATTCAATGTTAAAATACAAAAATAAAATATTTTAAATAAAACTTACAGTTACTTTAATTTTGGTACCCAAACCACTAAACTCCTGTCTATAAATCTCTGTTATGGCGGTTATAGCAAATTTACTAGCGGGATATATATTAAAATTAGTTACAGCACCACCAGAACTGGGTACCCTATGGCCAGCTATACTATTGATCAATACAACATGACCATTAAAATTACGTTCTTTCATTGATTTAAAAGCACGTTGTGTACAGTAGACAACACCCATAACATTAGTTTGTACAACTTGTTGTACATCCTCCACAATCATGGTGGAAAGTTGTCCAGATTTTAGGCAACCAGCATTATTAACTAATATATCAATGCCACCATATTTTGTTATAATTTTATCGAATGCTTCATTCACCGATTTCAAACTGGAAACATCACATTTTATAGCCAACAATTTGGTGTGTAAATTTTTGGGTAATTCTTTTTTAATATCCTCAACACGTTCAACACGTCTGGCTAAACCAATGACTTGTAAACCATTTTTAAGCAGATCCTTAACAATGGCAACACCAATGCCAGAACTAGCACCTGTTACCACAGCTATTTTATTTTCCCAACGTTCCATATCTTATAATTATTTGCTGTTTTTTTTTTTATTAAATCCCAATTTGTTCGTATTCTAAGTTAGAATGTTATGACAATACTAAACAGATTTGTGTATACCAAAAAGGTTTTATAAAGATATCAAAAGCAAATCAATTAAATAAGCGCTTAATGTATAGTTAGTTTTAAAAATAAATAATCTATTATTAATACATACATAGTTTTTTTAATTGAGTTAATATTTACACATAGAGTAAGTGCCGATAATGTGGAATACTCGTCTAATTTTTTATTGTAATAGTTTGCCGTTAAGACTATTCTATCAAAATCAATTATGATTTTCACCTATCACGCAAATAATACAATTAATTGCTAAAAAAAATTATATTCAGTTAATTGAAACAAAACACAACTAATTTATTAGTCATCATATCAATTAAAGCATTAATTGAAAATTTTAATAAATGTTTGTTAACTTCGCAAATAGATTTTGTTAGCTGAATGTTGGTTACCCATTTATTTATTTCTGATGATTTGACTGCATTTCTTGATTCTGTGTGAACATTAAGCAAAGTCTGCAAAAAATTGCATTAAAGTACCGACACATAGTGCTGTCCTAAAAATTTTGACACGGTATTTTAATGATATTCTATTTTATATGACGTTATTTTAAGGATAGTGGTATTTTAATTATTTTGGTAACGGTGTTTTGAGGGTCAGTAGTTTTTAACCATTTTATACAAATTTAAGTAGATATGGACTTGCTAAGTAGTTATGGATATAGCTACTTAAATATTAAGAATATATAAAAATGCTGCCAAGTGTTACAAATTATTGGCTTTTCTCTTTTAAATATAAACAAAAATATTTGTCATAAAAATATTTGAAAAATATTTGTAAAACAATGTAATTGCTCTATTTCGTATTTCAGCGAAGTCCATATACGAAAACCGCTTTCGTACAAAGGCGGCCCCAAATGTTCAAATTGTATTTGTTTACAAAAAATAATAAAGAAAAGTCAGGCAATTAGGGATAGTCGTTTTCTTGACAAGTAGTTATAGTTATAGATATAAAATTCGAAAAAAAAACAAACCTAACAATTTAAAAAATTTTAGGGCAGGGAAGTTAAGAATTTTATAATCGTGTTTCACTCAGCAACCCGATTAAAATAAAATCATCTGATGGAATATTTAAGCATAGCCATTAATATTTGCTATAATATTCAGTTGGGGTCTAATCGCCGCTTTCGTGATCGAACAACTTTGATCGAATATTTTTATTTTGAGATTATGGCATTCGCTATCGAACAAAAATTAACGTATTTTGAGATGATAAGATTCGATAACGAGCAATCGATCGAGTGCAATCTTTTACAATATTGTTCGATACAGCAATTGGTGTCGAAATTAAAAAAAAATGTTTTAAAGTGTTTTCATATAAAAAAGTGAACAAAATTTAAGTTTTATTTAATTTTAATTAAAAAAAAGTATTAATTGTTAAGTTTTTAGGACAAGTGCAAATTTATGTAATTCGGACACACTGTCTCTTCTATGTCCTTTGCCACATTATTCACAGTTTTGCTAACAGTGCTTTGACACATACCAACTAAATAATCGTTTCCAACCGCATGTTGGAAGCTACCGGTAGCAAACAGAGACAGTGTTGCTGCTAACTGAAGCGTTGGCGGCACCGCAGTTGACATGTGCCCAACAAAATCAATCTGGGAAAGAACATAATTAAACGCCTCCTTCGACAGTCTAATTCGCTGTTTAAATCTGCAAATAAATTCTTAGTGAAGTATTTTTTGGTTTTATAAATAAATTAATTACGCTTTAGCAGGCAAGGAAAGAGGGTCGCTTTTATCCCGCATTTGTCTTCTTATGCGCATTACGCCATGTTCATCTTCAGATTCCGATGAGGACATGTGCATTGTTAATAGTAATTGTTGACTCATTGTCTATACAAAATGTTTTAATTAAATAAATTAACGAAAAAGCATAATTGTTACTTACTCTGTTTTAAATTTGCTGTTTTTGTTTTTCTTTTTTTGTTTACATTTGTGTGAAACATATGTCAGGACTCTATTACAATTAAAATAAAATCTTTTACAATTCGCAAAATTTTCGATTTGTTACCAATCGAATGCCGTAATTAGGCAATTCGATACCTATCGAATTTATTTTTTGTACGATATCAAATTCGATCACGAATGCGGCGATTAGAGCCCTGATCTTATATCATCCGAATTAGATCAAACCATATATTTGGGGATTAATTAATATCTTAATTGATCTGAAAAATATCAGATTAAATTAGATCTAACAAAATGTGATACTCGTATTTGAGAATCTTGTAATATGGCAAATTAACCGGAAAATGAAAGATCAAATTAGATACAGCAATATGTTTGGGAATTTCGTAAGATCCGAAAACTGGCAGATCAAATTAAATCCATCAACACAATAAGGGATTTGTAAGATCTTAATTGATTCAAAAAAGCAGATAAAACTGTATTAGATAAGATGTATAGAATGAATTAGATAAGATAAGATGTATAGAATCCAGTTTATTAAAAAATAGGATTTGGTCTGCCAGTGTTGTAATTTACCGCTTAGCTCACTCGCACTGCTATACATAACGGCTGGCATTATAAGACAACATTGTTTGTAAGACTGTGTTATATATAATAATATATTTGGGACTTATATACAATTATATATAATTATTTATTCGGAAATTTTGAAAGCAAAATAAATTAATGAGACTAAATTGTTTCTGTACTTATCTTATCATATATAATATTATATATAGTTATATATAATCATATATAATTATATGTAAGCTTATCTTATGTACTAAGAAAAAAGGGTGAGAAAAAAGTAAAATATTTAAAAAAATACAATATATACAGGGTGACTCAGTCACGACCCGCCGAATTTCACCAGCGTATTCCTTGTTTCATTTCATGAAAATGTGTCCATTACGACCATCTCCAAAAATGCAAGTGTGCGATATGGCAGCGGTTTGAATATTTTCGTATTGGTGGTAAAATTGCTAACTTCTGAACCAGTGGTCGGATTTTATTGTTTTTGGGCTTGTTGGAAAGATTTGTTCTGCAAGTAATGTATGTTATCATATATAAATTATATACAATTCACTTTTTAATGAAATATCAAAAAAAATATGCTTTAAATGTGATTTTTTCATCAAACTATGCATTAAAATATGTATTTATACAAAATACGTGTAAAAATATATATAAACGAATCGATGCTTTTTCCTTTCAAATTTGTTTTTTGTAGCGCTAAGAAATATATATTTAGCTGAACTTCCGAGACCTAATAATCACTAGATAGTGGTAGAATTAACTGTAGTAGCATGAATGATTTAAAAATTTATAAAATATGTAAACAAATATATTAATAATAGTGTCAAATCATGTTTCGAGACAAAAACAAAATTAAAACATTGCATGACTAAACACAAATCAGTTTGCAAAAAAAAAAAATATATATATATATATATATTTAAATATTTAATGAAGTTACTCTCATGCTCAATTTTTTTAAATAAGTATACAGATAAAAATTAAATTACAGATTCAAGTTGAGTTGTAATTGTGTCGACAGACCACAAACTACATGCAGAGAAAGAATATAAGCAATGAAGATGACAATAAGCAATGAAGACGACAATAACCAATGAAGACGAACGACAATAAGCAGACAAAATTAATTTAAAATTATCAAAATAAGATGTTTATTTTACTCGAAATTGTTAATACTTTTATTACAATTGTGACGCGACGTGACAAAGAGGACCTTTTTATGCTAAAACACGATTTCAAAAATTACAAAAAAAAATATCTCAAGATCAATTAACAACTGATATTATTTTTATTATTTTTTTTTTGTGTGTTGAAAAACTACACTTCACTTATTTAAAAAGAAAGATAACAAATGATAAACTATTTAGAATCGACACCCAGTTCAGTTAAATTGAAAACTAAAATGGATGAGGTCAAACTATAAATTTTGACCTACAAAATGATAGCATTCTGTTGAGTTCTCTTCAATTTTGTCTTTTATCCAATGGTATCATAAACAAAAATTTTACCTCTCGCAAGATAAGGTATTTTTCGTGACGCCGCACAGTGGGTTCGATGGTACCCAAAGTGGCGATTAATTCATAAAAGCCGTAGTGTTAAAATATTATATTTTTTTATTGATGATTTTATTATAAAAATAATATAAAACACAGCATTTTAGAAAAAAAAGTAAAAAAAAAAAATTTTAACCCATTAATCGCATTATTGTTTTTGGAAAAAAGACCTTAGTTCACAGTTTATGCTGTAACTTTGAAATGAAAAGCGATAAATTAATTAATAAAATTGGAAATTAAAACATACTTAATGTGCTATTAAAAAATTAAAATAATAAATATATTAAATATATTAATATAAATTTAATTTAAAATCAAATTTTTTATTTTTCAAAAAATTTTAAAAATGTACACATTTTTTCAAAAAAGTCACAAAAGAGAATATTATAGTTTTGTGGTAATGAATAACTATGAATACATAAAAGCACGGCTTTAAAAAAATGGAAGAAAATTTTTTTTAACCTGTTAGGCGTTTTTTGTCTTTCGGAAATAACATGATCCACAATTTCCGCTGTAACTTTGAAATCAAAATAAATTTAAAGAATAAGTTAATAATATATATTCCTATTAGTATAAATTTGTATCCAGTTTTTGCTTTCACTGAATTCAGTAAATGTAAAAATTAATCTGAAAAAATAAAAAATTTAATACTTTTTGGGGAATTTTTGTTTTCGTTTTACCTTTTAAAAAAATTATATTGAAATATTTGTATTATTCTGAATTTTCAAATTCATCACAAAAATCCCAATTATCATACACTCAGAAAAAAAAAGTTAGTAGAAAAATTTGTAAACGGTTTTCAATCCCACTTTACTATTTTTGTACTGATTTTTAGTAAAAAAATTATTATTTAGCAAATCTTTATATTTACATTTTATGAATTAAAGTGTTTTTACAGAATATTTACAAATTTTTGTTGCTAAAATCAGAAATCATTTTACAAATTTTTTAAAACGGATTTGCTAAAATTAGCAAAAAAATTTACTAATTTTAAAAACTAAAATTGCCTTAAAATGTTACATAGATTAAAAATGAGATCGGAAGTGAATTTACCGACTCATGTCTGAAAATAGGACAAAATAGCACTAAAAAGTTTTTTTAGTTCTAAAAATCAGCATTAAACAATCAAAATTTGACTTAAAAAGTAAAAAAAAATTAACTAAAATATTTTTCAAAACAGAAATTACCAAATAAAAATAAAATGATTAATTCGTTTATGTTTTAACAAGTTTTAAGCCTTTGATTTTGTTTTTAGTTTTGTGTAAATTATTTTTTGAAAAAATAAATAAAACAAAAAATAATTGATGCTCGATAAAAAAAAATAAATTTAAAATTTTGTACTAATATTTAGTAACTTTTTTTGCTGATTTTAGCAAACGGTTTTTAAATTACACTTTACAAAAAGTATACTAAAATTTAGTAGCGGCTACTAATTTGTCTACTAATTTCATTGTACTACACGTCAGCAGACATGTGTTGCTAAGATTAGCAAAAAAAACCGCTGGGCTCAAATTAGCAGAATTTCCCGTAATAACAGCAAAATTTTCAGTTGCCATTACAGACTTTTTTTGGTGAGTGTAATAATTGCTGTTTTAAAAAAAAGTGAAAAATCTTAATCTTTAGCTTAAAAAAAATTGAATATTAATATTAAAATAAGATCGAATAAAGTTATATAATTTTTAAACTTTATTTCTAAATTTCAATTTATCGCCACTTTGATACCATTCGAACCCAATGTGCGCCGCATCACAATTAGTATTATTCAGTTCACGACCTTTTTAAACTCCTAAAATTTGCACATTTTTTGGAATATTCCTGGTAATTTTAAATTTTTTTATATTATTATAATAGTAAAACCTACATGTTTAAAGAATAAACATATTGTTTTAACTCATAAGGGGTATTGTATCTGTTGTATTGCGTATTACTTTACAATAGTTTAAAATTGTTGTTGGTAATTAACACTTGCTGTTTCTATAAATTTATAAATATTTTTATTTTTCCATTATACCATTTGACGTTTTACAACATGAAAATACAACTGTCTGTATTTCGATGCAACATACGAAATACAATACCGGTTGTGAATTACCCAAATATGCTTTAATTTGAAAATAAAAGTCTACTTCAAATATTTGTATAATAGTATGAGTAATTAAAATTTTTTTATTTTTACTTGAAACCACCTGTACTAAGATTTTAAGAGAAAAAAATGTTGTACAGTTAACAGTAGTGTCGTCTTTTTTACTTAACCGAAATTTAACTAAAAGTTTAACTAAACTCAAATCAAAGCTTTATAAGAATCCATCAAATTTTCCATTTCATTAAAAATTTATTTCAACAAAATAAAAACCATTGCTAATATACTAAACCGCTTAAAAAAGTTTATCTTCTTCATTTAATTAAATTAAACTTTTTGCCATCATACACATTCATTCACACCAGAACAAAAAACTAATTGAAATTCTCATCAATTTAAAGTCTGTTTAAAATTAGTTGTTATATAAAGTTTACTATTGGTTGCTAAATTGAAGATTGAAGGTTGAAGGTTTCCTAACGTTTCTAAATGTTTTTTTTTTTTCAACAGAGAGAACACTTTCTTCCATGCAAAAAAAAATACCCAACACTTTCTTTTTCTAGGCAAAAAAAAATCTAACGATTATACTAACACTTTAGCTATTATTTACACAAGTGCAGTCATCTTTTTCCTCTTTTTTTTTTTTTTTTTTTTTGTTGAACTTAACAATGATTTCCGTTTTTATGTACCTTAAAACTAGAAGTGAACATTTTATTTTTAGTACACATATGATTGTACAAACATTGCAGATTTTTTTTTGTGAGATTTTTTGGTCAAAAATACTATATAAAAGTATCTTACAAATTGCTTTTAAGTTGGTTTTTATCAGATACCAAAGTAGATAGACTTGGCATAACTACTATGGTTAACCCCTGACTGCATGAAATTCAAGATAATGAAAGTTGTATTTTTTTGATAGTAAATAGATATCTATATTGGCGTTGCTTGAAATGCTCCCTTTAACGATTTGATTAAAGAAAAACAAAAAATAGCAAAACATTTGGATCACCCAATATTCGACCACAAAGCAAATATTTTTTTGTGACAAAAAAATATTTGCTTTGTATACCTTTAAAATAAAACGACATAACTGAATTTTTTAATGTTTAAGATTTTTTCCATTAATTCTTAAATATTATATTGGTGAAGTGGGCTCTTTCATAGTTAATGATCATTTGGGCACTTTTTACCACATTTGCCATCGTTCTGGTGATAACTTCGGGCGATAAGTTCTTGCTCTGTTTTCAGATATTCTCTTTGAGAGCTTCCAGAGTCTATGGCTTTTTTACGACTTAAAAAAAACATGGTTACATACTATATGATACCAAGGACCCTCGAGATAGAGCTTGTGGAGGTTCTGCCATTTTAATAAAAAACCGAATCAAACACTACCTAATGTGTGATCATTGTGAAGAATATCTGCAAGCAACGAATATTTGCATTGAAGAGCTTAATCGTAACCTAGTTATTTCATCTTTATACTTCCCACCTAGATTTTCTATATCTGAAGACCAATATTATAAATATTATAAATCATTAGGACCCTGTTTCCTGGCCGCTGGTGATTATAACGCTAAACACACTTTCTGGGGGTCACGACTAATAACACCAAAGGGTCGTACTTTTTTTAATACAATCTCCAAAATGGATTTGAATGTGGTCGCGAGCGGACAACCAACATACTGGCCTACTGATCAGCAAAAAATTCCAGATGTCATCGATTTTGGCGTTGTTAAAAAGATCCGCACAGAAACGATTCATGTTGAAGCTTCCTTAGAACTATCTTCCGATCACACACCTACAATAGTTACTATAATGAACCCTAATAGAATTGTATCTCCGCCTGGTTACTCAGCGACGTCAGCCACACAAATAAATTGGTTAAAATATAAAAAATATCTCAGTACCCATTGCACTGAAAACTTTCCGCTTAGTACACCAGAGAATGTGGATCGCTCTATTGTAAATTTTGACAGTTATATTAAACTAGCTGTTCAACATTCCAGCAAAACCCTCAAAAAATCCAATAATAACAAAATATATTCCACAGATGTCGAGCGCATCTTGAATGAAAAAGGGAGAGTGCGAAGAGAGTGGCAATTGCACAGATCTCCGCAACTTAAGAAACAATTAAAAGAGTGTACAAAAAGGCTAAGAAAATTACTGCAGTCTCAGAAGACGGCTTCCGTGGAAAAATATCTTAAGGACCTGGATGCAACTCCACTATCAGACTACTCATTATGGCGTGCAGCTAGAAATCTCAAAAGGCCAGTTATCTCGAAACCACCATTAAAAAACCTGAATGGAAGTTGGGCAAGAAATGATAATGAAAAAGGAAATCTGTTTGTAAATCATTGGAAAAATGTATTTACCCCAAATATATCTGACGATATAGCGGACCAGTTACCGCCTGTTAATGTTAGAGCAGCTATCCCCCTAAGATTTGATATAAGAGATATAGAAAAGACTATTTGTAAACTAAAAACCAAGAAGGCACCTGGTATTGATAAGATCAGTAACAAAATGCTTTTGGAGCTACCTCGCATAGCAAAGAAAATTATTCTTTATATTTTTAATGCTATTTTACGCCTTCAATACTACCCTCAAGAATGGAAGGTCTCCTTAGTAACGATGATACCAAAGCCAGGGAAAGATTACACAAAAGTTGAGTCATATAGGCCTATTAGTTTATTATCTAACATGTCAAAGCTGTTTGAGAAGCTCTTAGCATCAAAATTAACCCCAATTTTAAATGACAATGGGTGTATACCTAACCATCAATTCGGTTTCAGAAGAGAACATAGCACAATTGAACAAACCCATCGGATAGTGAACGCCATTAGAAAAGCCTTTGAAGAAAGAAAATATTGCTCCGCTCTCTTCATCGATGTTTCTAAAGCTTTTGATAAAGTCTGGCACGTAGGCTTGTTACATAAATTAAAACTAAACCTACCGGTTAACACACACAAGCTGTTAGAAAGCTACTTGGTCGGTCGAAAATTTATTATTAAAGAAGGTGATTTTTTAAGTTCTCCTCAGCCAATTGAAGCTGGAGTCCCTCAGGGAAGCATCCTGGGCCCACTTTTTTACCTTATATATACCTCGGACATGCCAACAAACAATTACACCCTTACCTCAACTTTTGCTGATGATACTGCTTTTCTAAGCGTACACGAGAACAGTGGTGAAGCATCTCGATACCTGCAGGATCATATATTTCAACTAGAACTGTGGTTAAAACAATGGAGAATAAAGGTCAATGAGCAAAAATGCGTACATATTACATTCACCTTGCGTCGGGAAACATGCCCCCCTATTAAAATTAATAATCAACTAGTGCCTCAACAATCGCATGTCAAATATCTTGGTATTCATCTAGATCGGCGTTTAACTTGGAAATTCCATATAGAAGCTAAATGAACCCAAATGAAACTAAAAGCAATCCAAATTAACTGGCTTATTGGAAGAAATTCTGTTCTTAGTCTCGATTGCAAACTACTACTTTACAACTCTATTTTAAAGCCAATATGGTGCTACGGTATTCAACTATGGGGCACTGCCTCGGCCTCAAATATCGAAAAAATTCAAAGGCGCCAAAATAAACTTCTACGAATAATCACAGCTGCCGCTTGGTATGTTAAAAACTCAAATATCCACAAGAATCTCAATGTGCCACTGGTAAGGACTATTATTACGAAGTATGTGGTAAAATATTTAAAAAGGCTAGAGTTGCACCCAAATCCACTAGCTCGAAATATTTTAAATGATAGCGGCCACACTCGCTTAAGGAGAAGAGACACTGCAGCACTTACCCATTAAGATGAGCGATAAACACTTATTTATTGACAGAACCCGTGATGAAGAAAATTTTTGCCTGGCACTGGCAGGGCATAAACTAAAGTATTAGGATAAGATTTGATTAATTATTGTTAGTTCATATTCAATATATGAAGATTCAATAAATAAATAATGAAAAAAAAAAAAAAAAACATCAATGAAAATGTCCGGAGCGATTAAATCGGGCATTTTTACTGGCGTAAACGCATACTTCAAAATGCCTGTTGTCGCGGAAGCTGTGTGTGCCGCTGCGCTGTCGTTTTGGAACCACATGTCCTTCAATCCGAATTCATCAATTTGATTTGATCATGGTTCAGTATCGCTCACCAGTCACAATAACCGTGTTACCCACAGCAACCCCTGAAAAAAAGTGCGTAAATTGCGTACCATGCGGCGTAAATTGCGTACCATGCGGTTACTTTAAGTAGATACAATGGCACTTTGGGAATGATACGTCGATTCTCGGTGGCCCTAACACGCAAATTTTGTTTACGTATCCCTTCAGATGAAAATGATCTGCGGTGCTCATAATAAATTTGAACAGAAAATCGACCATTACATTCCATGGCTTGTCGAAATGTACTTCACAAATATTAAAACAAAAGTGACAGTTGCCGTCATTTGCAAAAGTTATAAAGGCCCTATAAAGCATAATTATTCATGATCCTAATGACATTCTACACTCAAAAAAAAAATGTTTAAGTTAGCAAAAAAAATTTCTGAGTCAGCAAAATTTTAGTCAGGAGGGTGCTTGCAGCAAATTTACCAATGTCGGCAAAAGTTGTGCTAACATTCAGACGATTGTAATTAAAAAAAAATAAAATTCTTTGCATAATTTTAGTAGACAGAAAAAACTCAAAAAAATTGTAGAAAAATTTTATTTTAGTTAATTAATTCGCAGAAAATTTTTATTTTTTGTTTGTGTGATTCTGCAATTAATTTACAAAACTTTGAAAAATATAATCTTCGATTTCCGCATTGTCAACATGATTTAATTGAAAATTTAGAAATATATAAAAATAATTACACAGATCAACACAAAAAAAAATTATGGGGTTCCGACGATTGATTGTCGGCGTTTTGCTAGTTTACATCGGAATTCAATTTTAGAGGCGGTAAAAGTTTCTTGCAGCATATCGGTATATAAAACTATGTTTTTTTTAACATCTGAGGTGTGGGGTATGTTTAGCAACTTTGTAGATAATGGTATGACAAATATTTTTGTAAAACGTATTAACCCTCTAACTCCCCCTCATAATGGCATTTTTTGTTTGCTGTTTCTAACAAATTGTAAAAAACACGCCGAAAAAGGGGAAGGGCGGGAATGAAATGTTCTACAAAAATGTTAGCCATAAAATTCTACTACATATGTCTGAACACACTTAAGCCCAAAACTTAATACAAACACCAAAACCCAATCAAATTCAAGATTGCTCATCAGATTTCTAATCAAATTTTGGGATGACCAACATATTATAAGTCAGATTTTGGGATCACCTACATAATATCTAGGTCATCACAAAATGGCATATTTGTAGGTTTGTGGAGCACCTTGGAACACCTTTATCATATCATATTTAAAGAGTATTATATATTTTTGCGATTATGATTGTGCCAACCATAGTCGTATAATTTTACTATAATTTTACTATAATATATTATGATTCAAAACTATGAAAAAGTTTTTTAAATTTAAGAATATTTTTTTAGAGAAAGTTTTTCCTAAAGAAAAATTTGATATTATGGACATTTTCAAAAAAACTTTTTGACTCTAGGGACTTTTTAAAGAAATATTTTTAAACTCTAAGGGCTTTTTTAATTCTAAGGACATTTTTAAGATTTTTTTAGATATTCGTTAGAGTCTCAGAATATTTCTTTTCGAAAAAGTCCTTAGAATCTAAGAATTTCCTTAGTCCTTAGAATTTTAAGAAATTTATATTCAAAGAAAATCCTTAGAATCTAAGTTTTTTAAGAATACATGAATTTGTATCTAAGAAACAGTTTACAGAATTCAAAAATTTTAATTTTAGGAAAAGTCCATAGAATCTAAAAATGTTTCTACCAGAAAAATTTCTTAAAATCTATTATTTTGTATAAGAAACATTTTTATACAAAACAACTTTTGGGTTCTACATACTATTTCTTATAAAAATTTATTTTATTAATATTCTGAGTACTTTTTTACATAAAGTGAATTAAATAAATAAAATATAAAATCTTTGTATAGAATTTTTTGACAATGAATTTTTTCGACAATGAATTAGTGTAAATTATAATGTTATATGTATAAGGCATTTTCAAATATAAAACCCCCCAGTAAAAATGATCATATATTATCATTTTTACATGGGTGACTGCACTGACACATTTATTTCTTTGTGAAAAGAAGACAGTGTAATGACTATAAATGTCAAAGCCATGTTTTATTTGATTTATAATTATTCATTGATTGTTTTCAGCACTTTATAGTTCTATAATTATCATATTTTTGTTCGTAGTCAGAATTTTTATTACCATAGTATGGTTACAACCAATAATGTTATAAAATATATAGTAACAATCATGAAAATATTTACTATAATAATGATGGTAGCGACCATATTGATAGTTAAAACCTATTTATAAACCTATAACTTGATTGCGACAACCATACCCGAATGCAACAGGCAAAATATAGTAGCAGAAATTATGTTCCAGCCACGTTTTTTCTCTGCGTGTATACAAGGTAGATACAGCAATCTTCCACGGTTGTATTTTGTATGTCTTGGAGGTGTTATACTTTTAGTGTTATTCTTTGTCCTACTTCTTATTTATCGGATTGTTGTTCTCAGCACAATTTTATTTTTAGAGAAAACAATTTTAGCAAAAAAAAAATACTGAAACTTTTACTAATTTTTCTGCTAACTTATTTTTTTTAGTGTAAGCCGATCTTGCCACGTCCGTCTATTCATTGAAATGGTAATCATGGCGCGAAGACGAAAGCTAGGTTACTCCTTTTTATACTTCCGAGCAGTTTGGTGTTGCGCGTAAGCAAAATTGGTTCAGCATTTAGTACATTTTCATATTAATCTCTGGTGAATAGAACATTTTATAATATATTTTTACCAGACCACTAGGGTTGATAATAATTTACATTTACCACAAATTTTATTCACTTAAAACATTTTTTCACCAAAAAAAAATTTTTTACTTCAAAAAAAATTTGACACAAAATATTGTTCTTACATCCAAAAAAGTTTTACGCTCCCAAACTTTGCTTCACCTTGACCATGTTTTCTCAATTTCATTTTTTTAAATTTAATCTGCAAAATGTTTACTTGTTCAACACCTTTAATCTCTCATCTATCCATTTTTTTAAAAAAGCAAACATTAATTTAAAGGAACAATTTCAGAGTATCGATTTTCTTTTTAAAAAATATTATTTTGGGACTTGTATTAAGTGCTACCTTCAGTCAAAGTATCCGTTACATATGTGCAACGCCATGTAGTAAAGGGTTAAATGTAGTAGAGCCCTTTTTTGCAGTTAACATTCACTTTTTTGTGTGCTCTTTCTTTCCTGTGTTTATTTTTTTGTTAACTTACACATTGACTTACTTTTTCCGGTTACGGATTGAGTATGTGTGTGTGCTTGTGAGTGCGGTAGTATACTGCAGTTACTTTATTTGGTTTAAAGATGTAAAATGTTAAGTATACGTATAGTATACTCAACAAAAATTCAGTTTGTTTGAATAGAAGTCTTTAAGTTAATAATCACTTTTAGTATTGAGTTAAGAGTTGTAAGTAAAATGAATTTTTTGGGGGGATTTATATAAAGATTAAGTTGTAACTTTTATTTTTAAAATAAAATGTAATAAAATACTTATGGTTTTTTGTTAGTAAGTTGTTAGTAAATATATAATACAACGAATTAAATTATATATTTTGAAACCATATAAATTGTGGTGCATAATTTATTTTATTTTTTTTTTTTTTTTTGTTTATACCAATAGGAAAAACAATCACTGGCATTATAAAATTTTCTACTTATATTTTATATTTGGCACCTTGTTTATTTAACTTTTACTCGAACTTTAGTTCAAATATAATTTATAACAAACATATGTCGGAAATAGTATTCACTAAAGGCTGCAAAACTCTAAAATAATTTTACACTTTTTTGAACTTTGCCAACAACAATAGCAAAATAACTTAAAAATTTCTCAAACATATGCTGCAGTATAAACGGAAATTAAAGGTGTGAACACATAGATGTTTTGCAACACAAACATTCATTCATTCATACTGCATTTTAAACATTCACAACATGTGCTCCAAAAATTATAAAAACACATAAATATATAAAACAATAAAAACGTATACGAATGATATCACACATGCATACATACATAACATATGTATGTACATAAAAGGGCTAAATGTTAAAAAACACAACTAATTTAATTTTATTATTTATTTAATATTATTTTATAAAAACAGACATTTAATTAATAGCTGTGTTTATGTGGCATGCCTATTAACCAGAATTGGGAGTAATTATCTATTCAGTTATAATCATTACACATTTTCATTACTAATATATAAACGTAATTTTTATAAAAAAAAATATTTTTGTTTTCATTATTTGTAACAAAATATTTTTCATTTCCAGTACAAAATCAGTCAATTATAATTTTTACGCATTTTAAGTTTTGACTTTTTTCATGCATTCAAGTTGAATTGTGAGCTGTAGTGTATTCAGAGCAGAGAACTGCAAAATCAACTTTTTTCTTGATTTAAGAGCTAACTATATTATACTTTTTCTAGCTTAAGCAAATGTGCGAATACATGTAATCAAATGTGTATGACTATATTGTACTTAACAAACTTTTCGTTAAGTTTCGTCAAGTGTCATTTGCTTAAGCAAACAGCGAAACTGACCGCACTTTACTTAAGGAATCATATGTTTTTAGAAAAACTGTTTATGAAAAAAAAAACAAATTGCAATGTACGCGGAAAATATTTTTATAGAAAATTTAATTGAAAATGTTAAAAAACAAACGTGCATGTATAACAAAAGGGGTGGGTTTTGTATTTGTTTTTCAATTGAGATACAAGCACTGTTGCATTTTTTAGTACTTTTTTGTTTATGTTTTCATTTGTTTTTTTAAATTATTAAAAATTAATATAGATTTACTTGTTAATTGTAAGAAATTTATAAATTGAACACATTAAATAATATTTTTCGAAAAGATACATATATTTTAGAAATATAAGAAGAAAACAGTTTTTGCAAAAGTACAAGTATTTGCAACTAAGTGTAGTAAGTATTTAAGTTTAAAAAGTACATTGTAGCCACCCAAAAGTCTTCAATAAGTTGATTAAGCATTTGACAGACTTTTCGTTAATTTTTGACAGTAGCTTAAGTTAGCAAAAGTATAATATAGTTAGCCCTTTAATCATACACAAAAATTCTTGTTCACTTTTAATAATTCAACAAAATTCACTGTAGAATAAAATCAGCATCATGTTACTGAACACTGTTAAGTGATTACATTTGCATAAAACATAAACGACAGATGATTCACACTGATTCCAATTACGCGTTCAGTAACATGATGCTGATTTTATTCTACAGTGAATTTTGTTCAATTATTAAAAGTAAACAAGAATTTTTGTGTATGATTAAATCAAGAAAAAAGTTGATTTCGCAGTTCTCTGATTCAGAGACTTATAGTAGAATTTTATGACAAATATTTTTGTGGAAGATTTTAACCCGTTATATCCCTGTTTTGAAGGTATTTTTCCACCTTTTTTGTGAAAGGGACAAAAAAGGCACATACATTGAGGAGGTAGAGGGTTAAAATATTCCACAAAAATGTTCCTTGTAATTTTTTACATAACTCTGCTTAACACATTTTATACCTAAAATGTAAGGTTCACATGGTTTCTTATGACAATTCACCATAAGAATGTGCAAAATGTTGGAACTTTAAAGTAAACTTTCAAAACACCCATACACATATATTTTTTAGTGCCCTAAATCAGAATACGCTACTTTTTTTGTGTAGTACAGTGTTATTATTGTTTCAAATATCTCAATTTTTATGGTTATTCTTGCGAACTTTTTAATAACATATTCCTCTGTTTTAATTTAAATTTTTAGTAAATTCTGCCGACAAACTTTTTTGAGTGTACCTTTATTTCTTTTTATAAAACACATTACTGGGTAACTGGGTTTTGCTGGGAATGTAAATATTTTCTATAAGATGCCATTTTGACAGTTAACATTTAGAGATTAAATTACTTTAAATACTTAATATGCAGAGAAGACAAATTTTCTTTTTATGCTTTTTAAAAATTTGTTTTTTCTGACTTATTAAATTGTTCAGTTTTGAGCTTAAAAGTAGATTTTTCTTAAGATTTTCAAGCTTGAAATTGCTTTTTTCACATTTCGTTGCCTCAAATTATTTTTTTTTTCTCTAATAAAAAAAAAAAAAATCTGCCATATTTGTCCTTTAAAACTTGTTTTTTCCAAACTTTTTTACTTATGTTTGCTTTTTTCAATATTTTTTTGCTTTAAATCGGTGACTGAAACCCTAAAAAAATGGGTTCAGTTTAGGGTTTAGGTTAATCGAAATAAAAAATTAAGATTCGGGTTCGGTTCGGTTCAAGGTTCAGGGTTCGGGTTCAACATTTAAAAAAGTACAAATGTTTTATAAATAGGAAATTTATTTAGATTTCAAAGAAATTTTCGTTTAATTTTAAAATTAATATATTTTTGGAGTTTTCTTCTTTTAAATTTGTTCTTTGTGGCGACAAAATGAACTTCAAGGCTAAAAAGGACCTATGATTTAAAAATTTGATTTGGAAAATCGTTCCTTCTTCATCTTAATCATCTTCTGAAGAACATGGTTAAATTTTTGGTTTCAGCAGGTTCGGGTTCAAAGTATTTATAAACAGCGAACTTGAGCCCGTTTAGGTTTCGGTCGAGTTCGGTTTCAGTCCCTGCTTAATATACATTGAATTTTTATTTTTATTGCTTTCTCTGTTAGTAAGTTTAGTTCCCTGACGAAAAATGTTTATATATAGTCGTATACAACTTTATATAATAATAATTATATCTCATTTTTATACTAACATTATTAAATTAAGAATGATATTATTCAAAAGAAACTTTTTCATTTTTGTTATCGTAATTTTGAAACAAGCAGCAAAATATATTTAAATAAAAAATAAAAACAAACTTATTCTGATTTCAAAGCTTTTTCTACGTATTGAATTTAATGTTGTTTCTACTTGATTTTGAATTATTTTTTGAACTAATACAGCAAAAAAAAATATTTTAATTTAAATAATAATTTTTAAAATGTGAACACATAATTTAAAATGTTGGCATATTAATTTTAATATAAAAAAGTTTATTTTAAGTAGAATCATATGTGATTTAATATGATTCAAAGTTAATCTAAACATGTTTGTAAAAAAATAAAATATTAGTTTAAATATGATATAATAACTGATTTAACTTTTGTATAATTTTTTTATATTATCAAAAATGAAAAAAGTATTACGAGTAATAACTGCTATAAAATAACTTAAAAATTGAATAACTGAGTCAAAAGGATTTAAAAAAACTGGAGTTATTAGCAGGGACCGTAACAGTTACGACTTTTTTCAAAAAAGTCAAAATATAACAGTTATTTTTTGACTTTTATTCTTTCGGTCAGAAATAAAAGTTAAAATTTGACTTTTATTTTTTCGGTCAAAAAGTTAAAATTTGACTTTTATTTTTTAAGTCAAAAATAAAAGTTAAAATCTGACTTTTATTTTTTCGGTCAAAAATAAAAGTTAAAATTTGACTTTTATTTTTTAAGTCAAAAATAAAAGTTAAAATCTGACTTTTATTTTTTCGGCCAAAAATAAAAGTTAAAATTTGACTTTTATTTTTAAGTCAAAAATAAAAGTTAAAATTTGATTTTTATTTTTTAAGTCAGAAAAAAAAATTGATTATGCCATAATAATAACAATGTAATGGAAATATAAGAAAAATAAGATCGATGACAATCAGTGTTGTTGTTTTGGTTATTTCTAACCAAAATTGGTTACATGGTTTCATTTTGGTTACATTTTTCTCCAAAGAAAAAAAAAGATATTTCTTTCATTGGAATTCTAATAATAGATCTAAAAGCTTTTCAACAACATTTTTAATAGATGAATGAAGAAGTAAAAGCATTGTTCATTGATTAAGCACAAAATGATACCCTTTTTGCAGTACTTCCTTTTTTACTAAAATTTGGTTACAAAAATTTAAAGAACTTAAAATTGCCGAAACCTCAATTGGACGTCCCAACACGTTGGAGCTCAACTTTTACAATGTTAAAGAGTGTCTTAAAATTTAAAGATTTTTGCCTAGATAACGAAGCTGTATCCAAGCAACTGAATTCTGAGGAATGGATGGAAATAGAGACTATCATATCTGTTCTTACTCCTATGCACATCTTAACTTTAAGTTTGCAAAGAAGTCAATTGCTGTTGGGAGACTTTTATAAAACATGGCTGGAGATGATGTTTGAGTTGGAATCTAATACGACTGAAATTAGTACAGTACATTATTAGACAGTCACAATTGATGGAAAATGATACCATGTATTCAGCTTTATTTCTGGATCCAAGATTTAGAAGAGTTTTGTCGAAAGAAAAAATTGGACGCGCAAAAAAACATTTAAAAAACATCATTCTACAAATCCAAAATAATGAACAGGTAACTATACTAAATTTTAAAAGTTGAGATTTAGTAATACACAAGAAAATTTTTATTTATTTCTTATTTTTTATATACACTAGACTTGTCTTAATCCACGACCAACAACATCCAGTAGTGAGTCATTCCCATTTCATGAGGCAACAAACCAAAGCAGCTCCTCAAAATTACGAATTGGACTCTTAGGCATGGAGCTATCAGATGCGTCGTCCGATGAAGACGATGGATGTTCCAAAGATTTCGTTCGCAAAGCATTCATGGAAATTGACTCATACAAGGAAAAGCGTATTGACGTTGATGTCGACCTTATGGAAATTTTTATATCCCCGTCTAAAGGACTTGGCATGTATTATTCATCAAGTACCTGCAACACAAGTTAGTGTAGAACGCGCGTTCTCAGCGACTTGCGCTACAATTTGTCTGAACGAGCTTGGCTGCTATATTAATGGTGAAATTGAATTCTGAGTCATTGCAATGAAAGAGTGAACAATTTAATATTGAAATAAAGGAAATTAAATGTTATTTGTATTTTCAGAGCAAAATATGCAAAACACCAACGCCTTAAAATTCTAGCCAATAAACGTTTTTGTATACATATGTACTCTATTATAATTTTTTTTCTTTTTGTTTTAATACAAATACAACATGTACTTATAATTCTAAAAATAAAAACTGTGTTAATATTTAATTAAAATTTTATTTAACTTTTTTAACATCTGCTTTCAATAGGAACAAAAGTCAAATTTTACTTTTATTTGTGACTTAAAAAATAAAAGTCAAATTTTAACTTTAATTTTTGACTTAAAAAATAAAAGTCAAATTTTAACTTATATTTTTTACTTAAAAAATTAAAGTCATATTTTAACTTTTATTTTTGACTTAAAAAATAAAAGTCAAGTTTTAACTTATATTTTTGACTTAAAAAATAAAAGTCAAATTTTAACTTTTATTTTTGACCAAAAAAATATCGGTAAAAAAATAATTATTATAAAGAGACTTTTTGATAAAACATAACATCATCAATATGCTGTATTCAAATATCTGATAGACTAATTATATCCACCTGACCACCTGAGAGCGAAAAAGAGCTTAATTTGAAATCATTTATTTTTCGACCAAAATTCGAATTTTCAAAAAAAAAAAATTATTTTTTATTTAATTTCTATACAAACTTTAAATCGATTTTTCTTCTTAACTAAGCCCCGGAGAGCGAAAAAGAGCTTAATTTGAAATCATTTATTTTTCGACCAAAAATTCGAATTTTCAAAAAAAAAATAAAATTTAATTTTTGTTTTAATTTTTATACAAACTTTAAATCGATTTTTCTCCTTAACTAAGCTCCGGAGAGCGAAAAAGAGCTTAATTTGAAATCATTTATTTTTAAAATTTTCAAAAAAAAAAAATAAAATTTAATTTTTTTTTTAATTTTTATACAAACTTTAAATCGATTTTTCTCCTTAACTAAGCCCCGGAGAGCGAAAAAGAGCTTAATTTGAAATCATTTATTTTTCGACCAAAAATTCGAATTTTCAAAACAAAAAAAATAAAATTTGACTTTTATTTTTTCGGTCAAAAATAAAAGTTAAAATTTGACTTTTATTTTTTAAGTCAAAAATAAAAGTTAAATCTGACTTTTATTTTTTCGGTCAAAAATAAAAGTTAAAATTTGACTTTTATTTTTTAAGTCAAAAATAAAAGTTAAAATCTGACTTTTATTTTTTCGGTCAAAAATAAAGGTTAAAATTTGACTTTTATTTTTAAGTCAAAAATAAAAGTTAAAATTTGATTTTTATTTTTTAAGTCAGAAAAAAAAATTGATTATGCCATAATAATAACAATGTAATGGAAATATAAGAAAAATAAGATCGATGACAATCAGTGTTGTTGTTTTGGTTATTTCTAACCAATATTGGTTACATGGTTTCATTTTGGTTACATTTTTCTCCAAAGAAAAAAAAAGATATTTCTTTCATTGGAATTCTAATAATAGATTTAAAAGCTTTTCAACAACATTTTTAATAGATGAATGAAGAAGTAAAAGCATTGTTCATTGATTAAGCACAAAATGATACCCTTTTTGCAGTACTTCCTTTTTTACTAAAATTTGGTTACAAAAATTTAAAGAACTTAAAATTGTCGAAACCTCAATTGGACGTCCCAACACGTTGGAGCTCAACTTTTACAATGTTAAAGAGTGTCTTAAAATTGAAAGATTTTTGCCTAGATAACGAAGCTGTATCCAAGCAACTAAATTCTGAGGAATGGATGGAAATAGAGACTATCATATCTGTTCTTACTCCTGTGCACATCTTAACTTTAAGTTTGCAAAGAAGTCAATTGCTGTTGGGAGACTTTTATAAAACATGGCTGGATATGATGTTTGAGTTGGAATCTAATACGACTGAAATTAGTAAAATTCTCGTTGAATGCATCAAGTCAAGACAGTCACAATTGATGGAAAATGATACCATGTATTCAGCTTTATTTCTTGATCCAAGATTTAGAAGAGTTTTGTCGAAAGAAAAAATTGGACGCGCAAAAAAACATTTAAAAAACATCATTCTACAAATCCAAAATAATGAACAGGTAACTATACTAAATTTTAAAAGTTGAGATTTATTATTATTTTTATTATATATTTATTATTAAAATTACGAATTGGACTCTTAGGCATGGAGCTATCAGATGCGTCGTCCGATGAAGACGATGGATGTTCCAAAGATTTCGTTCGCAAAGCATTCATGGAAATTGACTCATACAAGGAAAAGCGTATTGACGTTGATGTCGACCTTATGGACATTTTTATATCCCCGTCTAAAGGACGGGATATATGTAGAACGCGCGTTCTCAGCGACTTGCGCTACAATTTGTCTGAACGAACTTGGCTGCTATATTAATGGTGAAATTGAATTCTGAGTCATTGCAATGAAAGAGTGAACAATTTATTTGTATTTGTATTTTCAGAGCAAAATATGCAAAACACCAACTCCTTAAAATTCTAGCCAATAAACGTTTTTGTATACATATGTACTCTATTATAATTTTTTTTCTTTTTGTTTTAATACAAATACAACATGTACTTATAATTCTAAAAATAAAAACTGTGTTAATATTTAATTAAATTTTATTTAACTTTTTTAACATCTGCTTTCAATAGGAACAAAAGTCAAATTTTAACTTTTATTTGTGACTTAAAAAATAAAAGTCAAATTTTAACTTTAATTTTTGACTTAAAAAATAAAAGTCAAATTTTAACTTATATTTTTTACTTAAAAAATTAAAGTCATATTTTAACTTTTATTTTTGACTTAAAAAATAAAAGTCAAGTTTTAACTTATATTTTTGACTTAAAAAATAAAAGTCAAATTTTAACTTTTATTTTTGACCAAAAAAATATCGGTAAAAAAATAATTATTATAAAGAGACTTTTTGATAAAACATAACATCATCAATATGCTGTATTCAAATATCTGATAGACTAATTATATCCACCTGACCACCTGAGAGCGAAAAAGAGCTTAATTTTAAATCATTTATTTTTCGACCAAAAATTCGAATTTTCAAAAAAAAAAATAAAATTTAATTTTTGTTTTAATTTTTATACAAACTTTAAATCGATTTTTCTCCTTAACTAAGCCCCGGAGAGCGAAAAAGAGCTTAATTTGAAATCATTTATTTTTTGTCCAAAAATTCGAATTTTGAAAAAAAAAATTTAATTTTTTTTTAATTTCTATACAAACTTTAAATCGATTTTTCTCCTTAACTAAGCCCCGGAGAGCGAAAAAGAGCTTAATTTGAAATCATTTATTTTTCGTCCAAAAATACGAATTTTCTAAAAAAAAAAAATAAAATTTAATATTTTTTTAATTTTTTTTTAATTTTTATACAAACTTTAAATCGATTTTTCTCCTTAACTAAGCCCCGGAGAGCGAAAAAGAGCTTAATTTGAAATCATTTATTTTTCGACCAAAAATTCGAATTTTCAATTTTTAATTTTTATACAAACTTTAAATCGATTTTTCTCCTTAACTAAGCCCCGGAAGCAAAAAAGAGCTTAATTTGAAATCATTTATTTTTCGACCGAAAATTCGAATTTTCAAAAAAAAAATAAAATTTAATTTTTTTTTTTTAATTTTTATACAAACTTAATTTTTATACAAACTTTAAATCGATTTTTCTCCTTAACTAAGCCCCGGAGAGCGAAAAAGAGCTTAATTTGAAATCATTTATTTTTCGTCCAAAAATTCGAATTTTCTAAAAAAGAAAAAAAAATTTAATATTTTTTTTAATTTTTTTTTTAATTTTTATACAAACTTTAAATTAAGCCCCGGAGAGCGAAAAAGAGCTTAATTTAAAATCATTTATTTTTCGACCAAAAATTCGAATTTTCAAAAAAAAAATAAAATTTAATTTTTTTTTTTAATTTTTATACAAACTTAATTTGAAATCATTTATTTTTCGACCAAAAATTCGAATTTTCAAAAAAAAAAAAAAAAATAAAATTTATTTTTTTTTTTAATTTTTATACAAACTTTAAATCGATTTTTCTCCTTAACTAAGCCCCGGAGAGCGAAAAAGAGCTTAATTTGAAATCATTTATTTTTCGACCAAAAATTCGAATTTTCAAAAAAAAAAATTTTAACATTTTTTTAATTTTTATACAAACTTTAAATCGATTTTTCTCCTTAACTAAGCCCCGGAGAGCGAAAAAGAGCTTAATTTGAAATCATTTATTTTTCGACCAAAAATTCGAATTTTCAAAAAAAAAAATAAAATTTAATTTTTTTTTTAATTTTTATACAAACTTTAAATCGATTTTTCTCCTTAACTAAGCCCCGGAGAGCGAAAAAGAGCTTAATTTGAAATCATTTATTTTTCGACCAAAAATTCGAATTTTCAATAATTTTTATACAAACTTTAAATCGATTTTTCTCCTTAACTAAGCCCCGGAGAGCGAAAAAGAGCTTAATTTGAAATCATTTATTTTTCGACCAACAATTCGAATTTTCAAAAAAAAAAAATAATATAATAATTCGATACTCCCATATTTAGATACATTGATAATTAAGAAAGACAACAGGTTAATAATAGATTGGTATCAAAAATCAACTGCATCAGGAAGAATAATTAATTATTATTCAAAACATAGTAGGAACATTATCATGAACACAGCTAAGAATTTTATAGAGAGAGTACTGGCAATAAGTGATGTAGAATTTCAAAGAAAGAACATTCTGAAAATTAGGGACATATTAAGGGATAATGGTTTTCCAAGTGAGTTATCTTATAGATTAATAGGTCAATATAAAAATATGATGACAAAAGATAGAACACACATAACTGAACCACGAATTTTTAAATCTTTGACATATATTCCTGGATTATCGGAAAGATTGGTAGGATCTAACATCTTTGATAGGGCAAAATATGGAATAGCTTATCGTAATTTTAATACATTAGGTAAATTATTTAGTAAAACTAAGGATAGAATTGATAAGTGGGATATGTCAAATTTAGTTTACAAAATACCTTGTCAGGGAAATGATCAGGAGAATTGTAATAAGGTATATATAGGTAAGACAAAGAATAAATTAAGGACAAGAATTTCAGGACATAAATCAGACCAGAAACATAGGAATATTAATTCGGAAAAAACCACTATCCTAACTTTGAAAATGTTTCAATATTAAGAACAGAAAATAATTATAAAAAACGTTACATGTTAGAGATGTTAGGAATCATTAATACACCTTTAACACAGAGAATGAATTACAAAGCAGACACAGAAAATTTAGCTCAGAATTATAGATATTTAATTAGTAAAAAATTAGGAAGGTTAAATGTATAGATATGTTTAAATAATTATAATAATATAATAATAATGTTATTTTATTTTATAAACAATATTTGTTATGTTCAATTTCATAAACAATATTAAACCAATGTGAAAATATTTTTTATGAGCTTTAACAGGTTAATGTTGTTTATAAAATTACTACTTGTATTTGTTTAAATGTTAATTTAATTTTTTAAAAAATTTAATTTGTTTAAATGTTGAATATTTTTTATGACAAAATGTTTGTCAACTTTTCATAATTATATAAAAAATTTTGTTTTCCTGAAGATGCTTACAAATTGTTAGCGAAAAATTGAAAATAAGATAAGAATTTTTATAAAAAAAGAAAAGATCTTTAGCTGAATAAATAAAATATTAACATTGAAAAAAAGATCAAATAAAGTTATATAATTAAAAAAATAAAATTTAATTTTTTTTTTAATTTTTATACAAACTTTAAATCGATTTTTCTCCTTAACTAAGCCCCGGAGAGCGAAAAAGAGCTTAATTTGAAATCATTTATTTTTCGTCCAAAAATTCGAATTTTCTAAAAAAAAATTTTAATTTTAATTTTTTTTTTAATTTTTTTTTAATTTTTATGCAAACTTTAAATCGATTTTTCTCCTTAACTAAGCCCCGGAGAGATAAAAAGAGCTTAATTTGAAATCATTTATTTTTCAACCAAAAATTCGAATTTTCAAAAAAAAAAAAAATAAAATTTAATTTTTTTTTTTAATTTTTATACAAACTTTAAATCGATTTTTCTCCTTAACTAAGCCCCGGAGAGCGAAAAAGAGCTTAATTTGAAATCATTTATTTTTCGTCCAAAAATTCGAATTTTCTAAAAAAAAAAAAAAAATAATTTTTTTTTTAATTTTTTTTTAATTTTCATACAAACTTTAAATCGATTTTTCTCCTTAACTAAGCCCCGGATAGCGAAAAAGAGCTTAATTTGAAATCATTTATTTTTCGACCAAAAATTCGAATTTTCAAAAAAAAAAATAAAATTTAATTTTTTTTTTTAATTTTTATACAAACTTTAAATCGATTTTTCTCCTTAACTAAGCCCCGGAGAGCGAAAAAGAGCTTAATTTGAAATCATTTATTTTTCGACCAAAAATTCGAATTTTCAAAAAAAAAATAAAATTTAATTTTTTTTTTAATTTTTATACAAACTTTAAATCGATTTTTCTCCTTAACTAAGCCCCGGAGAGCGAAAAAGAGCTTAATTTGAAATCATTTATTTTTCGACCAAAAATTCGAATTTTCAAAAAAAAAAATAAAATTTAATTTTTTTTTTAATTTTTATACAAACTTTAAATCGATTTTTCTCCTTAACTAAGCCCCGGAGAGCGAAAAGGAGCTTAATTTGAAATCATTTATTTTTCGACCAAAAATTCGAATTTTCAAAAAAAAAAAAAAATAAAATTTAATTTTTTTTTTAATTTTTATACAAACTTTAAATCGATTTTTCTCCTTAACTAAGCCCCGGAGAGCGAAAAAGAGCTTAATTTGAAATCATTTATTTTTCGACCAAAAATTCGAATTTTCAAAAAAAAAAAATAAAATTTAATTTTTTTTTAATTTTTATTCAAACTTTAAATCGATTTTTCTCCTTAACTAAGCCCCGGAGAGCGAAAAAGAGCTTAATTTGAAATCATTTATTTTTCGACCAAAAATTCAAATTTTCAAAAAAAAAAATTTAAATTAATCGATTTTTCTCTTTAACTAAGCCCCGGAGAGCGAAAAGGAGCTTAATTTGAAATCATTTATTTTTCGACCAAAAATTCGAATTTTCAAAAAAAAAATAAAATTTAATTTTTTTTTTAATTTTCATACAAACTTTAAATCGATTTTTCTCCTTAACTAAGCCCCGGAGAGCGAAAAAGAGCTTAATTTGAAATCATTTATTTTTCGTCCAAAAATTCGAATTTTCTAAAAAAAAATTTTAATTTTAATTTTTTTTTAATTTTTTTTTAATTTTTATGCAAACTTTAAATCAATTTTTCTCCTTAACTAAGCCCCGGAGAGCGAAAAAGAGCTTAATTTGAAATCATTTATTTTTCGACCAAAAATTCGAATTTTCAAAAAAAAATAAAATTTAATTTTTTTTTTAATTTCTATACAAACTTTAAATCGAGAGCGAAAAAGAGCTTAATTTGAAATCATTTATTTTTCGACCGAAAATTCGAATTTTCAAAAAAAAAATAAAATTTAATTTTTTTTTTTTTAATTTTTATACAAACTTTAAATCGATTTTTCTCCTTAACTAAGCCCCGGAGTGCGAAAAAGAGCTTAATTTGAAATCATTTATTTTTCGACCAAAAATTCGAATTTTCAAAAAAAAAATAAAATTTAATTCTTTTTTTAATTTTTATACAAACTTTAAATCAATTTTTCTCCTTAACTAAGCCCCGGAGAGCGAAAAAGAGCTTAATTTGAAATCATTTATTTTTCGACCAAAAATTCGAATTTGCAAAAAAAAAATAAAATTTAATTTTTTTTTTAATTTTTATACAAACTTTAAATCGATTTTTCTCCTTAACTAAGCCCCGGAGAGCGAAAAAGAGCTTAATTTGAAATCATTTATTTTTCGACCAAAAATTCGAATTTTCAAAAAAAAAATAAAATTTAATTTTTTTTTAATTTTTTTTTAATTTTTATACAAACTTTAAATCGATTTTTCTCCTTAACTAAGCCCCGGAGAGCGAAAAAGAGCTTAATTTGAAATCATTTATTTTTCGACCAAAAATTCGAATTTTCACTTGTCTAGTTAACTAACCCCCGGAGAGCGAAAAGGAGCTTAATTTGAAATCATTTATTTTTCGACCAAAAATTCGAATTTTCAAAAAAAAAATAAAATTTAATTTTTTTTTAATTTTTTTTTAATTTTTATACAAACTTTAAATCGATTTTTCTCCTTAACTAAGCCCCGGAGAGCGAAAAAGAGCTTAATTTGAAATCATTTATTTTTCGTCCAAAAATTCGAATTTTCTAAAAAAAAATTTTAATTTTAATTTTTTTTTTTAATTTTTATGCAAACTTTAAATCGATTTTTCTCCTTAACTAAGCCCCGGAGAGCGAAAAAGAGCTTAATTTGAAATCATTTATTTTTCGACCAAAAATTCGAATTTTCAATTTTTAACTTTTATACAAACTTTAAATCGATTTTTGTCCTTTTTTTACAAACTTTAAATCAATTTTTCTCCTTAACTAAGCCCCGGAGAGCGAAAAGGAGCTTAATTTGAAATCATTTATTTTTCGACCAAAAATTCGAATTTTCAAAAAAAAAAATAAAATTTAATTTTTTTTTTAATTTTTATACAAACTTTAAATCGATTTTTCTCCTTAACAAAGCCCCGGAGAGCGAAAAAGAGCTTAATTTGAAATCATTTATTTTTCGTCCAAAAATTCGAATTTTCTAAAAAAAAATTTTAATTTTAATTTTTTTTTTTAATTTTTTTTTAATTTTTATGCAAACTTTAAATCGATTTTTCTCCTTAACTAAGCCCCGGAGAGCTAAAAAGAGCTTAATTTGAAATCATTTATTTTTCGACCAAAAATTCGAATTTTCAAAAAAAAAAAATAAAATTTAATTTTTTTTTTAATTTTTATACAAACTTTAAATCGATTTTTCTCCTTAACTAAGCCCCGGAGAGCGAAAAAGAGCTTAATTTGAAATCATTTATTTTTCGACCAAAAATTCGAATTTTCAAAAAAAAAAATAAAATTTAATTTTTTTTTAATTTTTATACAAACTTTAAATCGATTTTTCTCCTTAACTAAGCCCCGGAGAGCCAAAAGGAGCTTAATTTGAAATCATTTATTTTTCGACCGAAAATTCGAATTTTCAAAAAAAAATAAAATTTAATTTTTTTTTTAATTTTTATACAAACTTTAAATCGATTTTTCTCCTTAACTAAGCCCCGGAGAGCGAAAAAGAGCTTAATTTGAAATCATTTATTTTTCGTCCAAAAATTCGAATTTTCTAAAGAAAAATTTTAATTTTAATTTTTTTTTTAAATTTTTTTTTAATTTTTATGCAAACTTTAAATCGATTTTTCTCCTTAACTAAGCCCCGGAGAGCGAAAAAGAGCTTAATTTGAAATCATTTATTTTTCGACCAAAAATTCGAATTTTCAAAAAAAAAAATAAAACAATTTTTTTTTAGTTTTTATACAAACTTTAAATCGATTTTTCTCCTTAACTAAGCCCCGGAGAGCGAAAAAGAGCTTAATTTGAAATCATTTATTTTTCGTCCAAAAATTCGAATTTTCTAAAAAAAAATTTTAATTTTAATTTTTTTTTTTAATTTTTTTTTTAATTTTTATGCAAACTTTAAATCGATTTTTCTCCTTAACTAAGCCCCGGAGAGCGAAAAAGAGCTTAATTTGAAATCATTTATTTTTCGTCCAAAAATTCGAATTTTCTAAAAAAAAATTTTAATTTTAATTTTTTTTTTTAATTTTTTTTTAATTTTTATGCAAACTTTAAATCGATTTTTCTCCTTAACTAAGCCCCGGAGAGCGAAAAAGAGCTTAATTTGAAATCATTTATTTTTCGACCAAAAATTCGAATTTTCAAAAAAAAAAAATAAAACTTAATTTTTTTTTAGTTTTTTTACAAACTTTAAATCAATTTTTCTCCTTAACTAAGCCCCGGAGAGCGAAAAGGAGCTTAATTTGAAATCATTTATTTTTCGACCAAAAATTCGAATTTTCAAAAAAAAAATAAAATTTAATTTTTTTTTTAATTTTTATACAAACTTTAAATCGATTTTTCTCCTTAACTAAGCCCCGGAGAGCGAAAAAGAGCTTAATTTGAAATCATTTATTTTTCGTCCAAAAATTCGAATTTTCTAAAAAAAAATTTTAATTTTAATTTTTTTTTTTAATTTTTATGCAAACTTTAAATCGATTTTTCTCCTTAACTAAGCCCCGGAGAGCGAAAAAGAGTTTAATTTGAAATCATTTATTTTTCGACCAAAAATTCGAATTTTCAAAAAAAAAAAAATAAAATTTAATTTTTTTTTAATTTTTATACAAACTTTAAATCGATTTTTCTCCTTGACTAAGCCCCGGAGAGCGAAAAAGAGCTAAATTTGAAATCATTTATTTTTCGTCCAAAAATTCGAATTTTCTAAAAAAAAATTTTAATTTTAATTTTTTTTTTAATTTTTTTTTAATTTTTATGCAAACTTTAAATCGATTTTTCTCCTTAACTAAGCCCCGGAGAGCTAAAAAGAGCTTAATTTGAAATCATTTATTTTTCGACCAAAAATTCAAAAAAAAAAAATAAAATTTAATTTTTTTTTTAATTTTTATACAAACTTTAAATCGATTTTTCTCCTTAACTAAGCCCCGGAGAGCGAAAAAGAGCTTAATTTGAAATCATTTATTTTTCGAATTTTCAAAAAAAAAAATAAAATCAATTTTTTTTTTTCATTTTTATACGAACTGTAAATCGATTTTTCTCCTTAACTAAGCCCCGGAGAGCGAAAAAGAGCTTTATTTGAAATCATTTATATATTTTCGAATTTTCTAAAAAAAAAAAGAAATTTTAATTTTTTTTTTAATTTTTTTTAATTTTTATACAAACTTTAAATCGATTTTTCTCCTTAACTAAGCCCCGGAGAGCGAAAAAGAGCTTAATTTGAAATCATTTATTTTTCGTCCAAAAATTCGAATTTTCTAAAAAAAAATTTTAATTTTAATTTTTTTTTTAATTTTTTTTTAATTTTTATGCAAACTTTAAATCGATTTTTCTCCTTAACTAAGCCCTGGAGAGCGAAAAAGAGCTTAATTTGAAGTCATTTATTTTTCGACCAAAAATTCGAATTTTCAAAAAAAAAAATAAAATTTAATTTTTTTTTTAATTTTTATACAAACTTTAAATCGATTTTTCTCCTTAACTAAGCCCCGGAGAGCGAAAAAGAGCTTAATTTGAAATCATTTATATATTTTCGAATTTTCTAAAAAAAAAAAAAAAATTTTAATTTTTTTTTAATTTTCATACAAGCTTTTAATCGATTTTTCTCCTTAACTAAGCCCCGGAGAGCGAAAAAGAGCTTAATTTGAAATCATTTATTTTTCGACCAAAAATTCGAATTTTCTAAAAAAAAAAAAAATTAATTTTTTTTTTAATTTTTATACAAACTTTAAATCGATTTTTCTCCTTAACTAAGCCCTGGAGAGCGAAAAAGAGCTTAATTTGAAATCATTTATTTTTCGACCAAAAATTCGAATTTTCTAAAAAAAAAAAAAATTTAATTTTTTTTTTAATTTTTATACAAACTTTAAATCGATTTTTCTCCTTAACTAAGCCCCGGAGAGCGAAAAAGAGCTTAATTTGAAATCATTTATTTTTCGACCAAAAATTCGAATTTTCAAAAAAAAAATAAAACTTAATTTTTTTTTAGTTTTTATACAAACTTTAAATCGATTTTTCTCCTTAACTAAGCCCCGGAGAGCGAAAAAGAGCTTAATTTGAAATCATTTATTTTTCGTCCAAAAATTCGAATTTTCTAAAAAAAAAAAAAAAATTTAATTTTTATACAAACTTTAAATCGATTTTTCTCCTTAACTAAGCCCCGGAGAGCGAAAAAGAGCTTAATTTGAAATCATTTATTTTTCGTCCAAAAATTCGAATTTTCAAAAAAAAAAAATAAAATTTAATTTTTTTTTTAATTTTTATACAAACTTTAAATTGATTTTTCCTTAACTAAGCCCCGGAGAGCGAAAAAGAGCTTAATTTGAAATCATTTATTTTTCGACCAAAAATTCCAATTTTCAAAAAAAAAATCAATTTTTTTTTTTCATTTTTATACGAACTGTAAATCGATTTTTCTCCTTAACTAAGCCCCGGAGAGCGAAAAAGAGCTTAATTTGAAATCATTTATTTTTCGACCAAAAATTCGAATTTTCAAAAAAAAAATAAAATTTAATTTTTTTTAATTTTTATACAAACTTTAAATCGATTTTAACTAAGCCCCGGAGAGCGAAAAAGAGCTTAATTTGAAATCATTTATTTTTCGACCACAAATTCGAATTTTCTAAAAAAAAAAAAAAATTTTAATTTTTTTTTAATTTTTTTTTAATTTTTATACAAACTTTAAATCGATTTTTCTCCTTAACTAAGCCCCGGAGAGCGAAAAAGAGCTTTATTTGAAATCATTTATATATTTTCGAATTTTCTAAAAAAAAAAAAGAAATTTTAATTTTTTTTTTAATTTTTTTTAATTTTTATACAAACTTTAAATCGATTTTTCTCCTTAACTAAGCCCCGGAGAGCGAAAAAGAGCTTAATTTGAAATCATTTATATATTTTCGAATTTTCTAAAAAAAAAAAAAAAAATTTAATTTTTTTTAAATTTTTTTTTTAATTTTTATACAAACTTTAAATCGATTTTTCTCCTTAACTAAGCCCCGGAGAGCGAAAAAGAGCTTAATTTGAAATCATTTATATATTTTCGAATTTTCTAGAAAAAAAAAAAATTTAATTTTTTTTTTAATTTTTTTTTAATTTTTATACAAACTTTAAATCGATTTTTCTCCTTAACTAAGCCCCGGAGAGCGAAAAAGAGCTTAATTTGAAATCATTTATATATTTTTGAATTTTCTAAAAAAAAAAATTTTAATTTTTTTTTAAATTTTTTTTTCATTTTTATACAAACTTTAAATCGATTTTTCTCCTTAACTAAGCCCCGGAGAGCGAAAAAGAGCTTAATTTGAAATCATTTATATATTTTCGAATTTTCTAAAAAAAAAAAAAAATTTTAATTTTTTTTTAATTTTTATACAAGCTTTTAATCGATTTTTCTCCTTAACTAAGCCCCGGAGAGCGAAAAAGAGCTTAATTTGAAATCATTTATATATTTTCGAATTTTAAAAAAAAAAAAAAAATTTTAATTTTTTTTTTTAATTTTTTTTTAATTTTTATACAAACTTTAAATCGATTTTTCACCTTAACTAAGCCCCGGAGAGCGAAAAAGAGCTTAATTTGAAATCATTTATATATTTTCGAATTTTCTAAAAAAAAAAAAAAAATTAATTTTTTTTTAATTTTTTTTTTTAATTTTTATACAAACTTTAAATCGATTTTTCTCCTTAACTAAGCCCCGGAGAGCGAAAAAGAGCTTAATTTGAAATAATTTATTTTTCGACCAAAAATTCGAATTTTCTAAAAAAAAAAAAAAAATTTAATTTTTTTTTTAATTTTTATACAAACTTTAAATCGATTTTTCTCCTTAACTAAGCCCCGGAGAGCGAAAAAGAGCTTAATTTGAAATCATTTATATATTTTCGAATTTTCTAAAAAAAAAAAAAAAATTTAATTTTTTTTTAATTTTTATACAAGCTTTTAATCGATTTTTCTCCTTAACTAAGCCCCGGAGAGCGAAAAAGAGCTTAATTTGAAATCATTTATTTTTCGACCAAAAATTCGAATTTTCTAAAAAAAAAAAAATTTAATTTTTTTTTTTAATTTTTTTTTAATTTTTATACAAACTTTAAATCGATTTTTCTCCTTAACTAAGCCCCGGAGAGCGAAAAAGAGCTTAATTTGAAATCATTTATATATTTTTGAATTTTCTAAAAAAAAAAAAAAATTTTAATTTTTTTTTAAATTTTTTTTCATTTTTATACAAACTTTAAATCGATTTTTCTCCTTAACTAAGCCCCGGAGAGCGAAAAAGAGCTTAATTTGAAATCATTTATATATTTTCGAATTTTCTAAAAAAAAAAAAATTTTAATTTTTTTTTAATTTTTATACAAGCTTTTAATCGATTTTTCTCCTTAACTAAGCCCCGGAGAGCGAAAAAGAGCTTAATTTGAAATCATTTATTTTTCGACCAAAAATTCGAATTTTCTAAAAAAAAAAAAAAAATTTATTTTTTTTTAATTTTTATACAAACTT
>OX456525.1:68978804-69163804 GCA_949748255.1 Eustalomyia histrio
CTTTAAATCGATTTTTCTCCTTAACTAGGGCCCGGAGAGCAAAAAAGAGCTTAATTTGAAATTCGAATTTTCTAAAAAAAAAAAAATTTAATTTTTTTTTTAATTTTTTTTTAATTTTTATACAAACTTTAAATCGATTTTTCTCCTTAACTAAGCCCCGGAGAGCGAAAAAGAGCTTAATTTGAAATCATTTATATATTTTCGAATTTTCTAAAAAAAAATTTTAATTTTTTTTTAATTTTTATACAAGCTTTTAATCGATTTTTCTCCTTAACTAAGCCCCGGAGAGCGAAAAAGAGCTTAATTTGAAATCATTTATATATTTTCGAATTTTCTAAAAAAAAAAAAATTAATTTTTTTTTTAATTTTTTTTTAATTTTTATAGAAACTTTAAATCGATTTTTCTCCTTAACTAGGGCCCGGAGAGCAAAAAAGAGCTTAATTTGAAATCATTTATTTTTCGTCCAAAAATTCGAATTTTCTAAAAAAAAAAAAAAAAATTTAATTTTTTTTTTAATTTTTATACAAACTTTAAATCGATTTTTCTCCTTAACTAAGCCCCGGAGAGCGAAAAGGAGCTTAATTTGAAATCATTTATTTTTCGACCAAAAATTCGAATTTTCAAAAAAAAAAAATAAAATTTAATTTTTTTTTAATTTTTATGCACTTTAAATCGATTTTTCTCCTTAACTAAGCCCCGGAGAGCGAAAAAGAGCTTAATTTGAAATCATTTATATATTTTCGAATTTTTAAAAAAAAAAAAAAAATTTTTATTTTTTTTTAAATTTTTTTTTAATTTCCTTAACTAAGCCCCGGAGAGCGAAAAAGAGCTTAATTTGAAATCATTTATTTTTCGACCAAAAATTCGAATTTTCTAAAAAAAAAAAAAAATTAATTTTTTTTTTAATTTTTTTTTAATTTTTATACAAACTTTAAATCGATTTTTCTCCTTAACTAAGCCCCGGAGAGCGAAAAAGAGCTTAATTTGAAATCATTTATATATTTTCGAAATTTCTAAAAAAAAAAAAAAATTTAATTTTTTTTTATTTTTTTTTTAATTTTTATACAAACTTTAAATCGATTTTTCTCCTTAACTAAGCCCCGGAGAGCGAAAAAGAACTTAATTTGAAATCATTTATTTTTCGACCAAAAATTCGAATTTTCTAAAAAAAAAAAAAATTTAATTTTTTTTTTAATTTTTTTTTAATTTTTATACAAGCTTTTAATCGATTTTTCTCCTTAACTAAGCCCCGGAGAGCGAAAAAGAGCTTAATTTGAAATCATTTATATATTTTCGAATTTTCTAAAAAAAAAAAAAAAGTTAATTTTTTTTTTAAATCGATTTTTCTCCTTAACTAGGGCCCGGAGAGCAAAAAAGAGCTTAATTTGAAATCATTTATTTTTCGTCCAAAAATTCGAATTTTCTAAAAAAAAAAAAAAAATTTAATTTTTTTTTTAATTTTTTTTTAATTTTTATACAAACTTTAAATCGATTTTTCTCCTTAACTAAGCCCCGGAGAGCGAAAAAGAGCTTAATTTGAAATCATTTATATATTTTCGAATTTTCTAAAAAAAAAAAAAAATTTTAATTTTTTTTAATTTTTATACAAGCTTTTAATTGATTTTTCTCCTTAACTAAGCCCCGGAGAGCGAAAAAGAGCTTAATTTGAAATCATTTATATATTTTCGAATTTTCTAAAAAAAAAAAAAAATTTAATTTTTTTTAATTTTTATACAAGCTTTTAATTGATTTTTCTCCTTAACTAAGCCCCGGAGAGCGAAAAAGAGCTTAATCTGAAATCATTTATTTTTCGACCAAAAATTCGAATTTTCTAAAAAAAAAAAAAAAAATTTAATTTTTTTTTTAATTTTTTTTTAATTTTTATACAAACTTTAAATCGATTTTTCTCCTTAACTAAGCCCCGGAGAGCGAAAAAGAGCTTAATTTGAAATCATTTATATATTTTCGAATTTTCTAAAAAAAAAAAAAATTTTAATTTTTTTTTTAATTTTTTTTTAATTTTTATACAAACTTTAAATCGATTTTTCTCCTTAACTAAGCCCCGGAGAGCGAAAAAGAGCTTAATTTGAAATCATTTATTTTTCGACCAAAAATTCGAATTTTCTAAAAAAAAAAAAAAAATTTTAATTTTTTTTTAATTTTTTTTTAATTTTTATACAAACTTTAAATCGATTTTTCTCCTTAACTAAGCCCCGGAGAGCGAAAAGGAGCTTAATTTGAAATCATTTATTTTTCGACCAAAAATTCGAATTTTCAAAAAAAAAAAAAAAATTTAATTTTTTTTTTTAATTTTTATACAAACTTTAAATCGATTTTTCTCCTTAACTAAGCCCCGGAGAGCGAAAAAGAGCTTAATTTGAAATCATTTATTTTTCGAATTTTCAAAAAAAAAAAAATAAAATTTAATTTTTTTTTAATTTTTATACAAACTTTAAATCGATTTTTCTCCTTAACTAAGCCCCGGAGAGCGAAAAAGAGCTTAATTTGAAATCATTTATTTTTCGACCAAAAATTCGAATTTTCAAAAAAAAAAATAAAACTTAATTTTTTTTTAGTTTTTATACAAACTTTAAATCGATTTTTCTCCTTAACTAAGCCCCGGAGAGCGAAAAAGATCTTAATTTGAAATCATTTATTTTTAGACCAAAAATTCGAATTTTCAAAAAAAAAAAAAAAAATTTAATTTTTTTTTAATTTTTATACAAACTTTAAATCGATTTTTCTCCTTAACTAAGCCCCGGAGAGCGAAAAGGAGCTTAATTTGAAATCATTTATTTTTCGACCAAAAATTCGAATTTTCAAAAAAAAAAAAAAAAAATTTAATTTTTTTTTTTAATTTTTATACAAACTTTAAATCGATTTTTCTCCTTAACTAAGCCCCGGAGAGCGAAAAAGAGCTTAATTTGAAATCATTTATTTTTCGAATTTTCAAAAAAAAAAAAATAAAATTTAATTTTTTTTTAATTTTTATACAAACTTTAAATCGATTTTTCTCCTTAACTAAGCCCCGGAGAGCGAAAAGGAGCTTAATTTGAAATCATTTATTTTTCTACCAAAAATTCGAATTTTCAAAAAAAAAATAAAATTTAATTTTTTTTTTAATTTTTATACAAACTTTAAATCGATTTTTCTCCTTGACTAAGCCCCGGAGAGCGAAAAAGATCTTAATTTGAAATCATTTATTTTTAGACCAAAAATTCGAATTTTCAAAAAAAAAAAAAAAATAACTTAATTTTTTTTTAGTTTTTATACAAACTTTAAATCGATTTTTCTCCTTAACTAAGCCCCGGAGAGCGAAAAAGAGCTTAATTTGAAATCATTTATTTTTCGTCCAAAAATTCGAATTTTCTAAAAAAAAAAAAAAAAATTTAATTTTTTTTTAATTTTTATACAAACTTTAAATCGATTTTTCTCCTTAACTAAGCCCCGGAGAGCGAAAAGGAGCTTAATTTGAAATCATTTATTTTTCGACCAAAAATTCGAATTTTAAAAAAAAAAAATAAAATTTAATTTTTTTTTTAATTTTTATACAAACTTTAAATCGATTTTTCTCCTTAACTAAGCCCCGGAGAGCGAAAAAGAGCTTAATTTGAAATCATTTATTTTTCGTCCAAAAATTCGAATTTTCTAGAAAAAAAAAAAAAAATTTTAATATTTTTTTAATTTTTATACAAACTTTAAATCGATTTTTCTCCTTAACTAAGCCCCGGAGAGCGAAAAGGAGCTTAATTTGAAATTTTTATACAAACTTTAAATCGATTTTTCTCCTTAACTAAGCCCCGGAGAGCGAAAAAGAGCTTAATTTGAAATCATTTATTTTTCGACCAAAAATTCGAATTTTCAATTTTTAATTTATATACAAACTTTAAATCGATTTTTCTCCTTAACTAAGCCCCGGAGAGCGAAAAGGAGCTTAATTTGAAATCATTTATTTTTCGACCAAAAATTCGATTTTTCAAAAAAAAAATAAAATTTAATTTTTTTTTTAATTTTTATACAAACTTTAAATCGATTTTTCTCCTTAACTAAGCCCCGGAGAGCGAAAAAGAGCTTAATTTGAAATCATTTATTTTTCGACCAAAAATTCGAAGCTTAATTTGAAATTTATTTTTCGACCAAAAATTCCAATTTTCAAAAAAAAAAATCAATTTTTTTTTTCATTTTTATACGAACTTTAAATCGATTTTTCTCCTTAGCCCCGGAGAGCGAGAGAGAGAAAAAGAGCTTAATTTGAAATCATTTATTTTTCGTCCAAAAATTCGAATTTTCTAAAAAAAAAAATTTTAATATTTTTTTAATTTTTTTTTAATTTTTATACAAACTTTAAATCGATTTTTCTCCTTAACTAAGCCCCGGAGAGCGAAAAAGAGCTTAATTTGAAATCATTTATTTTTCGACCAAAAATTCGAATTTTCAAAAAAAAAAAAATAAAATTTAATTTTTTTTTTAATTTTTATACAAACTTTAAATCGATTTTTCTCCTTAACTAAGCCCCGGAGAGCGAAAAAGAGCTTAATTTGAAATCATTTATTTTTCGACCAAAAATTCGAATTTTCAAAAAAAAAAAAAAAATTAAATTAAATTTTTTTTTTAATTTTTATACAAACTTTAAATCGATTTTTCTCCTTAACTAAGCCCCGGAGAGCGAAAAAGAGCTTAATTTGAAATCATTTATTTTTCGACCAAAAATTCGAATTTTCAATTTTTAATTTTTATACAAACTTTAAATCGATTTTTCTCCTTAACTAAGCCCCGGAGAGCGAAAAAGAGCTTAATTTGAAATCATTTATTTTTCGACCAAAAATTCGAATTTTCAAAAAAAAAAATCAATTTTTTTTTCATTTTTATACAAAATAATGAACAGGTAACTATTCTAAATTTTAAAAGTTGAGATTTAGTAATACACAAGAAAATTTTTATTTATTTCTTATTTTTTATATACACTAGACTTGTCTTAATCCACTACCAACAACATCCAGTAGTGAGTCATTCCCATTTCATGAGGCAACAAACCAAAGCAGCTCCTCAAAATTACGAATTGGACTCTTAGGCATGGAGCTATCAGATGCGTCGTCCGATGAAGACGATGGATGTTCCAAAGATTTCGTTCGCAAAGCATTCATGGAAATTGACTCATACAAGGAAAAGCGTATTGACGTTGATGTCGACCTTATGGAAATTTTTATATCCCCGTCTAAAGGACTTGGCATGTATTATTCATCAAGTACCTGCGACACAAGTTAGTGTAGAACGCGCGTTCTCAGCGACTTGCGCTACAATTTGTCTGAACAGATCTTGGCTACTATATTAATGGTGAAATTGAATTCTGAGTCATTGCAATGAAAGAGTGAACAATTTAATATTGAAATAAAGGAAATTAAATGTTATTTGTATTTTCAGAGCAAAATATTCAAAACACCAACTCCTTAACTTTCTAGCCAATAAACGCTTTTGTATACATATGTACTCTATTATAATTTTTTTTCTTTTTGTTTTAATACAAATACAACATGTACTTATAATTCTAAAAATAAAAACTGTGTTAATATTTAATTAAAATTTTATTTAACTTTTTTAACATCTGCTTTCAATAGGAACAAAAGTCAAATTTTAACTTTTATTTGTGACTTAAAAAATAAAAGTCAAATTTTAACTTTAATTTTTGACTTAAAAAATAAAAGTCAAATTTTAACTTATATTTTTTACTTGAAAAATAAAAGTCATATTTTAACTTTTATTTTTGACTTAAAAAATAAAAGTCAAATTTTAACTTATATTTTTGACTTAAAAAATAAAAGTCAAATTTTAACTTTTATTTTTGACCAAAAAATATCGGTCAAAAAATAATTATTATAAAGTGACTTTTTGATAAAAGTCAAAAAAATTAAAGTCTTTTAAGTTTATTATTCCTTAGCATAACATCATCAATATGCTGTATTCAAATATCTGATAGACAAATTATATCCACCTGACTTTTTGATTTTAAATTTTAAAAATAACTGTTATTTTCGGTCCCTGGTTATTAGTAATCGAAAACTATACCTAGATATCATGAATGCCAATTTTAAGAAAGAATTATAAACATTTTTTAGCCTAACATACGCTACCATCGTCACCTTTCCACACTGGTTTTTTACTCTCAAAAAAGTTTTTTTTATTAAAAATAAAAAAATACTTGGAAAAACAGTAATTTTTATCAATTTTTGGTATTTATTTCAAAATTTTTGTAGTACAAATTTGTCAGTTATTTTTACTACATTTTTTAGTTGGTTTTCACAGTTGAAAATAACTCAATTTTTAATTAGGTTTTACCGGCAAACATTTTTGAGTGCACAAAAACATATTTGCTATGAAAATCACTGTTTTTCAAGTAGTCATTGAGCTTACACTCCTTTCAAAATATAAACTTTTTAAAAAATATTGAGTTTTAACAAGTTAAGACCAATTACTTACCAAAAAAGTCTGTAATGGCAACTAAAAAGTTTGCTGTTATTACGGGAAATTTTGCTAATATGAGCCCAGAGGTATTTTTTGCTAATCTTAGCAACACATGTCTGCTGACGTACAATGAAATTAATATCAAAAATTAGTAAGCGCTAGTAAATTTTAGCTTATTGCTGTAAAATGTAATTTAAAATCTATTTTCTAAAATCAGCAACAAATTTTACTAAATATGAGTGAAATGCAAATAGCAGGAAGTTTATAACCGTTACTTAACATTGGTAAAATGTTGTACAAAGTTTATTAAAGTAAATAAGCTGTATATAACAAACATTTTTGATAAATTATAGTGAACTAAACCCAATGAATTGTAAAATATAGAAAAATTTTAATATATTAAATAAAATATTATTAAAAATGCACAAAAATTATCTGAATTATTTTTAAATACACTTGCTGCACTTCAAAGCTGCTGATTTCTTCTGATTTCTTCTGATGAAAAAAAATCACAAATTATTATTTTTTTTTTTTATCGAGCAACATTTTCTTTATTAATTCTTTTTCAAAAAATATTTTAGACAAAATTAAAAATAGTATCATTTTGTTGTAATATGCTAATTTTTGTATTGAAAAATAATTTAAACATTTTTTACTACCTTTTTTTCTGAGTTATGCATAGAATGTAATCTGGTAATAATCAAAATTATTTTTCATAAAGAAACAACCATATTTAAAGTAATAAATAACGAATGCCGATTACAGCGCAACCAACTGACATGTAGTAACTGCAATAATATTATGTTCCATATGTATCGTTTAAATGTCGTTACTTTATCCAACTCGAAGGAGCATACACACTATTATACTTGAGGTTTACTACAGGAATGGAGTAATATCTTTCCACGACGAGCTTTAAATCTACTTATTTTTAGCACGAAAGTTGATAATGAACCAACAAAAAAGTGTTCGTACATACTGTACTACATGAAGGGTTTATTTTCAAAGTGGTACAAGTCCATTTTTTCATTAAACTGAGATATAACATTTTTTGCATGTTAGTGTTTTTTTAGAACTGCACTAAAAAAGTTTGACAGATACTTCATGCTAGTAATAACAGTTGTTTTTATACTGAAAAATGCAAAACAAATGTTATAAGCAGCAACTAAGGAAAAGTACTTTATTTCGTAACATTTTGCTATAAACCTCCCTTGAGCACAAATATTGGTTAAATCACTGATAAGGTATATTTTGGAATTTTTGACAGAGACGTGATAAAAATGGGGGATTAAAGAGCGAAAAATCTCTCTTTAACGGCCTGCCCCTCATTGATAAGGTACATTTTAGAATTACATTTTAGAATTTTCGCCAGGCACGTGTTAAAAATGCGGGTTCAAAGGGTCTTTCCTAACCGATGGAGCTGCACAGTTAATATTTAGTTTAAAGGTTTCTCATACGGTCTAGACATCAGCTACACAGAGATTTTTGGAAAATCCTACGGTGAGGTGCAGAAAAGGTGAAATTTTTTCACTTGACGGCTGGGAAGTTGAAATTTGGTATATAGATTCCTCCTCCAGCATAGACACCCCCCCCCCCCCCCTCCACCCTTTCGACTAGAAACCTAAAATCTAAAATATGCATTCTCTGAAGTAGCCCATACTCAGCGAAAAGGTACATTTTAGAATTTTGGACAGGGTCGTGTTGAAAACGGGGTTTTAAGGGTAAAAAGTCTCTACCTTAACGACCTGTCTAAGCCGATGGAGTTGGGAATTTTAAATTTGGTCTGAAGGTTCCTGCTCCAGCTTAGACATCATTTAAGACGGGATTTTGAAAAGTCCTAAAAGGAAAAAATTCTTCCACTTGGCGGCTTGTCAAAACCGCTGGAAATAGGAAGTAAAAATATGGTATGGTTCCTTCCCCGGCTTATGCATCCGCCCTACAGCTATAAACCTAAAACTTGAAATATGTTTTCCCTATATTATGGGCTAACTCATTGAAAAGGAATATTTTAGATTTTTCGTTAGGGAAGCGGCAAAAATCAAGGCTAAAAGGAAGAGAAGTCTCTATTTTAATGGCCAACCCAAACCGTTGGAACTAGGAATTCGGTATGAAGGTTCCTCCTCCGTTGTGGACATCAGCTGGAACTCGGAAGTTAAAGTTTTGTATGTAGGTTTCTCAGATTCGATTTTTAAAATTCCTACGTAGAGGGGCAAAAATGAAAAAATGTTGCCCTTGGCGGCCTGCACAAGCCCATTTGGCTAGAAGCCTGAAATTTGATATACCTGGATTATGAACTAACCACTGATTTTTCGAAATTTCTACGAGTATGGAAAAAGTTTCCACTTTGGCCGACTGCCAAAACCCTTTTTGACTCGAGTTTTTTTTCTAATGTATCAGATACTTCTAAAAATTTCCAAATACCTTTTTGGTTAATGATACTTTTATTTTCAGCGATCTTTATCCATTTGTGTAATTAATAGAAGCCAATAAATATTAAAGAACCCCATCAATAACTCAATTTTCTTGGAAATGTGACTTAGATGACTTTCCTAATGCACTCTTTATATATTTTTGAACATGAATGAATGTGTCAGAAGGTTAATAACGCGGGTTTTTTTTCTTCATTTCTTTTTTTAATATTTATTATCTTACCAAATTGTTAGTAAAAGGTGGTGGTATGTATATTAAATTATCAAGATTAACCTAAATCATTTTATATTACAATAAAAATATTCACTACGTGAGAATATTTTGTATGCTAAATAGCAAGGAGCAATGAAAAATGAACTTTCGCATATTACATATGTGAACATAAATTATCATATAAATATATATTCTGGCGTGATGATTAATTTTAATAAAATTTTTTTCTTTTTTTTTGGTAAACTTTAGTTTGACTTTTAAAGTCGTTTATCATTTTATTTGAATATTCTTTTAAATATTCAAGATATAAAAATTGTAGTAGTGGCAAAAAAATGATTTCTCAATCTTTGTCAATATTCGCATTCGATTGGAACGAACGATACCAAAACAAACTTAAGAACAATAAAGCCAAAACCAATCACACATGCACAATTTTTTTGTTGGTCCTCAAAGTGATTGTATTAGTGAATATAGAATGCATACAACTAACTAACCATTGAGCAAGGTCAAGTAAATTGTTATCCTTGAGCTATCAAGCGGGTAAATAAATACAGACCCAAAAAAATACAAAGGAAAGTCAAAAGTAAAATGCATGCAATAACAACTTGTATAGAAACTCATAATTTTTATAGATTTTACTATAAAGTTAAAGTCATACTAGAATGAGTTACCAGCTGTGCTATTCTTTTAGTTTGTATACACAAAGTATCCTTGAAATTGATTTAGTTATATGAAGTATGAAATGCAAAAAAAAAAAAAGCAAAGGCGCAAAATACCATTGACAAATGGACAATATTAGGCTAAAATAAATGAATCAAGATTAACCAACATACAGTTATATAATTTAATATCACATGAAGGGTAAGAATAAATTAAGAAACAAACTAGGAAAATTTTAAGAATTGGGAAAAAATAAATTTAGATAGAGATAAAATAATACCTTAAGGTAAATCATATTTTCTATTTCATTCTTTAAATCTTATAAACTTCAAATTTGATCAATTTCAATTTATTTTCGCATAAAGTTAATTGAGAACAAAAAATGATTGCTGGATTAAAGATCTGAAAAAAGAGAAAATAAAGAAGCTTTGTTTAGTGATCCGAAGTCGTTTAAAAATAAAACTCATATTTGTTCAGAAATTTATAAATTTATTCATAATGCAAATTTAAAGAATTTTTCCAAAATAAAAAATTAAACAAAATATAAGTTAAAATTCAAAAGCTTAAGGAAAAATTGTTATATGCATAAGAAAAAAACATGTTACAAAAATACTTTGAATTTGTACCTTTCAAGAATCATATATGTACATTTTTATCAAACTACTGTAAATAGATATTTAAACTTTCATCATTTCACAGCTAAAATTATGCAAAATTATACACAATATTTCAATAAATTTTATAATAAGCAAACAATATATATTAAACAAAATTTATTATTGCTTTTAAAATTTTTAGTCGCTAGTGTATAGTGTAGTGTATAATCATCCAAGCACTTAGGTAAAAGACAACTTCAAAAGTATTTTTTTCAAGTAAATTAAAAACAATGTATGTAGAATTAAAATTTTTTTGTTTTTGTAAACTTGCCTTAATTTTTGTCGCATTCTATTCTATCGCACTTCAAAATTTGTTGAGTTACCTAAGTTTTTTTTTGTTTGTAACTTTTCTTTTGAAATATATTTAAACTTAAAAATTGCATAACTAAACAAAACACTTTTGAAATTGCATTTTACCCAAGTACTCAGATAATTAATACACTTTTTGTTTTTTGCGTATAACGAAACTATTGCTTTTTTAGCATGAACTATTTATTTTTTTAAGTTAATTATTTTTAAAAAGCTAGTTCAAAAACAAAAAACTTTGGACTAATTATTTGGTGTTGAAAAATATATACTTCCATTATTTTTAAAATATAATACTTAAGTGTTTTCTTCTACTTTAACAATGTCAAGTTCAACGAGTATGTCTTCCTCTACTTTGGGCGGTTGACGTAAGCTAGAACTAGTATGCGGTGTATTTGCTCTGCTAGTACTTGGTTGGTTGTCTGTAAGTTTACGCTGTTGTTTTTTCTCTTCAGTGGCTCGCTGTTTTTCTTTTTCTACGAGTAAAAAGTTGGAGTCCTGCGATGGACACTCCAAGTGGACACAATGAAAGATTTCATTGGCTGTATTTCTGGTACCCACAATACGTATGAATACCACTGGAATAGGGGTAAATGAAAAATTTTGCCAAGATCTGGCTTGTTCGTTACGTTTGTCTATTACCATCACCCAATCTTTTTGATTGACAGAAGTCTCAATGTAAAAACTGTAATTACGATCATCACAATCCCATAACAATAAACGCATAGAGCCAATAATGTAGGGTTGCCCTGCAAAAAAAAAATATAGTATAACACAAAAATTAAAAAAATTAAACTCTCAAAGCAAATAAAAGCCACATGAATAATAACTTACCTAAGCGTACTAAAATTTCACCACTATCCAATTGATGACAAGTATATCCCGAATCCCAATCGTAGTCAATATAGTTGCCATTTAATAAAGCATTTCGGGTACGGCTAACACCATCTACTACCACTGCACTCATTTCTATGGTTGCCACATTAGCGGTGGGTGCAACTATACCTTTAATTACCTTAGGCATATTGTTTGTATACATCGCCTCTAGAGCTACAACATGGAATACTTTATTCACTGTATTATGAGTTCCCACCAATTTTATATAACGTATTGGCCGAGCTTGAAAGTATAAAAATTGCCATGATCTGCAATGATATTGGGAATAGTCTACAACACGGTCCCACTGTATTTGATTGGCAGAAACTTCAATAAAATATGAGTAAGCACGATTGTCACGATCCCATAGCAGAACTTTAATATGATTTATAATACAAATTGTGCCCAACTCTACGGTAATACCACTATCATTTGTATCTGTAATACAGTGACGTGTATAACCTTTTTCCATGTCATAGGTGGTAACATCACCATTTAATAATTCAGCACGGCATTCACCTTGTATGGTACGTGAAACAAATTTAGCTGTGGCAACATTATCCTCTGGCCACAACGCAGCACGATAGGGTAAATATTTTGAAGTGCTTTGTTCTTCAATGGCATCTAAGAGCTTATCAGGATTTAATATACCCGATGGGCGTACAACTTGTAATAAATGTTCGAGATTCATGAGAGGTAAACGTACATAGGAAACGACTGACTGTAAATGTAGAAAATATTTGTATTTAAATAAAATTATAAAACAAATATATTTATATAACAAAATACTCGTGACAATAGAATTAAGACATTAATTTTTATTTATTTTAATTTTGCCGTTCTATACACAAGACTTAGTGTGTTACATTGCAGTATAGAACTGATTATTTGAAAGACTATATTATTATATCATTTTCTAATTTAAAACAAATTAATTTGTATATACTAAATAATAAGTCACTTGGATTTTTTATGGTTTATTCCCAGACCCATAGCCGTTGCCCACAAATGAATATGACGAGGTTCCAAATTCAGTGTACTGACACACTGATCAATCGAGGCTTCATTGCAACTAATGTAAAGTTGAACATCATCCGCATACATTTTAACCTTACAGTATGTTAGAATACTTGGGAGATCATTGGAGTATAGTCAAAACAAGAGCGGGCCTTATCCTTGCAGAACGCCTCTTGTAACATGTAGTAATTTTGATTTACCAGTTAAGAATTCAACATACTCATGCCTGTTACTAAGATATGATGACAAAAGACGCCTTGCAGTTGAAGAAAAATTGAACATATTTTGTAATTTTTAACTCCAGATGTCATGGTCAACAGTATCGAATGATTAAGAATGATCCAATTAAACTAAAAATGTGACTTTACCTTCATCTACTTCTTCCCTTATCTCTGCAGATTTTTATTGTCATTAGGTTGTGAATCAGCCTTTCAAAAACTTTGGAGACAGACTTTTGTAATCAGGATTAAAAATTACATGATGAAATATTAAGCCAAATCAAATATTGTACAAGAAAAAATTCTTAAAATTTTAAATATTTTCTCAAGATTTTTATAGAGAATTTCTATAAAAAAATCTGAGCATTGTTCAGATATTGTTTTGGAAAAAGTCTTTAGAATTAAAGGAATATTGTTTAGAAAAAAAATCAAAGTCTGAGAGTTTTTATTCAGGAAAATATATTCGCGATATCAAAATATTTTTCTGTAACAAATATTCTTCTAAAGTTGCATTTCAGAATCTGTTGTTTAACATTTTTATTTGTATTTCATTAATTCAATTCAGATCTCACACAAAAAATATCTTGCACGCGTTTTAATTAACCCATTAAAAGCCATTGTACTCAACTGAGTACACCTTGACTTTTTTAGATTTTCTCTGACACTTTTTGTCCTATAATTTAAGTAAAATAATTTTCTGAGAGCCAACCAAATTTAGAAATTAAAAGCAAGTTTTTTCTAATCTAGTACTGTTATTATTGTTTAAATCCACATCGTTTGATGGGAATTGAAAAATATTAGATTTTGGCAACATTTTTGTTAAAGGTAAACATTTTATTATTGAAATTTGTAATAAAAATTTGAATATATGTGTAATTAGTGTTTATTATTTAATTATGCACTAATTGAACCTGTTGAATCAAATTTTACAACAGCGAATTTCAAAACGTTGTATGTGGGAGAGTCGGTTTCCACTTTTTGCTCCTTGACAATTTACAAGGATATATTAATTTTTCTTTCAAATTCGATTTTACTTTATTCTATTTGATGCCTTTGCCTATAACATAACATATTTTTTATTGAATTTTTTCCTCTAAATTTTATTTGGCCATTAATAGGTTAAAACCTGTGGGGCACATTAGTTATACTACGAGTACAATACCAGGCCAACACTCTTTCAATAGGCGGAATATAAATGTCACTGTTTTTTTTTTGCAGTTTCCTTAAACTGGATATTGAAATCTTAATTAAAGGACCTTGATAAAAAATTCAAAATATCATTTAAGTTTAATGCTTAAAAATGCTATATGTTGTAAGAAGAGCAAAGAGAATTGTAGAAAAGTTATCAAAAATTCAAATAATCCAGTAGCAAATGGTTAAACTAATTTTAAAATGTACTAGTTTTTAGACTAGTTATTACAAAACCAGTTATCAGAATAATAATTAAACTAGTACATATTTGGTTCAAAATCCAAATATGTACTAGTTTAATGGCATCAATGTAGAAACTGTTAAAAAAAGAATTGTTAACATTTCTTTTAAATAATAAAATCTAAGTTTGCAAATAAACACTTAATTTGTTTTATTGTGAATTGAATTGAGGTAAAAATTAATTGGCGCAGTACTGGTGTCAATGTATCCTATTACTACCAGTTTGGTTATGTTTTTCTTCCTATAACAATAATTTTTAGCCTATTTTGATTTAGTTTCACAGAAACTATTTATTTAAAACAAAATGTGCCTAAATTTAAATACCGTTTTAGAAATTCTAATTTTGTTTAAATTTTTTTTATAGTCTGAGTTTGCAATGCAATGCAATTTTTTATTATGACTAGAAATTTTAAACATTAAATATTTAAAAAATCATTTAGTAAATGGACGTATGTCCATAAAAGGGAGCTATCGGCCCAATTTAAGTTTTATCAAGGAAAAATCTTTTTTATTTATATAATTAAAGTATTAACCGACTGGAAAAAATATATTTGCCAAAAGAGTCTCTTCAGATCTAGTACCATTTTTGCGCCATATTTTATATTCCTACGCTGTAATTTTCGAACTAGTTCAGAAGGTAATTTGGGGACATCTTCATGTTAAATTCTTTAGTTGTTTGTATGAAGAAACTGTAGAACTCGTAATTGTTGGGTACTTAATGGCAAAAAAAATTGTCTAGTTCTTAGCGTGGCCTGATTTTCACCAATTTTTTTTTTTTTTTATTGACTTTAAGTAAAATAAAGTTTGTGTGACTTAAGAATTCAAAAGAAGGTAAAGAAAATCTTTGCTTGCGGATTTATTTCACATAATTTTTTAAAAAAAGGTCACGATGAGAATAAGCTTTTAATTAGCTACAAAATAAAAACTGATATAAATCAAATAACTCGTCTTTGCTTTATAATGTTGAAATGTTCTGGAAAAAAATTCTAAATCGGGAAAAAATTAAATTTTGAAAATCAGTAATATCTTCCATATAGGAGATCGAAGTTTAGGAGTTTCAAAAAATTTCTTAAATTTCTAACAGTTAGTTTATATCGTGTGATACATCGTTTTAAGTTAACTTTGGTACACTGAGCACCAATACGCCAAATTTTTTTAATCTTCTGAAAAGTTTTCAAAATATTGCAACTCTTTTTTTTTACGAAAATTTTGCTTTTGATTGTTTCTGCAGAAATTCAAAACAGAGTAGTAAATTGTTTTCCTAGACACTGGCAGAATCTGAAGACATATAATTTTGTATTTAGATGGATACTTTTATGACCGGAACACAGTTTAAGAAATCATTTGATTTTGAAGTTTGGTTCGGTAATGATGTTTTTAAGATATTTGGACATGTTGTATTGGAAGATAACAACTGAGAGCAGACCTTTAAAAATGTTGAATAATTTTTCAACTCTGATTTAAATTTTGACGAATTAATTCGCAAATTCATTTTACTGATTGAATATTTACTACCATGATAAATCTTTATCTTATTAGAAAAATCAAGTTAATTTTTAATAATTCTTTTTATAAATCAAAGGAAATAATTCAATTTGAATAATTCAGTTTTAAATCAAAACATCAAATTAATTTTTATTTGATTCACGAATCAAAAAAAATAATTATTTGATTCTCGATTATGATTTGATTCCTGAATTAAATATTTGTTTTTTAAATCACGGTTAATTTAATTTTAAACCCAAAGGATTTCCTGAATTTTTATAAAATAGCAACAGGGTGGCTATTTTTTTATCAATTTATATGATAATAAACACGGTAATACAATTTTCCTTTCCCATTCCATTTCGTTCGTATAAAAATGGGTCACTCTGTTGCTGTTTTATAAAAATAGATATCTCGGGATGTCTATATCTCGCTTAGTTTTCGACATGCTGGCCATTTTATGAAATGGCGAATATCTCGGAAACTAAGCGAGATAGGTTTCATGAAAATTTTTAAAAATGGGTCACCCTGTGGCTGTTTTATAAAAATAGATGCCTCGGAATGTCCGTTTTGCCCTATCTTGCTTAGTTTTAGAGATACCTGCCATTTTTAAAAATTAACATTTTACAAAATAGCGAATATCTAGAAAACTAGGCGAGATTTGCAAGTCAATTTTATTATTTTTTTTATTTTATTTTAATTTGCAAATCAATATTTTTTTAATTCGCGAATTAAAAAAGTATTATGTTTGAAATGATTTGATTCAATTAAATCAAAAAAGATTCAAATGAAGTTGATTAATAAATTATGATTTTTAATCTGATTTAATAAATTGATTTACAAAAATTATTTTTTTCGCGAACTAATTCAGTAAAGATTTATCTTTTTCAAGGTCTGGTTGGGAGTTGTAAGGTTTGTGTGATTGCACTAATTTGAGATATGTTTTCCTGCGAATTTTATACATCATTGTTGTCTTTAACAATATTTTTTGGTCGATTAGAGCTTTTTAACAATTTTAAAATGATAATTTTTAAATACACAAATGAATAGCCAATACTTCAAGTTTTTTCCTCATTTTCTTAGTTTTATGGTTAAAAAATTGAAAATTAAATTTTAAATAAGTCAAAAAGTACGAAAGTGCCGAATCTTTGAATACCCTCCACCATAGGGGCTGAAGATGATATACGTATATACTAAATTTTGCATGAACTGTAATATGAATATGTTTTGTCAATTTATGTAACGAGCTTTTGTTATTTAGTTTTAGTAATGTTATTTATTTAGTTTTAGCAATGTTATTTACAGAGGTCTGCTCTGTTAGCGACTTTAACATTGTTGATTTTTACGTTAACTTAGTTATCAGAGTAACACACATATAGCTCTTCTCATAGTATGTAAGACAATAAATTTAATCGAACAATAAGAAGACTTAATAACATTTTTACTTACTTAACAGAAAAAAAAAATAGATACAGAAAAATTGTACAAATTTGTATGGAAAATTTAGAGGTACCTTCACATTTTCACTCATAACTTTTGAACCGCTTGACCGATTTTTCTCATGTTAAATAATCTGGGTAAAAATAGGCACCCCCGCTTGCGTCTTCGCGTCGTGATCGCCATTTCAACAGACAGACAGGCAGACGGACATCGCTAAATCGTCTTAAAATTGCATAAGGATCACGAATATATATACTTTATGGGGTCTTAAACCTATATTTCGACATATTACAAACGGAATGACAAACTGATATATACCCTCACCATATATGGTGGAGGGTATAAAAAGGGACTGATTCACTCAACATCACCCAGCCTAAACTGCTGGATCCAGGAAAAAATCTTCTTCTTTGCCAAGGAGGAGTGGCAAAAACGGAAAATTCTTGACGGCCTGCCCAAACCTTTTTGCCTAGAAGCTTAAAATTTAAAATATGTGTTCACTAGTGTATGGGTTAATTCAATGATATGATAGTTGTTGGAATTTTCGTCAGTATTATTTCAAACAGAGCAACTCTTGAGTTTCTTGGGTAGAGGGGAAAGAAGAGTGGTAATTGGTACGGAGTTGCTTGTTCTCGGCAATTCGTTTTGTTTTTTATTCTTCGTTTAACATTTTTAATCATTTTAAACCAAAATGTTCTCTGTGTGAACAGAAAGACAATTTTAAAAGAGAATTAAACGCGATAAAATATGTGCCACACTTAACGGCGTGCCCAAACCGGTTTTGGTTAAAAACCTGAATTAAAACAAATGGATATTGAAACACTAAAATTGTGAAGCGAAATGGAATGAAATGGGCAGCAAGTGTAATTGAATTACTAGACAAGTGGGCCTTAATGGAATTGAAACATAGGGATATGAAACGAAATGTAATAGAACCAGGTACAGGTGGAATTCAAACACTAGAGAAGATGAACAATATGAAGTGAAACTGAAACATTACACAAGAGAAATGGAATAGAACAAAAGGAATTAAACACTAAACAAATTTAATCCTTAAAAATCATTAACACGGTAATGGAAATGAAAATAATTTAGTAACAATAAATATGAATGCATTGGTAATGAAATCATCAATAAATTAGTTCAATGTGAAGTACTCAAACCCGAAACCCGTTGTAATAGTTATTAATAGTTGTTGGTTGTCTGTACAAGTTGTAAAAAATATTACTTTTTTCAACTTTGAAGATAAATAATTGAACTGAAGAAATTTTAAATTTAAAAAAAGAAAATTGCTCTTAAAATTAAGACATAAAATTGGCGGTATCTCGCAAAAAGGGCTTCTTTGTCGGGGTTCAGAGTTTGTCAAATTTTTAATCATAATTTTGAGTGTTATATTCTCAGTAGAGGGCGTTACATGATAAAAAAATATGTATTTTCTTGAAAAATAATCTTTTTATAAGATATAATAGACATATAGTGCGGATTATAAGCAAAAACTTTTTTACTTTTTGTTCTTTTTTTTCTAAATAACAATATTGTTATTTAAAACAAACAAAAAACAAACGGGATTAACAATCCAACATTAGGATTATTAAACCCCTGTATAAAAAACAATAACAAGCAAAAAAAAGAAAAACAAAAAAAAAAAATCTTAAATCTGTTGTAACAACAACTAAACAACCAACATGCCTAGTTTAAGTGATGATGATAGTGATGATAATGATGGTATTTGGCAACAAGTACCAGACAATGTAAATAAACGACGGTTAACTAAATCACCAAATATGCATCTACATAAAAAGTTTTTTTCATCTCAAGAACCTTCCACTTCGAAAGCAAATAAATTTGCTTTACTTGCTGAAAAAGAAGTTATAGAGAAACGTCAAGAAGCAGTAGATGACCGTCAAGACCCAGAAACAGCAGAAGAAGATTCATCTCCAAAGCCGCCACCAATCTATATCCCTCACGTATCAAATATTAACAATATGATAAAAGCTATAAGTAGTGTAATTTCAAGTAACGATTTTAGTTACAAATCAATGAGAGACAATCAAATAAGGTTAATGGTAAAAAATAAAGATTCTTTTAGGAAAATTGTTGAATATTTCGAATCCAAAGATATAAGTTATCACACATATCAGCTAAAACAAGAACGTTCATATAGAGTTGTTATTAAGGGTATTCATCATTCTACGCCAACAAGTGATATAAAAGCTGGACTAATTTTGTTAGGGCATCAAGTTAGAGATGTAGTTAATGTTAAAAGCCGTGTTACAAAATTACCTTTACCTATGTTTTTTGCCGATCTAGACCCAAACCCCAATAACAAAGATGTTTTTAATATACGGTATATTAATAATGCTATAGTTTCAATTGAACCCCCTAAAAAGACTGATGATTTGGTTCAATGCTATCGGTGCCAGCAATTCGGGCATACTAAATCGTACTGCAGAAAACCATTTAGATGTGTAAAATGTGGAGCAGATCACCCTACAGCTAGTTGTAATAAGGACATTAATACCCCTCCTAAATGTGTGCACTGTTTACAAACTCATACAGCGAATTACAAAGGATGTCATGTTTACCAGGAATTGTTACACCAAAAAGAGCTGCAAATAATAGAAATCAACACCCACTAAAAAATTCACAAATACCTCAAAATTCCCAGCAAATTCCACAACTCAATGCTAATAGAAATATTACCAACAACAATGTCAACAATGATAGCTATACTTCATATTCACAAGCAGTCACAGGTAAAAATAATGCAAATAATGCTGAAACAAGATTTTTTGAGAGATTAGAGCGTATGATGGACAAAATGTTTGACATGATGACAAAAATATTGATGAAACTATGTCCATAAACTTAAGAATTGCAACATGGAATGCTAACGGCGCTTCCATTCATACCAGGGAAATAGAAATTTTCCTTATTACCAACTATATAGATATTTTTTTAATTTCTGAAACACATTTCACAGCTAAAACTTATTTTAATATTAGAGGTTATGAACTTATACAAGCAAATCACCCTGATGGCAAGGGACATGCTGGCTCTGCAGTATTAATTAAATCCAACATAAAATATGAAGCAATGGATTCTGTTATTTTACCATCAATTCAAGCAAGTGGTATTAAAATAAAATGCGGTAATACTGATGTCGTAGTATATTCAGTTTACTTTCCTCCTAGACATAACATGACTTTGGAGAGTTATGAAAACTTTTTTAAGAATCTTGTGCCCAGGTTTATTGTTGGAGGCGACTTCAATGCCAAGCATCCATGGTGGGGATCAAGAGTCGACAATCCTAAGGGAAAGGAACTTTATAAGTGCATTATTAAACACAATTATAAAACCATATCCACGGGAAAACCGACATACTGGCCAAGTGATCCATGTAAAATCCCTGATTTGTTAGACTTTTTTGTTTGCTCTGGAATCTCTAGCAACTTACTTGATATAATGGACTGTGATGATCTTAGTTCAGACCACACACCAATTATTTTAAACTTCAGTACTAATATACAACATGTATCAAAATGCTTTAAAATTATTACTCCCAAAACAGACATAAATTCATTTCAATACTGGATAGACAAAAATTTGCATTTAAACATATCTATTAAATCAGGCGACGAACTCGATCTAGCTGTTGAGCAATTGACAAATCTAATACATGAAGCTGCACTACTATCTACTCCTCAAATTTCAGCACCAAATGGTTGTAAGGTTAAGATATCCGCTGAAATTCGAGATTTGATAAGAATTAAGAGAAGGTTAAGAAGAATATGGCAATCAAGTAGGAACCCGAGGGATAAAACAAATTACAACAGAGCATCCAATGATCTAAAAAAACGTATTGCTGAAGTAAAAAATTAAGATCTTTCAAATTTCTTAAGAAATTTGGACATCAGAAACAATAACGAACACAATTTATGGAGAGCCACAAAGTACCTAAAGAAACCAACTAAAAGAAATGTTCCAATTAAGAACGCAAGCGGAACTTGGTGTCGAAGTAGTAAAAGTAAAGCTGATTCATTCCGTGAGCATTTAGAAAAAATCTTTCAACCATTTCCAACAACAAATAATACGGATGACAATAACATTCAACAATTTTTAGAAACTGCTTGTCAAATGGATTTACCAGTAAAATCTTTTTCACCTATAGAAGTTCAAAATGAAATCTCCAACCTCAACAACTCCAAATCGCCTGGATATGACAAAATTGATCCAATGGTTGCAAAATCTCTTCCAAAAAAAGGTGTTTTATTTCTTACCCTTTTATATAATTCTATATTAAGACTCTCACACTTTCCAACTCAATGGAAATGTGCTGAGATTATTATGATTCTTAAGCCCAATAAACCTGAAAATACAATGTCATCCTATAGGCCAATTAGTTTGCTACCTACCTTTTCAAAAGTTTTCGAAAGACTGTTCTTAACTAGATTACTTCCGATTTTGGAAGATCAAAAAATTATACCTGATCACCAATTTGGCTTTCGGCATAAGCATGGAACCCCGGAACAGTGTCATCGAATAGTTAAAATGATAACAGACACATTGGAAAGAAAATTGTACTGCTCTTTTGTATTTTTAGATGTCAAACAGGCCTTCGACAGGGTATGGCATGAAGGTCTTATGTTCAAGCTCAAAAAATGTTTTCCTGCTCCATTTTATTTATTTTTAAAATCATACCTAGAAGACCGAAGATTTTATGTTAAGGTAAACGATGATACGTCCAATCTATGTGAAATTAAATCAGGTGTCCCGCAGGGCAGTGTATTAGGACCTGTGTTGTACAATATATATACATCAGATATCCCTTTATCTGATAATGTTGTAATAGCAACCTATGCCGATGATACTGCTATATTAGCATCTAGCAACTCGGAATTTGAAGCATCATACTTAGTTCAAATGTATCTAAATCGACTAGAAGAATGGCTTACGAAATGGAAAATTGTTATTAATGCTGATAAATCCAATCACGTCACATTTACTCTTAAAAAAAAGGAATGTCCATCGTTGTATATTAACGGTTCAGAAATCCCAAAAACTAATTCTGTTAAATATTTAGGAATGCACCTCGATCAAAGACTTACATGGAAAAATCACATTGCTGCTAAGAAAGCTCATCTCAATATTAAGACAAGAAAAATGTGGTGGTTGTTAGGACCTAAATCTCAAGTAAGCCTGGAAAATAAGGTTCTACTTTACAAGACTATATTAAAACCAGTTTGGACATATGGTCTTCAACTATGGGGTACAGCAAGTAACTCAAACGTGGAAATTCTGCAACGTTATCAGTCTAAAACTTTGAGGTTTATAGCAAATGCTCCGTGGTATATGACCAACAATCAGATCCATCGAGACCTTAGGGTTCCTTTAGTTAGAGATGAAATAAATCGGTTTAGTTCTCGATATATAGATCGTCTAAGTAACCACTGTAACGTGTTAGCAATTTCTTTATTAGATGAAACTGAGGAGATTAGGAGACTTAAAAGGTTTCACATTTTAGATTTACCTTACAGGAAATAAATATATAAAATAAAAGTGTAAATGCAAATATTGTTAATATCGTATTGAAATTTTATTTCTAAAAATATTGTTTTTCTTATCTTTAAAAAAAAAAAAATGTAAATAGCTTTGTTAACATAAATTTTTAAGATAAGTTTATTAAGCTTGCTGAAGCTTAATAACATATGTTAAGTACTTTTTTATAATCAAATTTACTAAATATTATATAATAGATTGTAAATAAAATTTAAAAAAAAAAAAAAAAAAAAAAATGGTATTTTGAAAGGCAAAAGCCTTCCATTAATTGCTTCTTTCAAAACACTTTGTTTAGGAAGAGGAGGGCAAAAGAAAATTATCCTAATTAGCGTATTTAATAGGTGTATCCTGGGGATGATCTTTTTGAAATTTTTTCTATTACGGCTTGTCAAAAATTGGGTAAACAGTGCCTTTTAATAACCTATGCAATCCCTTTAAGCTCATAATCAGAAATTAAAAAAGGTTAAACTAATTTATTGAAAGTGGAAAATACTTAGAATAAAAAAAAAATAAATATATTCCGATTTTTAAAACTATGGCAATACTTCATAATAAATGCCTGTAAAATATATTTTCTGTAAGACAAGACTACTACTAAAAATAAAACTTGCCCGGAAGACAGTTGCACCGAAAAACATAACTCAAAAATAATAAATCGAATGCCAAAAAAAAAACTACAAAATGTGACACTAAAAAATGTTTGTTATTTTAAGAGCTGGGACATCTTGTCGTACCTTAAATAAAGGCTTTAAATCTTGGCTCTCCATTTATATTAGTGTTTCCAATTATTCGACCCTGCCGGTTAATCGGTTAGATCATTATTCGAAAAATGAAGAAAATTGATAAATCGGTTATTCGGGTCGATTATTGGCGATTAATCGTTTAATGCAAAATAAATACATTTCTTTCATCAATAAGAACACAAAGAACTGCTTTTTGCTAAAATATCAAGTCTATTGCATTAGTTTCTAAAGTGTTTGTTTAGGACAATTCAAAGCATCCTGAGATTTTAGAAAAAGAATCGACTTATAATATTGGGTTTTTTTAGAAGAAGTAAACCCTTAAGTGGGACTTTTGTCGATGGTTTTTATTTTCTTTATATGGCACTGTCCAGAATAAAAAAATGCCTAATTTACAAGAACTGCCTTTAGAAAAATTCAATAACAAATTTTTAGAAATAAAAGTTTGATAGAACTGCCACTGTTCCGTGACTCTTTCACTACCTGGTTTAAGCTTTAGAGTTAAAGAGGTTATCTATTAGAAAATATATAAAAATCACGCATATTCCTAAACAAGTGCTCACATATTTTTCTGTGTTTGTGCAATTAAGAATTCATATTTTTGACTAAACTTAATACTGGAGTTTCTACTTCATCAAAATTTGTTGATAAATCAAATTAGAAACAAAATTCTATATTATTTTTTAGTTTTTATAAATTTTTTCATAGAATTTTAAATGTAACTGTAGAAAATCCAGTTTTCGAATTTAAAGCAATTTTTTATTATTTTATAACATAAGACGTCATATTGCTTGTTAGGAGTATACCTAGTAACGTGTTTTAATGACAAGGAAAAATGTATATTTTATGAGGTTTTTGTTAAAGTTCTGCTTAGAGGCTCTAGCTTTTCTAAAACTTCGAGTTCTGATGAAATCTTTTGTCAGCTCGAAATACATGTATACGGAGGTTGAAAGCTCTATTTCATTTTTGTGTACATTAAAGAATAATTTTATATTATTTAAAATTTATTTTTGAAAGGAATTGAAACAAAAAAAATTTCTATCATATTTCCTAAAGCCTATAAAACATTTGCTTTGATTCAGTTGGTTTGAAAATAATTTGATTGTATTTTAGTTGATGGTTTTTTTTACGATTTTCTTGCCAAAGGTTAAAAATTAGAAAGTTTTAAGAAAAATAACAGAAAAATTCATACTAAATATTTAACCGGTTAATCGACCTATTTTAATCGATAATTCGGGTTCGAATATTTGAGTTTTAAATTAATTGTTTAGACGTAACTAACCTTTGTGTTTAAATTTTACAGCTGCCGGTCTATTAGTTTGTGAGATATGGTATTTTGGGTGAAGCAACTTTTGTTTGTTTGAAAACAATGGATAAAAACGAATTTCTTGTGTTAATAAAGCACTGCTTTTTATCAAAGAAAAACACAGTATTGAAGCCAATGCTTTGCTTGATAAACATTATTTGGTCTCTGCACCAGGAAAATCAATTGTTGAGAAGTGGTTTGCTACGTTTAAACGAGGCGAAATGAACATCGATGACAATGCACGCAGTGGACGCCCCAAAGAGGCTGTTACCGACGAAAATATCAAACAAAGTCCACAAAATAATTTTGAATAACCGTAAAGTGCAGTGGATCGAGATATCTGAGAATCTAAAGATATCAAAGGAACATGTTGGACATATAGTGAATTAATATTTGGCTGCGCGAGCTCATAATCAACCAAAAACAACAATAATTGATGATTCTGAGTTTGAACCTGTTTAATCGTAATAAACCCGAGTTTATGCGTCCATCATTTCACACCGGAATCCAATCGAAAGTAAACCGAGTGGACTGCCCGTGATGAACGAACACCAAAGCGTGAAAAGACGCAACAGTCGGCTGTCAAGGTTAAGCCATCAGTACTTTGGGATGCTCATGATATAATATTCATTGACTATCTTGAAAAGGGGAACACCATCAACTGCGCTTATTACATAGCGTTTGAAGGACGAAATCGCGGAAAAACGTCCCATTTGAAGAAGAAGAAGAAAGTGATGTTTCATCAAGACAATGCACCGTGTCACAAGTAAATGAAAACGATGGCAAAATTATAAAAATTGGTCTTTGAATTGCTTCCGCATCCACCGTATTCTCCAGATCTGGCCCCCGGCGAATTTTTCCTATGCTCAGACATCGAGAATGCTCTCTGAAAAAAAATTTATCACCGACGAAGAAGTAATCGCCGTAACTGAGGAATATTTTGAGGCTAAGGACAAATCGTACTATAAAAATGGTAAAGAAAAATTGTATGATATATTGAATATCAAATTTTATCAAAACTAATTGTTTTCTTTTTTTATGGTAGCCTACGAACTTTTCAGCCAAACTGTTACACTAAACTTACAATTACATTTTGGTGTGCATTTCGGATAAGTTCTTAATTTTACACTTACTTAAATTTAACATAATGAACTATAAACCCCACCCCCATTCGCAACAAAAAATTTAGTTTTTTTTTAAATCAGCTCAAAAAGTAAATTTAAATATTAGATCTTCACTTAAAGCAATTGCTTCCCGAATATTAGGAAAATTATAAAAATAAAATATTGTTAAATTTACCTGTATGTCTACATTTTTATTGTGTTTGCACCATTCCCATACGGCTAAAAAAATCTGAACTTCAGGAGCAAAAAAAGAGTCCCGTCTCAAAACTTCTTCAAGAGATTCCTAAATTTTAAAATTATATAAAAATATTTCTCTAATAGCCCCTTTAAATTTATTTTACCTTTGATAAATTTTTAAACGATTCATGTTGTAATATTTCAGTAGCATTGCGGTCCATAAATGTTAAGCAAACTTTAGTTAATTTTTCCAAGTTATATAAACGAGCAGCATCTAAAATGGCGCATACATTTGACAATGCCAAATATTGACGTAAATAATCTGAAATGGCCAATTCCAGTTCAGTTAAACCATATTGATTGGCCAAACCCAATGTATCCAATATATTGTCTTCATCCATTTGTGACAACGACAAATGGCCGGAATAAATGTATCGTAGCAAAGCCTTAAAAGCATCGACTGGTACTTTTAGGTGTATCTCCGATTGTGTTGATTCCGAGAGGCCGCCATACAATAGAGCACGGAAATATTCACTACGAGCGGCCAACATAACTCTATGAGCTGGCAGCCTTTGATTTTCCACAATAAAAGCTACATCGGAGTAATCATCATTTAAGCATAATTGAGCCATTTGTGCAGAAAATAGTTCTGAAGTAGAGGAACAAAGGAAAATCAAAAGGATTTTTTTTTAAAACAACCACATTTTTAAACAGATTTAAATAAAATGTAATTTTTACCTGTTAATTCTATTTCATCTGATCTTGGTTTATTGGGTAAACGTATCCCGGACATTTTACGATGACTTTGACTGCTCATATTCTATTATTTTCCACAATTTTTCTTAATCATGCAAATAAATTTTCCTCTTTGTATTTTATAACTTTCAATTTTTTAATTGCTCAGCTTAGCAGCTTTTTACTCAATTTTATTTTCTTTTTACTCTATTTTGTTGTTTATTTTTACGTTTTCTTTTTTGTTTTCGTTTTGTTTTTTACTGTTTATATTAATATATTTTGTAATAATTTAATTTTGCAAGTTTGTAATCAAAATTATTCCGGCACAACGCAATTTTCTTTATTCTTCTTTGATTATGTATTTGTGTTTTGGTATCTTTCGTTGGAATGGAATTTATAGAATTTCGCACTTTCCATCACTGTTGCCAATTTAGCGTTTTTAATCAGATATGTGGTGCGTTTACAGTGTAGAACGCTTGGTTTGGCCAGAATTTTGAGTATAGGCTGTATTTTGCGTTACATTTTAACCTGAAAATTTAAAGCAATTCGTTTTATAGTGAATAAAAAAATTTTTTAATTTAATGGGGATATTCTGTAACTACGTGAAAATTTGTCACGTTCAAGGGTATAAATTAAATATATTTATCACATGTTGAGTTACTAATATAAAAATTATATTTTTCGGAATAACCCCATAAGGCTTATATAAGCTGATGCAAAAAAAATCACACTGCAATTTCTGTACAATTCCAGGCAAATGAAAAATAATTTTTATAAAGACCTTTACATCTTTTTCGCAACAGCACGACCAAAATACTGGGCAAAAACTTTAAATTACATTATAAAAATAACAACAACAATGCTCTTAGAATATTTCAGACGATGATCACCGGTAATTTAAAATTTTTAAAACACTTTCTTACAACAAAATAATATAGAATTTCATTTTAAAGATGATAACGTTTAAAAATTCAATTATAAATGCGTACTTTTAAAATTTTAAATGCATATTTTGAATTTTTCAAAATTTTAATCTTATGCTACCCATACACGAAGGAACATTAGTAAAAACATGTGTACCTACTAATGTTTCATCTGTTAATATAGACGATAGAACCAAAAACGAAACATCATTTCTGTGTGTTCGAATATACTACAACTAAACAAATATAAGCGGAAGAATAGAAAAATTTTAAAATTTTATTTCAAAAATGTTTCTATATTCTTTTGTTAATTTTTCATATGCTCTGCTTTATAGTTTTATTTTTATTGCGAATTGCAAAAGCACTGCACACAACGGCTCTCAACGAAATAATACATAAAAATTAGTAAAAATCGATACAGACAATGGAACATTGTGTTTGGATACCTTAAAATATTAAAATCATTTAATATTTGAGGAACAAAAAAGGAAACACGAATTTCAACAGGGGCTGTACTGCACACGATGGAACTTTAACTGGAACATACCCATGTCTCTACTAATGTTCCTTCGTGTGGGGGAAGCTTAACTTGCACTAGTCATTAGCTTTAATATTTATGGATGTTTATGTTTGTTTCATTCTAGCAAGTAAGAGTATTTTTGGTTATGTCATTTCCATATAAATTTGACATAAGCCAACGTGTGTTAACTATAAACATTCCTTATGAATGATATTCATAAAATGTATACACCTAGTGTGAGTTAGTTTTTTTGTATTCATTAATGTTTGGAGTCTTTTAAAAATGTGCATCTATGGGTTTTGTGCTGCTAATGCATTTTAGAAGCTGGCTGAAACTTTACGCCACCAAAAATCCATTCTCTTCGCTTCTGGTGTGTTATAGCTCTATGGAAATATCTTAAGTTAACCTTAATAGCTTGACCCACATTCACAGCATTATCGTTACTCAGCCTAGAAAGAAAAGCACCGATAAACGCAACATAAACTTAACAACAAAAAAAAACCGCTGAAATGGCAGCAGTGTTTTTCATTGGAAATATATAGAGTTGCCATGACGTAAATGTGTATACTAGTTGCAAGACTAAAGAACTTATTATATCATAAAAAATACACCGAAAAAATTTTTAGTTACTAAAATTTTTCATTATTATTTTTTTTAATGTTGCTAGTTGAATCTGACACTCAAAAATATAACTCTATCTTGAATTAATTCGCATAAATATTGCAAAATACTGTCACTTAATTTGCAGTGCACGGGACACTAATACTGCATTTCCATATACGTGTTTTCAGCGAAATTACATGTTTTACACAAAATTCGTGTTTTGATAGATATTTTCCCATATATATTTATGTGAGCAAAACATGTGCGAAACATCTCAAACAACGTGCTAAATTTCAAAACATATCGAAAATAGTCTAATCAACACAGTATTGTATTCATGGTAAATTCGAAAAAATGACATTTACATTTGACAAGTTCGAAAAAAAATTGTAAGCGTCATTCAAGGTGGTAGTTATAAATACAAAATGTTTAAATATACATATTTAAAACAGGAAATTTAATAAATCGACCGAAAAAATGGCTACAAAAAGTTAAATTTTTATATTTTATTTGTTATGAATATGAATCGTCAAATCAGTTTCGAAAATTCGAACACTCAAAAATCAAAATATATATTCTGAGGTTCACTATATATGTAGCCTGATTTTGCCATGAAAATTACACCATAAAATTACAACTCTGCTTATGAGAGAAAAAATTAAGTGTATTCTGAAGGATCAACAAAGAATGAAGAATTTTAATGCAGACCATGTTAAAACGGTACGGCTAGAATTATTATAAGAAGAAGTTGGCACTTTTTATTTCTAAATTTTAAAATTAAAAATTTAAATAGAAAAAGTCGAAAAATATGATTTCTCTTTGGAAGTGTATATTGCATAAATTACGGGTAAAACTTTCTGACTACATATGACTTTACGGATAAAAAAACAATTATTAAATAATATATCATACAGCAAAAATTACTGATTTGTCATAAAATGTTAAATAAAATCTTAAACCAAATTTGACAAAAAAGAATAAAAGATTGACATTTTTTAAATTATAGTCACTTTTTGTAAGACAATAAGCAGAGAAATTATTTTAAAATCAAGTAAAAACAACATTAAATTAAATAGAAACGGATTTGAAATTAAACTAAGTTTGATTTTCTTTTAATTGCAGAATGTTCCTACTTTTTTTAAAATGCGAAAACAAAACCTAATGTGGAGATATATAAATTTAAATAAGAAAAAGTTTATTTTAACCAGAATCATATTTGGTTAAATAAGATTCATACTTAACTTAAAAATGTTTGTAAAAAAATAAGATAGAATTTTTAATTTGATGTAATATTGGATTTAGTGTGATTTTTTCTCTCTGTAAAAAGATTCCAAACGATTGAAGGAAAATAGTATTTTTTTCTTACAATTAGTAGGTCAATATTTTATTGACAACAGCGAAAAAAAATCACGCTATGTTTAATGCCAAATAAAAAATGTAAGAATTTACAAATTTTTTACAGTACTTAGAAATCCATGATCATAACAAAGCCAAATGTCACTTTTAAAATAGTTTCAAATGGTCTTCTTTATTAAATTGGTGTGAAAAAAGCCACCGCAATTTTGCGCCAATTCCAGGCAAATGAAAAATCATTTTTATATATGGTATTTTCTAGTTTTATAGCGTTAAACCCCTTCGTTCCCGATCTTACCAAAAATCGAACCCAAAAATGTCTTCTAAAAATTGTAAAATAAACAGCTGATGTAATGACTACCACTTTTATTTTAATTACTGATTATTATAAGAGCAAGTTTTATTATATCGATTAATTTTATAAATCATGAGAATTTAACTAAGAATTTTTAATTTGATACAATTTGAAGTTTCACTTTGCAAAGATAATTTTAAACAAAGAGGTAATTTTTAACAGGGAATGTTCTTTCCTTTATTTGACACTGTGGAAAAATTAGAAAATGTTCTGAATAAACGAGAGCTGGCTTCAAAATAAAATAAACTAAATAAAATTTTTTTAAATTTATCTGGTTTGGACTTTATTTTAAATTATTGTATTCTAAGTAAATTAAAAATATTTTTTATGAAAAGAGATTTTGTTACCTTTGCATAGGCCGAAAATTCGAAATTCTACAATTATTTTTTAATTTCATTTGATTGTTGAGGAATTGTATTTGGTCAATAGAATTTTCTAATAATTTAACCTGATATTATTCCGTCATTGTGCACACCCATAACAGACTATTCATTTTGAAATATATCCAGTAGTATAAAGTAATCAGTAGTGACAATATTTTACAGCACTAGGCATCAGCTGTCATTTGTTTATATACACTTCTCTCTGTCCTACCAACAAAACAAACAAAGAACTTTTAAGAGAGATACAAATAAATCAAAAACAACAAAATAGAAAGAAAACGAAGATGAATATAAAAGAAAATAATTATCAACTAGTTTCATATATTTTCAAACATCATCTGGTGCACAAATTATGTTAAAACGATTTGTTGTATTAACAAAGAGAGTAGTTGTACAAAAAAATTGTAAAGATTTTAAATTTTCGTAGTTCTTTGCTTACACAAGCACAAAGTAAAGAAAATACAAGAAAAATATACAAACTGTAAAGAAAAAACAAGAAAATTTGTTTGTAAAATAAGAAGATACAAATTTTAGAATACAAAAAAAAAAATCAAGAAAAAGTTTTCAAGTTTCAAATAAAGTCAACTGCGTAATTTTTGTTACAACAAAATCAAAGAAACAAATTTAAAATGATTTTATAAAAAAGAATTTTCAAGTGAAAAAAAGAAAAATTCAAATTAACAAATATATTTAAATATAAGAATTTGTTACAACAGATATAATTTAGTTTCATATTTTAGACATTTTGGTGAAAAATCGAAGTGTTTGGTAAAAGCAACAACAATATCACCATCGTTTTTTACATCGGGAACAAAAACGACAATAACAATTTTAAATATTAAAAAAAAAGAAACACATTTGCTGCAGCTGACTGCAATTTTGCCCTTCATTTGAGGAACAAAAATTAAATAACAAAATTTAATTTGTAGTTGTTGCTTATTTCTTTATTATTCTTTCATTATTTTTGTTTTGATTCGTCGTTGGGTATATTGTTTTTTTTTATTTATTCTAAAAGTGTGTTTTGGGAAAGCAGTGAAAAAAAAAACATCGACATCAGATCCAAAAGAAATATCCAACCAAAGTTAGTATTACCCTTGACTTGGCTTAAAAATTAAAAAAAGAATATTAAAAGTTTTTTTTGTAAATTGCATTATTTTTCGGTTTTTGCTTATTATGAAATTATATTTGGTGGATATTCCTTTATTTTGTGTACTTATTATTTTGGACAGTTTTTTGTGTGTTTTTATTTAATTTCTAAATCATATACTTAAAGAGAGGTGTTAATAAGAAGTGTGTGGGATTTATCAACAAATTGATTATGTTAATAAATAAACTCTAACGGTTCATTCGCTTTTCAAAAAACCGGATTTTGCAGATACAATTTTCTTTTGTATGTACACATGAACGAATGTTCATTTCAACACCAGTTACAACAAAATCAGTTCAAGGTCTTTCTTGGTAAGTATTTGTTGTTTTATATTTAAGAATTTAGTTAATTATTCTTTTTTCCCTTTACCATATTTGTTGCAATTTAAACATTGATATTTAAATCGATTTTTTTTACCACATCCGCTTGACGTTTGGTAATTTAATTAAGATAATTAAGAACAATTTTATAGGGCTATAGCAAATTTATTTTTACGGTGCATTTTTCATATCTAGCTAAATTATGTACAGCAAAATAAATTGAGGAGAATCGAAGTTTTTTTTTTATAGAAATGAAATTTTTATAAGGCAAAAGTGCAATTTATTGAGGATTTTTAAAAAATTACCAATGTAATCCATATCAGTTGAGTTTAGGGCCTACGGTCAAGACAGATTAACCGGGTGTCATGCCCGGTATTACGGTCTACCTGGTCTTTCGGTCTGACCGGGTAGACCGGTCTACCTGTAAAAACTATTCAGTGCGTATTTTTGTTAAAAGAGATTTACAAAAAAATTACTTTTCAAATCTTTTTTTTTCCAAAATTAAAGAACTTTTGCAAAAAAAGTGCCTTTTTAAAATTTTATTTTATTCAAAAAAATATTTTAAAGAAAGTACTTATAAATATAACTAATTTTTACAAAACAGTAATTACTTCCTGTAAAAAAAAATATATATTTTCAAAAAAAGAACCTGACATTTTCATGTAAATGTGTTTTCTGAATTCCATTGTGTTTTTCGGAATATTTTTGTTTCACGACCAGAAAAAATTTGTGTATTCTTTGAAGAATTTATGTCTACGACTATTTCTGCAAAGTTTGAACCCATTTAGAGCTATGGTGTAGAAACGCCGTACTACTACTAAAAAAGACCTTGACATTTTAGAATAAAAATTCAACTTATTCGACCTGATTACGTAAATTAAAAATTATAAAGAAAATTAATTCTGATTATATATTTTTTATAATCCGATTATTGTTTATGATAAATTCAGTGGTAAAATTTTTTAAAAGTTGCGTTTTTAGCGACTTTTTATATAATTCGACTTACTGTCGACAAAGTTCTTTTTTCAAAAAGTACTCTTTTTTTGAAATAAGTAATTTTTTATATAAGAAGTTCTTGTTTTTTAAAAAAAGTATTTTTTTTAAACAAAAGTTCCTGTATTTTTTTTAAAAAAGTATTTTTTTTAAACAAAAGTTCCTGTTTTTGAAAATATTTCTTTTTTTAAAAAAGTATTTTTTTTTAAAAAAAAGTTCTTGTTTTTGAAAATAGTACTTTTTTAAAAAGGTACTTTTTTAAAAAAAAAACGCACATTTTTAAAAAAATACTTTTTTTTTTAAAACGTACGTTTTTTAAAAAAATACTTTTTTTAAAACGTACGTTTTTTAAAAAAATACTTTTTTTTAAAACGTACGTTTTTTAAAAAAATACTTTTTTCGAAATTTTTTTTTTAACTAAAAGCAGTCGGAAAAATTATTATTTTTTAACAAAAAATACTATTTTCAAAAACATGAACATTTTAGAAAAAATTTTTTGTTGATAAAAGAACTCTTTTTGGAAATCGAACTATTTAAGTATTTTTATAACGGCATTGTTTTTGAAAAATTGCTTTAATTTCGGAAACAACAAATAATAAGTTTTTAAAAAAAAACTATTGTATTTTGTACAATGTACGCACTGACTAGTTTTTACGGGTAGACCGGTCTACCCGGCCAGACCGGATATACCGTAAAACTAGGTAGACCCCATTTATCGGGCACGTCGGATATACCAGGTAGACCGTAAGACCGGGTATACCGTAACCCCGGGTTGGAGACCGGATAAATCGAAACCCAAGAAATGGGGGGCTCTAGTTGGGATAGATTTCGTTTGTAACCCACAAATTAAATTTATATGAGCCAGTGGCGATCCCAGGATTTTGGCACGAGGGCAGAACGTAAATTTTTATTTTCCTTTCCTATTTTTTTTTGCTTAATTTTACTCCACACAAACTGAACAAGTAAATGCAGTAAACAATGATACACACAAAACGGTTGCGGCAACCAACCAAAAATATCAGATGGGGAAGACGGCTACACAATTAGCAACGTCTGCTTCAATATGTCTATGTTGCTGCAACGCTTGCCTCGTATTTAGCATTAAGTTTAAGATTCAATTACAACTATTCACTTGTGCAATTTCTTCATAGTAATAATAATAATAGTTCTATCAGACCTACACTCACATTTTTGGTTCTAAACGTCTCTTAACAAAATTTTGAATTTTTTTATACCTAACATGGGGTATACAAAGTATTTCTATTTACTTAATTACAGAGCAATTACTCAATTACATCAACTACATGTAATTGAAGTAATTAAATTTGATTGAAAGATATTTATTAATACGAAAATATTTATTATACCCATGTCTGATATCAACAAAAAAATCAATATTTTCAAGAAATCGTTTAATCCCAATAATGTGAGTGTAGTTTTTTTTAATTCCGAAACATGTTCACTAGAAAAAATTTCAAATGCAAAAATTGTTACCTCTAAAATACCCCTAAAATACTTCCAATAAACATTTTTACTGGAATTAAAGCTAAAACCAAGTGTTATTCAAGTAATGTTTTCCAATTTCAAGTCTTGATTTATACTTTAATCACACTTTAATTCAATTTAATTGCAGCAAAACGGACACTGGAATTCAAGTTGAACATTACAGTGAAAATATATTTTAATTCAAGCCTTAAATCACAGTTCAAATCAAGTTCAAACAACATAATAATAACACTTGTTTTCAAAACCTAATTTCAAATTTAAACAAAGCCATAAAAACATGGTAATGATTAGTTTTTGTACAATTTATAAACTCATTTTTAACATACATTTTTATAATTTTAATTTTCTATATTTAATCTTGATTTTTTGACGGTCAATTTTTTTTTTTCATTAATCCTTTTTGTACATAGAAGCGTAGAAATTTTTAAAATCTTTCTGAAAAAGAAAAAATGTGGCTAACATTTTCGTTAAAATCCATGGAAGAAATTCAGATTGTATGAAAATCTTCACAAAGAAAATTAGTAAATTTGAACAAATGCTTTAATTTAAAATATTGACAACAAACAATAAACATGAAACATATTATTTTTATTTGTATGAACTTGATTTTGACTGAAAAAATACAATTTAAAATAAAGCAGAATACAAGCAATATTGAATTTTTAACTTTTCAATGTCTATTGGGCTGTTTCCAAAATAACTTAAATACCGTTATCTCTAAAATACCGTCAGAATTTAAATACCATTAAAATACCGATGTAGTAGTTGATCTTTTTAATAATCATCCCCAAAATGTTCAATAAACTTCCTAAATTTACCCTATCAACAAGAAGTATCCCTATATCGATAATTTTCGCACTTCCCTCGAAGTTATATGAAATGCAACACTACTCCCATCAAGTACCACCTGTTAATAGACTACTGTAAAATTTTGAGCAAGTTCCGTCATTTCATTTGCGTTTAACAGCTTTTCAAAACATACAACCTCGTGGATTTTTTTAAAAATGAAAAAAAATTAAATTTCGAGTACTCGTTAAACATAATTTTTCGCAAATAAAAGCGTCATTCAAACCAAGGACAAGCTTGATAAATACTATGGGGACTCTGCACCATCGATTTCAATGGTAAAAAAGTGGTTTACTGACTTTTGTTGGGGCCTTACAAGCACGGAACATTCCGAACGTTCTGGACGCCCAGTTGAGGTCTTTACACCCAAAACAATTGAAAAAATTCGCGATATGGTGTCGGCCGATCGGAGATTGAATGTGCGATAGATTGTCGAAGACATAGGACTCTCATATGGATCAGTGGTTTCAATTTTGAACGATCACTAGGGTATGAGAAAGCTTTCCACAAGATGGCTGCCGCGTTTGCTCACAATCGACCACCAACGGAATCGTGTGACAGCTTAGTTTCCATGCCCCCTCATTCTCCGGATTTAGCCCCCAGTGACTATTTCCTATTTCCAAACCTAAATAAATGGCTCGATGAAATTATTGATCAAACCAAAGCCTATTTTATGGACTTCGAAAAATCCTACTGTTAAACGCAAAGTAAATGAAGGAAAGTGCTCAAAATTTGACAGTAGTCTATTAAAAGGTGTTACTTGATGGGAGAAGTGTTGCATTTCATATAACTACGAGGGAACTTCGAAAAGTCATGGACTTATTGATCCGCCCTCGTATTTCAATTAGAAAAAGATACATGCAAAAACAATTTTTTTATTGCACATTATTTTATGCTAAATGATTTTTAACATATTTTGTTAAGAGATTGAAGCATTCCGAAACCAAATCGTAGTCTTATTAAAAGTTGTCATTATTACCATTAAGATGACAACATTTTAAATAACTAAATTAGTTTAAAAACATTTCACGTCGCCGTTTGGGTTTTGAAATTGAAAAAAAAAACAGAAAATTTGCAATAGTAAATGAAATATTTATTTGGGGCGAAAGATGAATGCCTGCCCTGTATATTTTAAAGATTATTTCATGTAAATGTTGCCCGCGGCTACACCGCAGGTGGTCCATCCGTGAGCTCAAATTTTGGCATACTTTTTCAATCATTTCGTGCTGGCTGGCTTATCCCTGTACATGACAGATTTCACGTATCCTCACAAAATAGACGCATGATCTTGGCGGCCAATGGACTGCCCCAAAACGTGAGATTAATTGTTCGCCAAACTCTCCTCTCAAAAGGGTCATGGTATCACGTGCGGAGTGGCACCGTCTTGTTGAAATCACACGCCAATCAAGTCCAATTCTTGTACTTTTGACAAAAAAAGTCGGTAATCACCGCACGGTACCTGCTCCATTGACGAATTGACATATCGCGAACTTCATTGACAATGGTAATATTCTCCTTGGTACGCACTCTTCGCATACGGGTCGGTGGATTAATCTCCAATATAGTGAAACTGATGCAATATTTGGTCACAAAAGCTTGAATAGCCTGTACGGTGGGTCGATTATGACGACCATAAAATGGATAAAACCAACGAAACACTTCTCACACAGCACTAATATACCATGCTCCAACTGTGAAAGCTTGTCAGACTGGCAGTGTTGCCATCTACTTTTTTATTATATATTTTTGATTGGAGTGCTGCCATTAGGAAAATATTTTCAGTTTTTACTTTGATTTTTTTTTTGCGTCAAAAAAAGAATGTAGAACCACAGTGCAATGCAACAAATCATTTAAAATTTATACAAAAAGTCATTACTTTGCAAGGCTCCTAATTTATATTTTAACCGCATCTTTTTTAGGCGGAAATTATTTATATTTTTTTATTACATTTTGTAAAAAAAAATAATTTTGTATAAAGTGTTTTTCTTTATTCTTGGTAACCGGACATATTGGTATCTTTACGTTTATTTTTCAATATATTTTTGTAATTTTTTCTTATATATGTTCCTATATCGTGTGAATTTTTTTATTAATCATTAAATGCCTCATTTTTAAAATAAATGCAAAATTATCACCGTATTTGCAATTAGTATTCTATTTGCATACAATTTTTTTACATTAATTTTTTTTTGATTTGTTTGCATCTATTTTTATATTGTTGTATACATTTAGTACAATTCTTGCATGTTTTGTTGTTTCATTATTCCGTATTCTCTTTGCTGTTTATTTAACTTTTGCTGTTGTGCAAAATTATTTATATGCTCAAATTAATATTGCCTGTATGAAAAAGAATATTGCTAACAAAAGGAAAAATGGAACATAAATATGGGTCTGTAACGACTTTTCAATGCTCTATGGGGGCGAACACTCAAATTATAATGAAACCAAGGCGAATTCACTTTATAGGTGGTGTTAATTCTACAACATTACAGAAACAATGTGGTTTTATATTGGTGCTTTAGTTCGACGATATGTCAAAAACAGCTGAGCAAAACAAAGCAAATTTTTTGTGGAAAATGTATGTATATGTATATATGTGTGCACTTTTAAACAATCACAAACGTAAACATAAACATAAACAACTTTTGACATTTCTGCCTCCAATTATGTAACAAAATGTACCTCAGCTGTGTTAATAAAACAAGCTGTAGTAAATTCGCCTTGAATGAAACTTGAATATTTGACAGGTAGTGTCACTCATTTTTCTAGCGACGGGGTTTTTACAATTCACAACTCAAATTTTAACGCGATATCTACGGTTTTATGTGTCGAAATAATATTTCGGCCCAGATCAGAATGGACCTTTTTAGAAAGGTTTGGTATTGAAGATGAGTGAAATCTGCCCAGCGGTTAAAATTATGAGTGAAAATGTGAAGGTACATTTAAATTTTCCATACAAAAGGTGTGTATTTTAGTACAATTTCATAGTAGCGACTGGCAATTAAAATGTTTTCTCTTGTTATTTTAACCAGTCCCTTAGAATTGAATAATATTTCACCTAAAATATTTTTTTCACCACAAACAATTTTTTTCACCTCATAATTGTTTTCCAACCACAAAATTTGTTTTCACATCCAAATTTTCACCTCAAAATTTTTTTCATCTCCATAATTTTACTTCAAAAGTTTTTTTACAGTATTTGTATTGGTGGAGGGTTTTTAGTTCTTATATCTGAATTTTCCTTAAAAAGTTATTGTAACATTTCTGCGTGTAGATTATTACTGGGCTATTTTTTAATATTGAAATTTAAAACTGTGCTATTTCTGAGTTTTCTTGCTTGCCGATATAATTTATGTGAATACTGAAAATTTCGTATTGCACAACTTTCAATACCGACTTCTTAATAACCATTAGGTATTCCTAACTCTACTTTCTTGTAAGATGCCAAAATACGGCATCGGTTAAAACTTTTTTTTCATCTGCACTCACCAAAAAAGTCTGTAATGGCAACTGAAAATTTTGCTCTACGGGAAATTTTGCTAATTTGAGCCGAGCGGTATTTTTTGATAATCTTAGCAACACATGTCTGCTGACGTGTAGTACAATGAAATTTGTAGAAAAATTAGCTGCCGCTACTAAATTTTAGTAAAATTTTTGTAAAGTGGAATTTAAAATCTGTTTGCTAAAATCAGCAAAAAATTAAATTAAATTAATATTAGTAAAAATTTCAAATTTTTCGACCATCAAAATTTTTTTATTTTGTTTTTTTTTTTTCAAAAAATATATTAGACAAAATTAAAAAAAAAAATAAACAAAGGCTTAAAAATTGTAAAAACAAACGAATATAACATTTTGTTATAATTTCTTTTATAAAAATATTTTTGTTTTTAGGGCAGATTTTTAGAATCAAAAAAACTTTTTAGTGCTATTTTAAGTGGATGTCCTATTTTCAGGACTTCCCTTTTTTAATATATGTAACAGTTTAAGGCAATTTAAGTTTGTGGGTGTAAGCTTTAATTACAAATAATATTTCCTTCAATATCCACTTTTTTAAAATTAGTAATTTTTTTTTGCTAATTTTAGCAAATCGGCTTTCAAAAATTTGCAAAATGATTTCTGAAATTAGCAACAAAAATTTGTAAATATTCTGTAAAAATTTTGTAATTTTTTACTAAAAATCAGTACTGAAATAGTGTACATTCAAAATGAAAAATTTGTTTGTACGAGTGCTTTGCCGCAGTGTTGTCGAGGCGATTTCAAATGCCCGATGTCTTGTCAGACAAATTTTGCGCCCCCTGAAGCTAAAGCCTTCTTGATTTTTCATGCAAAAAACACAAATTTAGCAAAAACTTCCTATTTATAGTTTTACGAAACATGTTTTCATTTTAGTATTGTCATGAAAGAGAATCTTAACCTCTATCATTTACATTTCCTTTGTGTAGCATACCATTCTGACAACAAAAAATAATAAAATTAAAACAAAAAACAAAAAGTTCTGCATTCATAAAGAAAGATCGTCTCTAAATTTATTGCCGTTGCAGGTAGGTAGTTAACCAATTGAATTTTGCATTACATTTAAAAACGTTTTAAATCTGCTAAATTTAATAATAACAGTCTCTTGTATAATTAGACTAATAAGAGTTTGACCTAATTAGCATGCAATTTTTGAAATGTTGACTTGAAAAAAACCTCACACCTAAAGAACATAACCTGTTTAAAAATCTGGTTAAAATATCGATGGTCGTAAGTTGATGGCTTTTAATTGACTTTGAATTTACATCATAAGTTATGTATGACAACTAAAAGTGTCACCCCACTCATTAGTTTACATATAAAATCCATTAGAAAAAAATAACACATTTCCCCTTAAAACCAAAAATTGGTTTCTCTGAATGATTTACTCTCTTTGTGTCTTGGTGTAATTAAATTGTCATTAACGAGTTATCAATTTGTGACCATCGATATTATTTCTCCAATTACCCTTGAATATTTAGGACACAACGCGCAATCAATGTGAAATTTCATACTTTCTCTCTAAAAGGTTATTGTGTTTACAGTAAATAATAATAATAAATGTTTATCAATTCAATTTCATTTTGTTTTGGTTTAAAATACTAATTTCTCTATACATACTTCTTTTTGCGCACTTAAAAATATCACAATTCAATTAACACAACAAATACAGAAGAATGAAAAAAAAAAAAAACAAAATTATATCGCAGAAATAAAATGCACAACATCAACAAAAGATAAGGGGAGCAACCAAAACAAAAGATTGTTGTAATGCGTGTATATGTTTTGTTCAATTATTCCCCCTACTAAGAATAGTAAATAAAGTAATTTTCTTTGTTTTAAAAACCTGCACTCATAAAAAAACACCGTACTAGATAAGTTCAAAAATCTTCTAATAGAAACTAGTACCTATATTTACGCCTGCAGAATTTTACTAAAAAATTCTGTTAAAAATTTTGTTTAAATTCTGCAACTATTCGGATCTGCTGCCAGACATGCCCACATTTATAATTGTTATATAATTTTAAATTATTTTGTTGAATGTCTGTAAGGAATTAAATTCCATAGACAAATAAAAAGATAAAACACGAGTATGTAGGCGGTTTATAACAAAGACCGTTTAGGTCAATATAAACCAAAGTCGCTGAAGTGTCTAAAAGTAATCATCCCACTTGTAGTAAGATATTACAACTCGTTACTATTTTGAATTCTCTTGTTGGTCTATACTCTTTGTTTAGAAGTACTTTATAAATAGGCATAAATGAGAGCTTTGGTGTAAAAACGCCGTACTAATTCTCCTAGAATCTCAATACACTTGTTCAAATGATCTTCCAATAATTTTATCCCATCCTTATAACGGGTTTCCGGAAGCTCTGCAAAATAACCGTCTACGGCTGCTATGGCCTCTTATTTCGACGAAAAATGCTTTCTGCGAAGGAGTTGTTTGAGATTTCTGAAGAAACAGTAGTCACTGGGAGCCAAATCTGGTGAATACGGTGGATGTTCAAGCAATTCGTACTTTAATTCTTTGAATTTTGCCATCGTCAAAACACTTTTGTGAGCAGGTGCATTGTCTTGATGAAAAATGATTTTTTTCTTCTTTAAACCAGGTCTTTCATCCAGCTGATCCAAAAGGCTGCAATAATATTCAGAGTTGATTGTTTTACCTTTCTGAAGATAATCAATCAACGAAATTCCTTTTGCATCCCAAAAAACTGATGCCATAACCTTCTTTGCTGATCGTTGTGACTTCACCTGCTTTGGATCTGAACAACCAGCTTCAGTCCACTGTAAACGTTCTTGTTTCAATTTAGGATCATCCATAGTTATAAAACGACGCAAGAAGTCGGTTTTATTCAGCTTAAAATGCTCCAAATTACGCTGAGAAATTTGTTTTCGATCCAGGTTTTGTTGAATTGTTAGTGTGTGCGGCACTAACTTTCCAAACAGTTTTTTCATACGTAATTCTTCATGTAAAATATGGAGTACTCGTTCGTCTGAGATGCCTATGGAATAGCAAATTTACGCTTAGTCAAACTTAGATCTTCACTTACCATATTATGTACCTGCTCAATGATTTCTGCTGTGGTTGCAGTTTTTGGTCGTCTATCGCGTGGATCATCTTTAAGGCTGGTACGACCACGTTTAAATTCACCACCCAAAATTCAACGGTGCGTTTTGAAGGTGAGGACTCCTTATACATTTCTTACAATTGTTCATAAATTTCCTTTGCTTTTGAACCCTTCAAAACAAAGAATCTAATGACTGCACGATATTCAATTTTTTCCATATTAAAAAAAATCAATGACACGTCAATTTCAAATGGCTTGTAAACAAAGAAAAATTTGACAGAATGACTTGCAACTTTGCATGTGTTCTCGGGACAATTATACCAACTTGAGAAAAAAAAAGTTTGGAGCTAGCAGTGCCATCTCTTGGTGAGCGCAGGAACTTTTCAACCAACCTGTAGTTCTGCAAAGTTTTAACCCATTTGGAGATTTGGTGTAAAAACGCTGTACTACTACCCGAAAAAGACCGTGATAATGGATTGCAAATAGTTTCGTGGTTTGATTAAACATTGTATTTTTGGTGGGGAGAAAATACTGTACAAGCCAAAGAATGGATTGATAAACATTTATTTTAGAACTTTGCAGACAGCTGCTAGTTGAAATACAGAATATCTTTTTGCTAATTGGCAACGCCACTGAGGTTCGGTTGCAATCAATAATCAAACCATTGTAACCCTAATATTTAAAAATATACATGTCCTGCAGTTTTTTTTTCTCCGCTTTTTACATTAACAAACATTCTTTTACAAAACGGTGCTGTGTAAAGAGGAAAAATCGTTTAAAGACGTACACTGATATCCCACCTATTTTTCTTATTCTTTCTTTTTTACAGTCTGATTATTTTACAATTGTTGACACATATTCACAAAGGCAATTTTGTAAACAAAAAACATATGATTTTGAAATTTTATTTTAAACTATTAACAAAAAATAATTGATGAAATTGTTTCGTATAATTAAAATCAATGCGATACGAATGAGAAAAAATAATTGACGAGATTATACAAATGTGCATGTTTACCTCAATTTAAAGTTTAGGTTGATTAAATAAAAAATCTAAAAAAATGTTTACCTGAAATCACAAGTAATACCCATCTCCGTTGATATATTGTTTTTTTTTCGTGACGATTTATGATTCCATTTGCATTGTGCTTCTGCTCTTAGATAGAAGTAGATACGAATAATCTTTTGAAATTTTTAAGTTGCTCCCTTATGTATTTTATTTTAATAAAAACAAAACACTTTAATATACACAAATATTTATTTATAAAAACATATGATGAGTTCAACAAAAAAATAAATAAATAAATGAGAAAAACAAAGAGAGAAAAATTTGAAAGATGGCAGGGTAGTCAACTTATAAAATAAACTGTTTATGTTGTACAAAAAAGTATATTTGTTTTTCCAACTGAATTTGGCTCTAACCTTATTTCGACTTAACTAATAGTTAAGTGAAAAACTGCAGTACAAAACCTAGTGTAATTACTGCTGATTTAAATAGTTGCATAGAGTTGGCTAAAGCTTTTTCCATCCCATCCAATCCAATACATCTAATCACTTTATAAAATTGTACTCGAAAAGTTAGATAAAGAAAAAGGATATTTATAGCAAGTTTGACCGTTTGTTTTTTTGCCTTTCTGTTCAAATATTTTGGGACTAAGCATTCCTTGGCGCAGGTAAATCCAAGGGTCCTGTAAAGATCAATCCTAAATATTAAATTTTTCTGTCTGATGACGGAAAGTATAAATCCTTTCTAAGGCCAACGATATGATATTCTCCTCCTTTAAGTACTGCTTTATTCGTTAATTTGAATTATTGGGTACTATTTGGTTTGGGCGCCATTTGTTTATCTATGCAGTGTATTTGCGATATTATTTCTTATTAAAGTTTTCTTAGAACTAGGTATTTTAAAAATGGTTTTTTATTTCCCCAAACTTCGGGAGCTTATAATTTGTTTAGATGGCAATAGATTTATTTAAACTATAGTGATACGAGAGATTGAGAGACGAAAGCATCACATAAAGCTAAAAAACTAAAAGTTTATTGCTCTTTATTGTGTTTTAGTCATTGTTGTTATTGTAATGCGTATGTGTGTGTTCTTTTTTTAAATGTAGATTTAAAGAAATTATTGCGCTGGTCAGAATTCAACAACTAAGCAAAAACAACATTAAGAATACATACATAAGGTAATAACAAAAATAAAATAAAAACACGTCCACATTAGTACAACAACTGTACAAAGGTCTTTCCCCCTTTTTTGTGGAGTTCACATACTACATACTACACTGAGTGCGTATGAATGAATTAATTCTTTAATTCACTTTTGAATTTTTGAGTTAAAATTCATTGACATGCATTTTACGAATTTACTTACAGGTTTCAATCTTTTATTTTTCATATATTGTGAATGAATTCTCTCATGAATGGTTTGAAATAATTTATAAATGCAATTCTATTACAAAAAGGCTGAATGAGTTTCTTTCATACATTTTGTAAAAGATTAAAATAAATGTTTGCGATTTTTTATTAATAACCTTTCATTGTTGTATCTAATAGATCTTAATATTAGCTCTCTTAACTTGAGTGTTGCCAGATTTATTAATAAATACATACCTTAGATCTTTTACAAATTGAATCAAATGTGAATTTTGTTTTGCCATATCAAGTTGATTGTAATTCAATGTTTTTTTTTTATAAAGAGCACCAACACCCAGACAATTCTTTCTACTAAATATTTATTTATGTAAATCATATAACTACAGGAGTGCCCGGTATACTAGTTGGTAGCGTGCTAACTTATCAGTGCCGGTATCGTGGGTTCGATTCCCACCATATGCTCTGGTCTGTTTACGATAGCCTTCGTTGGTAGTACTTGGTTAGGGCATTAGCATATAATTTGTAATTTATATTAGCAAAATGAATGCTATCGGCTCGTTTTTGCGTAAACAGTGCCTCTGGTGGGAATCGAACTCACGACCACACACTGATAAGCTAGCACGCTATCCACTAGCCAACCGGGACTACTAATTTATCTATTGCTTTCTTTAGAAAGAGGATATATGAGAGATCAAAGGTGCTGAAAAATGAAGGCTTTCAAAAATGGCAACACTGTAATTGTGCAAGATGATAAATCTGAGAGCAGTTGTTGATGGAGAGTTGGCGAACTTGTAGAACCTTTTTGAACCTTTTAAGTCGTGTTATGTTATTTTACTTCGGTGTTCCCACAAAGGAAGTCGTTGCGATATCCACGAGGGACAGAAAACTCATACAAATTATTTTTCTAAATTGATATTGCCGTCGCTGGGGATGGAACCCACAACCTCCTTTATAACAGTCCAAATATTAAGCTTTGTAAATGAGGAATGATTTGAAGAAATGGGACATGAACATTTCTTAAAGTTGAATTCATTTTTTTTTTTTGCAATAGCTCAAATTGAATTAATTCTTTAGAAGCTCTGGTATAAAAACATACAGACAAAACCCAATGAGTTGATTGTGTTTAAACGAAGAAAGAACCTTTCAAATTCCCATATGGGGAACTAATTTCATACAGTCTATTACTTAACTTATTTTGTGTTCAGATCAACCGCTAATAGGGAAATAATGACACATTTTATCCAACCATTTAACTGAAAATTGGTTTATTTTTTTAAAATCGCATTTAATAAAAATAAACAATAAGACCCACTTGATCGTGTGGTGGAGTGTATTGACATGTTAATCGTGTTATAAAAACAATAATGCAAAAAATCATATTCTTATTTTATTGTAATTTTACTCCCCCTTGAGTTTTACAATATTTAATTTAAGATTCAAAATGAATGCGCAAAAGTTTATTTATCATTCGTTAAGTAAAGTATTTTGCTCTATAATTTTCAGAGTGCATACCAACAAGATAAATCAATTTGGATTTAAGGGGTTATATGTCACTACTCGTTACTTTTATATGTACACTAACGAGTGGGAACCACTTTATGTATGGTTTCCATCGATAAAAAGAGGACTTTACACAACTTTAACAAACCATGCCCTTATTCTACCAAATTGAAATAATCCTGTGGGTCAAAAACGGGTCAGTTGAAGTTCGAGCACCTGCCCCGTGATATTCAACTTAAAATAAAACCTTCATTATGAAATCTAACAAACGAATCCTATTACCAAACTAAAGGTTCACTTACAATTTTGCAGTAATCCACGATACAAGGTGAAATATACTAAAATAGAATTTGTAAGTGTAAAAGAGAATAAAATAAAATAAAAGTTGTCAAGCAAAAGCAAAAAAATAAAATTTTATAGAAATGACGCAATCCCCTCACAATATATAGGACTCAGCGACAGATCATAACCTCCATTATGACCGATAATTTTTGAAGGGTTATGACCGTTTACAAAACAGTAATAGTACCCATTGGAATTAAGACCAATTTTCTGCATGAAATATGACCGAATTTGGGCCAACCGAATCGTTCGCTTGCTGCAACCGAGAATTTTTTTGTCACAACCCCAATTCGGTTGTTGCAACCCTATTTCGGTTGCTGCAAATGAACAATTCGCTTGGCGACAAATTCGGTTGGGATACAATATTTTTTTTTGCGTTATGCATCTCTCTCCTGCTTTACATACTTCTTCCATACTACATACTCTTAGGAATAGTGTTTGTATTAACCAAATTTTGTTTTGGAAACCAATATTCAGTTGTACCAACCGATTTCAGTTTTGTAGAAGCCGAACTTGAGTTGGAAATTGTCTAAAAGACTGTTTAAACGCCGATTTGGATGAAACTCGGATATGTGATAGAGAAAAAAATTCAAAGCTTTACTAGTTGTTTTGTGTGTCACCTCCGATGTTTGGGGGGTAAAAAATGTTACCAAAAATTTGCACTTTTTTTGGTTTTTTTAATTATTTTAACATTTTCATATTAGTATCATAGCAAGGCCGCGATTGAATGATAATTACGATATGTTTAATATTTTTTTAATATCCTTCGCAAATTGTCCTTTTTAAGCGGAATAGTTATTCCGAATTTTTATTGTAATAAATAATAATGTAAAATTAATTTTAAAAATACAAACTTTGTATGCCGCGAACTGGGCTAGAAGTGGCCCATTACATTTTTTCTTGTCAAATATTTCAGGTTTGAATATTTTTCAGGTTTGTTTAAAATAACATAGCAGCCATAACAGAACGCAAATTGTGTCCTTTAATTTTAATCAATAAAAAAATATTAAAAAAAAAAAGAAATTTTAAAATTTCTAAGGGTTTGAACTCTGAACCTTAAGAATAGTAGGCTGTGTCTCTAGCCACTACACCACAGACACTTACATGTTTAATTTTGAATATAAATATGTATATGAATAAAAAGTAATAATATAATATATTTCAAAATTTTCTTATAATAATAAAAACTTTTGTTGCTAATCATAATATTTTAATTTAACTAAATACCAAAATTGTGGAAATTAATGTTTGATTGCACTAATGTTAATAAACAATGGTGACATACTAAAATTTATTGGAAAAACTAATATTTTAGATAGAGCAATAGTTTTTATTGAAACAGAACTAATATTAGATTTTTGCTGCAAACAATCTGTTCAAATGACAAAAAATTCGATAAATTGTTGGTTGTGGGTATTTAAGATAATGTAGAAAATATTTTTCAATATTGATTAGGAAAGCCAATATTTTGGATGATGTAACATTGTTTCGGGTAATTTGGTATATTTTCTGTTTATAATTAACTATTTAACTATTCTGATAGAGAACTTTAAGTACTACATACAATTAACAATTTTAAATAACGATACAATTTATGTAATTGAGATAGAATTCCAACCAATTTATTTTCTGTGTGTTTTTGGCGATAAAATTCCTTGGTATGATTTTTAATTTTATTTATTATTTTTTATACATATTTATTTTATTAAATATATAATTACAAATTATATTTTAATAGCTTAACCGAGCACTAGCAACGAAGGCTATCGGCTCGTTGTAGTAAAAACAGACCAGAGTCTCTGGTGGGAATCGATCCTACGACCCCCGCACTGATAAGCTAGCACGTTACCAACTCGCATACCGGGGCGCTCGATTTTTAATTTTAAATCCTATGGATAATGTGGAAAATATTTATATGTTTATATATCTAAGGACCGATAGGACATATTAAACGAATCTGCACCGTACCATGTGTGTGGTTTCTAAGTGAAATTTATTGTTGAACTGTAAAAGTGTTTCGTGTTTAAAAAAATATTCTTTCTTAATGTATAGAATATGTTCTAATCACAACAATCAACATAACATTAAAAAAAGGAAGAAATTTCAAAAAGAATTTCATTGAAAGTTTCATAGTTTTATTCAAAAGCGCCATTTGTAAAGGTAGTTGAACTGGATAATAGGATCAAAGGAGAATGTACATCCTGTATTAAAACCTTCTGCCATTGTTAACCTTAGAATTTGCTAATCTTATTTTCGTTTTAATTTATTACTAAAACAACACTAATTCTAATAAATTAAAAGGGGGAAATTTTAATTATTTATTATTTGTAGAAAAAATTTACATTTGTTAAAATTTTGTATGTTTTCAAAGAAAAAAATTATGATATGTCTAATCAATTAAACGGGCAATGGACGTTTCCCTGAAATCAGTTTGGCAACAGACAACGGGTATAGAACATCTCAACTCAACTTATCATTTGCTTATATTTTTCTCAACACACAAAATTGTTTATATCTACCTAATTTTTGTTGTGTATCATCAGTTGTTCGACGTTCTTTTTTCATTCATATCTGACAGTTTTGTTTTATTATTTTGCGTGATTCAAGTTTTTGTTATTGTTTCTTGTAAACAAATTTTGCGTGAGTATATAAATTTTAGGTTGAAATACTACCAAATGGTATATAGGAAATACTTATTCATATTTTTGTGTGCCGTTATTTTGAGGAGGGGAATTTCCTCTGAAATTGTTAGCTGCTTATTCTGCGCATACAACATTTAGACGGCTAATAACCTTTTGTAAAAAGTTTTAAGAAACTTACAAAAAGAAACTTTTAAAACAATTTTGAACAAAGAAAAAAAAAAAAAAATACCTTCCGTTGTTGTCATGTAAAAAATGGCAAATACTTTTAGAATTGATAAAATTTGAAGATAAAATACAATATGATTGATGAGGCGTTTAAGATAAGAAGAGGGAAGTTTAAATAAGGAAATACATGATTGTTTTACAATTATAACTAAATGAAAATTATATAGAACATTTTAAGATAATAAGAAGTACACAGAGAACATTTTATTTAACGAAAATTAATAAAAATTTTCACTAAACTTATAAAGACTTTCTTTATAAAGAGAACAAAACATGATTTCAAATAGATGAAAAACTTTATATTTGAAATGAAACAAGTTTTTTTTTCATGAAACTTCGTCATAGAGTATATGAAACTTTTAACAAATAAAACTTTTTATAAATTTTTATAAAAAAACATGTATTTAATGAAAAGTTTCAATCGAAGAGTTCTACGGAAATTGTTTTGGCAAATATCCCCCTTAAAATTTACAGTTTTTAGAAGTTTCTTGTTCCAGTTACTTTGAGGGAATTGCTGAGAATTCTAAATGGTTTATATTCTCCTTTTTATATTCAAGTTCAATTTAAGCGACATTAAATTTTATCTCTTTATATTATTAACAATGCTCACATTTAAATCCAAAAGGACCCCTTTGTCAACTGTGACCTATGGTTGGCAAATTTATTATAGTCTTGCACAATTTCTAACCTTATAGATGAGTGCAAACAACGAGAATACTTAAACATGTCTATATAATTCTTAATCAAACATATTGTGCTCACATATAATATTCGTGCAAAAGCATATCATTAACATTTGTGTCACTTTACGACTCCCAGACAAACATTACACCATATGAATGTAAATTTTGTTTCTTCTTATTTCTATAGTTTTATTGCGCACCCTACAAAATGCATAGTGCTGATTGTTTTGTAAGAAATTTCTGTTGAACATTTTGAAACAGAAATATTTTTTTTTAAACTTAATATTTGGATTTTCGCAGACAAAATAATCAATTAAATAAAGTCTTAATTGTAGGTGTTTCAAATTCCGTGAGATAGAAGCCGACATGCATAAGTTAAATAAAAATTTAACCGGTTTATTTAAAATTTTAAAAATAAGTTATAATTTATTGTAAATTCACTACACATAATCGTTTTTGAATATCACTTACCACTAATCACTTTATCCAATCTTTTTTCCGAAATATCCCTTATTAAAGATTTTACTATTGCTTTGTCATTTCAAATCTATGACGTCCTAGCATTCCTTTTTTGTGATCTTCATATTTTGTTTTACTATCTGAGTTCTGGGTAGCTTGGTGCGTTTTCTTCTTTGGGTACATTATTTTTTAAATACCAATCGAGAACAGTTTTACTATATTGGCTTGATGCCATTTCTGGACAAAAGTATGTGAAGACGTTGCCTCTTCTGAAACGCCCTTAGGAAACTTTTGTCAGCGACTGAATAGTGACCATGCTGGACTCTCGAATAGTCAATGAAAAACTCTTTCGGGTGAAGTAATCTTATACCTATTGTGGCTTCTGGGTATTAATTCAGTTAGCGTAAAGCTGAAAAATGAGCGTGTTAAAGTCGTGACTTATGCGGTCTTTGCTTATAACAAGGAGGTTTCATAACTATCGCTTTGGATACTCCTTGCAATTGGGCCACTGGCTGTGGTCTAGGTGTGAATACGAGTAAAACAGAACTGTTGCTTTGCACCACTAGGGCCAAATAGAGCTTCAAATTGCCTTGGATTCAGTGCTGCGAACTCACCCTAAACGAACATGCTAAAAATCTTGGTATTGCCTTAGACTCGAAACAATCATCATGGTAAGATTCTACCGTGCACAGGGTTAGGAAGGCGACGGTTACTTTCTACTCATGCAGGGAAATGTTGGGTTCGGGATGGGGTTTGTTTTAGAATTAGTGTTGTGAATTCTTAATGTTATGCTTCATATTATTCCCAATGATTTATATATGATGGCAGCTTCTACTAGGAGTGAGGCATGACTTGCTGCTACAGATTTTTGATAGGTCAGAATCTACTTCATAACCAGCTGCCTCCGCAGCTCAGAATACAATTTAACTACTACTAGAATTGACTTTAGTAAGCCTTTTCGAGTCAGCTTTCCTTCTCGAGAATAATGGGATAGCAGGGATCCAACTGCTAGATTTAACATCAGGGTAGGCTCTGAAGATCCCACATGATTGCGACATACAATGCTCCTTCAGGTTATATTCGTCTATAGCAAGGCGGCACTTATATCCCTGATCTCGTGTATTACATCTTCCATTCTCGTCAGTCAGTGCATAGATAGAAGATAACATAAAGAAATCGGAACATTGGCCTAATTGCACTTCTAAAGAGGTTCTAAACTTTTCTGCCTTAAGAATATCCTGCGGAGTTTTTTTCGATTCATATCTTCTAACGTAACTTTAGTACACCTAAGATTAGTACACCTGCAGTTTTCCTATTTTTCTAGAAGACCGAAATATATATCTTGAAAAATTTATTCTTGTTTTGTTTAAAATTTATTTATTGTTTTCTTAACAATAATCTAGTAACGTGATTTACAAAAAAAAAAAAAAAAAAATATTAAATGCACACCAAGAAAAATTTTGACACTGCAACTGAAATTCGATTTCTATAACTGAAAACGGTAGATTCAACTAAAAATTGGTGGCCACAGTAAAATTCAGTTAACACAACTGAATTTTCGTTAGAACACCGAAAATATTCAGTAATCACATTTGAATATGGTTGTGCTAACAGAATTTACTAGTTTGTTCACGTTTGACATTTTATTTTTCCAAGTGCGTGCATAGACAAAGCCGTTTGAAATAATTTCAGTCAATAGTTGTTTGTCTTTCAATAACACTTTTAAAGATCCCACTTAATGGTGGAAGAAACATACTCAAACGTAGAGGTTATTAAATTTATAAGACATTCTACAGATCAAATCTTTGTTCCTTTTATAGTTTAATTACTGTCTCAATCGTTGCTCTCAAGTGGGTGCAGAATTAGAATGGAAAGGTTTTTTCTCACTACAATTAGGTATTTAAAAATCGATGAGCGAGGACACCGAGATACTTAATTTCAATGGCGGTTTTTCTTGTTTTCTGATTTTATGTAAATATAATGCTATCATCAATGTTGCCAGATATTTACTAAAATGTGATTGTATTCTCTAAATTTGCGATATTTAATTATTCAAAAGTAGAATCGGAAGTGAAGTTACTCATTACAACTGACCTAAGTTCGAAATTCGGCTTGTTATGCGCTCACATTTTATGAGAGTAAAAAAATTTGTTTATCAATTTTCGATTATAAAGGGTGTCCCAAGAAGAACGCAATTTTTAAATTTTAAATAAAACACAGATATTAAAAAAAAAAAAAACGTGAAACTTTATTATGTCGTAAAGTAGACAGAATGAGGTTATGTATGGAACAATATATCGTGCAGATGGCCGCCGCGGCTTCGCTGGCATGCACGCGATCTTTTAATGAAATTTTCAATGACCGTTTTGCATGAATGCTGCGGTATTTCATTAATGCAGCGTCCAATTTCCTCTTTTAAGGCTTGAGTCGTCGTCGGCTTATTCGCGTAAACCATCGACTTCAAAAAACCCCAAAGAAAAAAATCTAATGGTGTTAAATCGCACGATCTAGGCGGCCAATTCTGATCTCCAAAACGCGAAATAACACGACCGGGAAATGACTGATGCAGCAATTGAATTGTTTCTCTGGCTGTATGACATGTGGCGCCGTCTTGTTGGAACCACATGCCCTCCACATTCATTTCTTCAATTCTAGGCAAGAAAAAACTGGTTATCATTTCACGATACCGAACACCATTGACTGTTGCGCTTGACCTGCCTCATTTTCATAAAAAAAAGGTCCAATGATTCCTCCAGCCCAAAAACCACACCACACAGTGACACGTTGAGGATGCATTTGCTTCTCGTGAATCACTCGAGGATTTTCCTCACCCCAAATGCGACAATTCTGCCTATTGACGAAGCCATCAAGATGAAAATGGGCCTCGTCACTGAAGATGATTTTATCGGCAAAATCAGCATTTTCATGTTGTCTCTCCAATACCCAATTAACGAACTCCCTTCGCTGTCCATGGTCAGCTGGCTTTAGTTCCTGAGTCAATTGAACTTTGTATGCATGAAGATGCAAATCTTTCGTCAAAATTCGCTGCAAAGTGGATTTGGAGACACCAATTTGCTGAGCTCGGTGTCGAATTGAGGTGGATGGAGTTTGAGCGACATCATCACGTACAGCTGCGACATTTTCGGTCGATCGACCTGGTCGATGGCGCGTTGTTGTCTTTACATCACTAACAGACCCAGTTTCGGCAAATTTATCCATTAATCTCTTTACAGTTGACTCTTTTGGAGCATTATTGTGACCCCAAATTGATCGCAATTTGCGAACTGTAGCCGCAAAACTTTCACCATTTTGGTAAAACAATTTCACAATGAGAATGCGTTGTTAATTCGTGTAGCGCTCCATTTTTACTAACCTCGTACCTTCTACTAGCAAACAATAACAATTGTTCAAATGTCAAACAATGACACTTCGAATGTTGCCAGATTTAAAAATTGCGTTCTTCTTGGGACTCCCTTTATTAACTTTGAGCTCAATTTTATTTAAAAATGTATTAAGGGTAAATTTTTGTGTTAAATGTACTTTTTTTTTATGTGCTTCATACCTCAAAATAAACATTATGCTTTATTATTTCTCTATAACAGTAGAGCAACTTAAAGCCGTTCTTGAAGATTTATAATATAAATACTTGTTTTACAATATTTTTCTAACCATAAAACAACCAACAGAATGAACAAACAGACCAACCAACTAAACCCATCACTTCTCGATAATGAACGTATACATAACATGAAACCAACCAACTCCTTCTTCTGTTTCTTTGTTGGCTGGTCTGGTGCTGATGATGTTTGTTTTGGTTTTTTTTTTAATCTTTTTGTTGACTTCTTTAGATTTTTTTCTTGTCTTGCAATATTATGTAGATTTTTCCAACTTCGTGTTGTTATTATTATTATTTCTTTGTACCAGTTGCTTGTTCATTATTTACTTGACTCTGTCAGTCAGTCAGCATTCAGTACAACATTAACATATGATGTTGAGTGTAAAAACCAACAACTTTTCCAAAACAATCCCATACAGGCAGAAATTAAAAAAAAAAAAAAAAAATAATAACACTAAAAACCAACCAAGCAACCAACCAACCAACAGTTGTAAATGAAACAGTTCAGGTTGAGACGTTCTCGAGTGCAGTTCATAAATTAATACGCAACAACAAATAGTTGGTTAAATAACAAAAATATTTATAGAAAAAACTAAAACTCGTGTGTTTGGTTTTTTTTAATGCAGTTTGCAGAACTATTAATTTAGTATAATTTAATTTGTCTTTAAAAAAAAAAGGTAATTAACATACAAAACATAATGTTAGCAACAGGCTTCAGGTGAAACGTAATTTTATTTCAAGCTACAGACGATTTTTTGCTTAAAAGTAAAAATTCTAAATGAATTCTTATCAGCTAATGAATTTTTGCATAAGAAATATGAAGTTTTACTGGAAATCGTCGATTGAAACTTTTCATTAAATTAATGAAGTTGCTGATAAAGTTTCACTGAAAACTAGTTTCATGAAAATTATGAATTTGAGAAAATTTTTATTTACTCCTGGTACAACAAAATTCTTCTCGCATAGATGGAAGGCAATGCGTATGAGTAACATTTGTTTTAAATATTAATCATACGAGTAGGTGAACCTAAATCACATTATGTATTAAAGTCGATCGCTATAATCTGGGTATCAATTATGTATTTTCTTAACGTTACACAATAATGAAAACACACCTAAATTATTTTCGTTTCAAAGATGGAACTCATTTCATTAGGCATCTCATGAGTTCTAAATATCTTATAAAACTGAAATAACCAAAAATTGTTACATTTACGTTTCTGAAACGACAATGTTTTATATATCGTCTCATTTTCGTGTATCGTCAAAACGTAAATAATTGATACCCAATATTAAAATAAGCGTCCCAGTAGGATAGTTGGTGGAGTGCTAGCTTATCAGTGCCGGGGTCGTGGGTTCAATTCCCACCAAAAGCTTTGGTCTGTTTTGCTACAACGACCCGATGGCATTTGCTGCTAGTGCTCGGTTAGGGTATCAGGATACAATTTGTAATTATATGTAACATATTAAAATGATCAGTATTTATTAGTAAAATTCTACAGTAGATTCTAAAAGTTAAAGATTATGTAAAGTGTTAATTTACAGAAAGTAGAATAGATTTTCATTGAATTATTTAACACCTACAAAGGAGTTACCAGACTGCCGAAGTTTCATCCCATGTAAGAACTCGCGAGTGGTTTGTTTATGTGTCAGTTAACAAAAGTATTTTTTCGCCCTTTACAGGCTTTGACTAGTAGCATCACCTCATAACTAGGTCGGCACAGCAATGAGTTTTGGCGACCACAGCCCATACAATGCATATTTTTGTAATCAGAAGAGCCAGCATTATCTAATACTTAATCATAATCTTTCTATAAATTATTATTTTCCTATAAATACGAAGTCTGTTGACTTTTTGTCATTTCAAAGAAAATTTATCACACAATATTTGCAGCTTAATTATATTTCTCTTTTAATATCAGCCTTAGTCGTCATAACTGTACACTGAATTTTTTCGAACTGCCACAGGACCGTTTTTTATCTTAAAGGCAATTTCGAATTTTAAATGTCCTTTCCTTTATAAGAGGCGAAAATAATTTACGCTTTGTGATATGTCACAAAACTGATCTGAGACATGTCACCAAACTCTTTCTGCTATAAGAGTTCGATAACATGCAATAGGATAGATCTGTGACGTATCCAAAGGTTAATACTGTGACAAGTCACAAGGACTTAATTTCCTTTCATATAAAAAAATCGGTTGTGTGACAGTTCATTAAATTTTTCCTTAGGGTAATATCTTACTGTTTTATTTTTCCAATTTAGTTTAATTTATTCATTGTTGTTTTTGTTTAATTAACTGCATGGGTTTTAATATTTTAATTAATTAATTTTTTTTTTCTTTATTTCAACTCAATTGTATGATTATGAGCCCCTTTTTGCAGTTGCTTTGTTTACTTTATTTTTTTATTATTTGTTTTTGGCACAATGTCAAAGAACTTTTGTTGATTTTTTCTGTAGTTTTTGTTGTTTATTCGTTGCCTTAGTTGGTTTCCTTTTCTTTCTACTTTTGTTCATTTATTACTACATAAGTTAAATTTTTTTTTATATATTAACTGTCATCATAGTAACAGCCATCACTACCATAACTACCATCACAGCCATCAGCATTTGCTGTAAATTGTTAAAGAAAGCCATTGTTAAACTAACATTCATCAACGACATCTTTTCTATATTTAATATTACTATCATGCCTTACTGTTTGTTCGTTTTTAAAATCATTCATTAATAACAAGTAATTCATTAGTTCAACGAACCTGTGTTTAATTAACTATGGTCTTTGTTAAATGTGCCAGTCGGATGTTAAGGGTACATCATTGGGCTTCATGGAAATGCAGTCTTTCTTTTTTTAAAATCCTTTTTTAAAAGTGATTATTTTGGAACCAGTTTGATTCTAGTTTTATTTAACAAGAAGTAGAAAAAAATCAGTTTATATAAACATCATCAAAACAAGTAGCTTTACATGGAAAAGGTATGTCACTTTTACATGGTGTTAGATTAGATTCTAAAGGTCCTATGCACCGCGACCAAAAGATGTTAATCTTTTGTTCAGCCTCATTTTCTGCCCTAAATATTGAGGCTTCCAGTGAAGCCAATCACCTTACTAGACATAGATTTCCAAGGGGGATAGTGTATATCCATCAAGGAATTTTAGTCTCCTGCCGCACAAGTCTGTTAAAAATACAGTTCGGTGACTGATCCCAGGACTTGCAGGAAAACTACTCTTCTACAGTTCATAGTCATGATAACGCCAAGTAAAAATTACGAAACTTTTACAAATAACCGGACTGTTAGAATTGAAACCTTCCGTAAAAGTTGTAAGAAAAATCTTTAGAAACAAATAGTTTCAATAGGACAATTTTATAATTCAAATCTAAAGGTATATGAACCTCCGCAAGGCAAATACACTCGGAGAACCTGTGTAACATTGTGATTCGCCTTATTCTCTACTCACAATTTCTTAAAAGAAACTCCATCTAAAGCCATCCAGATTTCCTATAAAAATTCGAGAAATCTCACAAAGATACCTCCAACAGTCTGACGAATATGCTTCCAAAATATCTGAGGGGCTTATTCGTTTCGACAGCACTTATAGTAATGCCTACATGAACAATAAGCCCAGCTCATAGCCATAATTTGTATTGCGCCAGGACCGGTAAAAATCCTTATTTTTCTTGATTATTTTCCGCTTGCTGAATGACAATCTTAGAGTTCGAAATATCTCACAAGTAGTCAAAGACGTCAACCTCGATATTTTACTTCTTTCCCAAATGTCGCCAATACGCCAGTTAGTTAACTGGAAAATTTAAGAGTCGTTTAGAATATAATTCCATACGTCCACCTACCTATTCCAAATGGCCGTGAAATCTGAGATCACATGGCATTAAAAAAACAGTGCTCACGGTCCAGCCCTTCCTAGTCGACATTCAAATCTCCAGTCCTCAGAGTTTAGAGACCGTAGGATGTTTGCGACTATCACAACTTTCGTTGCGTGGTTGTATTTTACGTTAAACTTACCAAATCTTTTACGCTGCTCGTCCTGTCCATTTTGGCATCTGATATTGCTTGGAATTCAGTCAAATATGGATTTCAGTTAAATTTATATTTCTAGGATTTGTGTATGGAATAATTTGGTCAACCAATTGGTCAATGTTAAAAAGAGAATTAACATTCATATGAAACCTTTAATTCTTGAATCCACACAGTCACCGTTTGACATTATAGTTATGCCAAGAACCTCTTGCCTGATTTTACTATAGAACACCGGTGTGTTGTCTCTATAACATATAATTTGATTAGTGGATAATACATAATCAAAAGGTGGCTCAGCTTGTTTTTCTTTTTTTGATGTCAGTGCTGCCCCATATATGAGCACTGTCATGGTCTATTACCAGATCAGGGCTCTTAGTTACAATTACTTCAAGCAAAATTTATATATCTTTGAATTTTATTTAAAATACTATAGAAATTTTGAGAATTTGTATATCTTAGAATTTTTTTTAGAATACTATAGAAATTTTCTTGTTACAATCAAGTTAGTGTTGCCTCACTAACCGACAAATTTGGTTATTATAATACAACCCCTCGATTGAACAAATTCGGTTCTCAGTGTAGCATATATTGCCATCGATTTCAATCTTAAGTTTGTGTAAAAGAAAATATTACTCAGAATCCGAAAGCATTCTAATATACAAGTAAATTCTAAAATACTATTGGAACAAGAAAAAGGGAACAAGCCATTTTTAATAACCACTTTCCAAAACTGCATCTAAAAATAAATGTTCACCCTTAATCCCTTAATTGTTAAAAAAAAAAAAAAACGAGACAGACTGCTCCTAGAAATAAGATTAAAGTTCAGTTAACTCTCATCTTTATTGTCTAATAGAAAATTGTTCTTGTTACACGATACCTGACATCTTCTTTGTTTTTCTATTTCAAATTCCTTTTCCGTATACGTACCATATTCTGCTAAATACGTGCATACTATGACTCTCAAAACCTTGTGTATTACTGTTTACATATTCTTATACAGCTGTAGATGGCTGCTGGTGTATATACTCACTCGTCTAGTTAATATATACTCCACACACAGTCATACATAAAGTTCATTAAACGTTTGACGCTGTAAAAGGCAACCAACCTACCAAACAACCCATTTCGAAATCATAACAAAGAGCAACAGCTGTTTTGCAAAAACAAACTGTCGGTTGGTATCTACAAAAATGTATAAGCAATAATAATTGGAAAGATATGTCTTTGTTTTGGTTTTTTGATGTTGTTACTTTTACTTCGAAAATTTGTTATTGCAAATACAAATTTTTGTATCTTACACCGCCATAACATGGAGAGGGTATAATAAGTTTGTGCTGTTGTTTGTACTTACCAAAAATAATGTATCTACTAGATAGTATACCAATCGACTCAAAATTACTTTTTGAGTCGATTTACGAACATTTCATTTGTTTTTAAATGTTAATAAATTAACTTACATTTATTTATTTATTTTATTTTTATATTAAACATATAATTACATGTTATATGCTAATATCTTAACCGAGCACTAGCAACAAAGGCTATCGGCTATAGAGCATTTGGTGGGAATTGAACTCACGACCCCCGCACTGATAAGATAGCACGCTACCAACTAGCCTACCGGGACGCTCCGTAAATTATAAATGACTTTTCTTTTATTTTAACTGGTAACAAACTAACTACAAATCCTTTATTTATTTCTTTTAACTGTCAACTAATTAACTACAAAATCTATAAAAAGTAATGATTTTTGCCTTATGTCTTTTTTTTACTGTCAATAAATTGACTAAATAAAAAATGCGTAAAAAGTAATGATTTTTCCTTCATTTAGTTTTTTATAAATGTTATAAAAATTAACTAGAAATTCTCTAAAAATATACTACTATTTCTTTATTTGATTTATTTTACTTATAAGAAAATTAAAAAATAAAACCAATTTTTTTTTTACCAAATCATTTCAAATGCAAATGCTGGTAGGGTATGGTCTGGCTTTACAGACTAACCGAAAAATATTGTACTTTGTTACTTTCTGAGTTGATTAAAATAAGTCAGTCAGTCCGTCCGTCCCTCCATCTATCCGTGTGTCCACAAGGGATATAACATTTTTTTTGACTAAAAATTGCTCAGGTACTACGCTATGGGAATATTGTACTGCTAATAAATACCGGTATCTTAGATAAGTTTGAAACAAAAACCTTCCGCGCGGAATGTGATTTCTAAAACCTTCCAAGATTATTGTTTTTTATTAATTTTTTAACCATTTTGAAAAATTATGTTCCAACTGAAATTCTGTTTTAGTAACCGAATTTCTTTCGGTCATAACCGAACCATGCGGTTGGCAAAAATTCGATTATCACAATGAATCTGTTTTCTCTGTGTAGTTCCAATATAAACCCACTGTCCTTAATTGAACTTCTTGGGAAATTTCATTTAGATCTAACTCTATATTTTATGCCCTGTTTATGAACTGTTTCTCGAAAAATTATCCAAATTATACACTGAAAAAAAAAATGTATCGGTAGAATATATTGAAAATTGAAGTGAAAAAGCTGTCGCCTTTTTAAGTTAGGGTATTTACCTTTAAAATAACTTAAAATTTAGTTATTTTTAGTGTTTAGTTTTAACTGTTAAAAAAACCAGTAACAAATACAATAAAAATGTTGTAAAACTAACCGACAAATTTTTGCTACAAAAATTTTGAAACAACTAACAAAAATTAGTAAAAATTACTGTTTTTGCAGTTAATTTTTTCGGTATTTCAATAAACAATACAAATGGTTTCTTTTCATTAAAAATAAACAGTGTAATTGTTATATATTCAACTTAAATTTAAAGTCAACATTTCAAATGATTTTATGTTTTTATGCATTGGAAGATAATGAAAGATTCTGCTTTTTATTTACAAACGAAGAATATATCCGTACATAACAAAAATTAACTAAACTAAATTTTTTTAAAACACAACAAGATTGTTTTTATTTTTTTAAATAACTACAATATTTAAAATTAACTGTTAACTACAATAAATACTCTTCTGGTAGTTGTTTATTTTATCAAAATAATTGATTTTAAAAACTGTTACGAAGTTAGTTGCTTTTTTTAATAAGCTGTGTTATTAGTTATTTTGTATTTTTCCATAGAAAAACAACTGCAAATTCAGTTAAAAATAACAACAACTGATTATTCCACAAACATATGTAATGTAATAACTGTCAGAATTTTTTGGGTATTAGGGTATCATGAAGTCGGCTTTAATATTCTTACTCGTTTTGTTTGTTTTTTCTTTCAAAAACTCATGGGTTTTTTTTACCTTTTCATCACACTCACATCATTTTCTTCCTAAATTATATTTTTATTGTGAAAATTCTGTTTAAAAATAATTTGTTTACTTATTTCTTTTGTTTTTGTAAGAATTTTTGCTTTTGTACATGTCTTGAAAATCATTTTTACTTACAAATATATACATTAGAGTGGTACAAAATAAACATAAAAGTTTGAATTTGCAATGTGCACAATGTTGATCCTATTCCTTAATGTCTAAAAATTATCTGTGCCAAGTTTCAACTTAATTCGTTGTATTTAGAGATATCACGAAAAGTTAACTTTTAAGAATTTGTTATATGTCGTTAGAGTAATTTATACAAAAAGTATGGTTGACTTTAAATTCAATTATTTTTTAAACTATACACCATAATTTAATAAAATTTTCCAATATAGTCTTAATAAATATGCATAAAAGAAACATGAGATCAAAAAAAAAAAAAATTAGTACCTTTAACTATTTCGTGATTTGTGAAAAATGTATACATAAAAATACATATTTTTGTCAAAATATCAAAATTTTCTGAGAATATGTAAGTAAAAATTCAACTTGCTAACGCCTTATATTAAAAAATTTCCCAAATCTGATCTTAATTTTTATGAAGATTACGAATCTGCAATCTAATTTGAAAACAAACTTGTGGTTTTTAAATTATTCGCGGTTTTTTGAAAACTCAACAAAATTCGACTTTTTAGTGGTACAATGTCTAAAAACGTTGTCATCGAAATCTCCAACTTCTTGTATTTTTGCAATCCACTTACCAAAGGCTTTCATTAGACATGATATTGTTTTAAATTTTTGAAAGGATAATAGTTATCCTTACAACTGAATTTGAGTTTTTTTAGTTTTCCCCTATTATTTAGCGTATTAAAATTAAATTGTTAATAAATATCCTGTCTCACCTAAGAGACACATATAATATATGAAAATTTCTTGATGAAAATCGAGCATATTTTGTATAAAATTTTTGCGAAATTTTCGACTTCGACTTCGAATTTAATTTTGATTTTATATTCGCAATAATTCCGTGACTTTTCGAACTTCCCTCGTAGTTATATGAAATGCAACACTGCTCCCATCAAGTACCACCTGTTAATAGACTACTGTCAAATTTTGAGCAAGTTCCGTAATTTACTTTGCGTTTAACAGCTGTTCAAAACATACAACCTCGTGGATTAAAAAAAAAAAAATGGAAAAAAGTGAATTTTGAGTGCTCATTAAATATTATTTTTTGCGAAAAAAACCGTTAATCAAACCAAGGAAAAGCTTGATTAATACTATGGGGACTTTGCAATGGTAAAAAAGTGGTTTACTGACTTTCGAACGTTCTGGACGCCCATTTGTGGTCTCTACACCTAAAACAATTAAAAAAATTCACGATATGGTGCTGGCCGATCGGAGATTGTATGTGCCCAGCAAAAACATGGTATTAACTAATTACCAGGCTATTTACTCGCTTAATTACTTTTGTTCGCGATGTCCAAAAAGTAATGGGTACTCGTATTTTTTTTTGCTATTCGTCAGCGAGAGGGTAATGACTACCCATTACATTGTGTTTTTTGTAAGTGAGAAGGTAATGACCACTCATTACTTTTGGGACATCGCGAACAAAAGTAACTTAGCGAGTAAATAGGCTAGTAAGTAGTTGAAACCCTGTTTTTGCTGGGTGAATTGGAAGACATAGGCAACTCACATGGCTCAGTGGTTTCAATTTTGAACGATTTTTTTTTTTTTGCAAAAAAAACTGGGTTTCATTCAAAAAGTCAAGGATTTATTGACCCACCCTCGTATACCCAAAAATATATTAGATTTGATGAGCGGCGATCCAAATAATTATAGTTAATTTTTCTCAATTTTTAATTTATTTAAAATAATAGAACAAATACAACTTTGAAACTTGAAGGGCTACCTCTAAATAAAACATTTTTTTTAAGTTTCTTTGGCGGACCATATTTTTGGACAACCTTAATATACATACTTACATTTTTAGTATCTATATCATTTTATATACATTTTATATTGCATTTGCAAGGTATAAATATACTAGATACTATTCACATTCTTTGTTGTCGAATACCATTTTTACATACATATTTTTGGTTTTCTTCTTTTTTTCGCAGATTTATTTTCTTATGCTGTTATTTAGTTTATTTTTCTATGTTTTCCGCCATTATGTCTGCTTGCAATCTGTTAATGCAATTTTTATAGACGCCAACCACAGTCTTGTCGTTTTGCGGGTTGGTATCTGTAAATGTTGAACTGCAATAATTTTATTCTGATATGTCTGTTTTTGTAAAGCAAAGAAATCTAAGATAAACATTGGCGGGATTTTATATTTAAAGGCGGCATTTTAATTTGGTTTTATGGAAAAAATTTAAACAAAAGATTTTTGTTGAAATAATTTATGTACATTGTTAATGAGATGATTATTGACATCCTCGTGATAGGGAAAAGAAAAACTGCAATAGAAGGCCTTTTTATATTTTAGTTTTGTATATTTTAAATTATTTTCTAGTTTTGAGTTAGCGTTTTAAATCTATTTTTTTTTTAAATATTTACCATACGCATCTTAATACTTTTATAACGGAAAAATCTGGTATACAAAAAATAAAATAAAAAATTTTCCAAATAATTCATAAATATTTTGTAAGTATATAAATAAAATATTTATTTATTTATAACTAGAAAATACATTTCATTCGGCTTATATCTGATAACTAGGGTTAATTACTAAATAAAAATTACTACAATTAGAAACTGAGAGTAATTTTTGACGAGTCTCTTATTATTTTCTTCTTGTAATTGAATCTGAAATAAAATTTTCAAAATGGTGGGGGGTTAAGATTTTTGAAAAAATAGTTGCTTCAATTTGTAGCATCTAAAATTAAAAATGAGTTCAGATTTAGATAATTTGTAATATAGAAACCAATATGACGCCAGTATTTTTTTCAAATTATTTATTTTTGATGCTGTTTGTTTTTGCTGAAAACAATACTGATCCCGAAATCAGAATTCACCACGTGGATTCAATATAGCGGACATGATTTATTTCAAATTTAGCTGGTTCGATTTTTAATTATTAGTGGCCGTGGTTTTGAGGTCACTAAAGCTAAATATGAAGTCAGATTTTGGAAATTTCAAAATGGTGAATTCAATATTGCAAAGCTTTAAGAATTTTTTTATTTGATTTTTAATAATCATTTGAAAAGATTTCAAAATCGTTTAATTACAATTCAAAAGTCACATTTCAAAATTATAAAATGGCACATCCAATATGGCCAGAGTGGCTGAAGTTTTAAGGTTGCTGCACTCAGAATATTATGTAGCTTACTGTTTGTAGTTTAATATAAAAGTTTATTGTTCAGTTAAAAATAATGGAACATACATTTATTTTTTTCAAAGAAATATTTATTTTAACTTTTTTATACATTTGTTCAAAATGATTTACTGACATTTACCGATTTTTTCAGTTTCATTAATTTTTTTTTTTATTTTTTTGAAATTTAATAATTTACGCAGAAAACGGAAATTTGTGGTTCGTGGAATCTACAACGCCTCTAATGTATACAACGAAAAAACAGATTCATTGTGATAACCGAATTTTTTTGTCAAACCATTCATTTGGAGCCACCGATATATTTGTTTGTAATGACTGAAATTCGGTTAATACAACAGAATTTCCATAAACCATATATACCATATATTTGAATTGTATCAGGAATATATTTTGTTGCGAGAACCAAATAATTTAATTGCTGCAACCAAAATATTCAGTAGGCAATAAATTTGTTTGTCACAATAAATTTCTTTCCAATGTGTATGTTTAAGTTTAAAATTTAGAACTTTAATTGTTAATAGATTTATATAAATATTTCCTTGAGATAAAATATAACAACAATAACAACAAATTTTTGTGAAATTGTTCCAAAATTCAATAAGAATTTCTTGAAAATATTGTTCAGTTTTTATGAAATTCACGAACAAAGTTTGACAGAACTGCCACTTTTCACTTTTACTATCTGGTTTGGAAAAAGCGTTAAAAAGCTTTTCTGTGCATGAGTTTTCTCTCATACATATCGCAACGTCCTCCTGCGGTGTTCACACCGAAGTAAAATAACATAGCAGGGCTAAGAATCCAAGAATTTAGGAATTCCAAAAGTAGCACAGGTAGTCCTAGAAACACTTGTGGAACTAACCTGCGGGGAAAGGACCTATTCCAAACCACGTCACGTGACCTTTTCATTGTCACGGGACCGGGGTTTTCTTATATGAAAAGGACCGGTCACTTTAACATGGGCTTGTCCTAGGAGGTGGTTAATTGCTCTAATAATTGCTCAACTAACCCCAAAGAACATATCACAGGATTCGTACTTTTAAACTCATCACGTTCACGTGGTAGGTACTTTAGGAACCGGTCCTGTTTCCACATATCTCTTGATATGTATTTTCGAAAACGGTCCTGTTTTCACCTATCACGGGACAGGTCCCAACTCCCGACTTACCCCTTTTTTCCCGCAAGGCAGTTCTAGTTAGTTATATCTTACATTGAAGTTTAGGAAAAGGGGTTTGAATTTCATGGAATTGTTTGCAGTATGATTGTGGGAACTGAGGTATAAGGAAGTTCAGAATCTCATAACATCGACTTAAGACGAATGCAACCTTGTATTGAATGAAGGACATGAAAATATAGTTAAAAAATATTAGATTTTTTAAAAGAATTAAACTTTGTTTTCTAAAGCAGAAATATTCCCTGTTTTAAGTTGCTTAAAAATGTTATCTAATCTTTAAGAATCTCTTTCACTCGATTTTAAAGGAATATGATTTTATTTTAGTTACTGGTTTTTAAGCATTACTTTGGGTAAAGTGAATTGGAAAATTTTTAGAAATAATAATAATGGGTCGAATAATTATTTGAGTTTTATATTTAGATATTAACCCAAATAGAGGCGATTAGGTGTGAAATCGGTTAATCCATCTATTTTAACCGATTACTCGGGTCGAATAATTATTTCAGTTTTAAATTATATGTTAAGACATTAACCGAAGTTGTGGTGATAAGGCGAGGAATCGGATAATCGGTTAATCGAATTGGAAACACTGATAAAAATATATAAAATTTTTTAAATATTTCCTTTATTAAAGTTTATCACAAAAAGAAATCTTGCGGAAAAATTTCTTTCTACCATAAAAAATCTTAATCGTTTTCTTTAACACTGTTGTGGTTTTAATGTTTACGACACCAGACCATCACAATGCCACAAAATGCACTTCATCAATTTTATGGGGTTCTGTGTTTGTAACTGATACATTTAAATAAGTTTTTTTTTGCATTTATTTTTGTTTTTCTTCTGGATATTATTTCTGCAAAGATTTTCTTTTCATTGTTCTTATAAATGCAATTTAATTTATTTGTTGAAATTTTTTTTCAATGGAAAAATAAAGCAAAAACCAAAGCATTGAGTGTTATCTCTTAATTCCAGATAAGTAGTTAGGATAATCTTATGCAATTTAAGGATATTATCTAAAGTGTGCTTTTTGGTTTCTTTAAGTGACCATTATTATTTCATATCGTTTTGTAGAGATATGAATAATTATTTTTGTTATTTAATTTTAAAAGATGGTGTTTTGCATACAATGCTCTGTGTGCATCGCCATAACCATTCTAGGCTGAGAAAATGCCAATAGCAGGCTAAGATGTTTTTTGCATCGTATGCATATCACGATCGTGAATACCCTCAGTATTTTTTGATTTGTTTATCTTGTTGGTTTTTTATTCTCTTAATGTATTCATACATTTTCTGAAGTGTCTTTCTTTGTTATTTCATATATGGGTTGTATTTAATTTTCCATTTGTGTTCAACTTGTTTAAAATGCAAACATTGATTATTGAATCCAATGTTCAATGGCAATTATTATTGTTATTATTTATTACAATTATTCTTATAAATATGCTAACATGGACAGCATATAAAATCACTTTAGGGTAATCAATTATGCAGTTGAGGATTTAGTATAAAATCTGATTTAAAATAAATTAGAATAATGAAGAAGATCGAAGAAACCTAAAAAAAATATAAAAATTGCACTTTATTTAAAAAAAATTTAAAACCATAAATATAGTCGTTAAATATATACTTTATGATACCCTACTTAATTTAAGTGAAGTCAATGGGGTTTGACATTTTAATTTTAAAAAAAAGTTGGGTATGAGTAATATATAACTATTGAAGAAATAAATATTAATCATAGGCACAAATATTTTTTAAGAATTTTTCAAGAATTTTTAGATAGAGTGTTAAGTTTTCCATAAAATTCACTTTGTTTCATTTCAAAATTGCTCTGAACAAATTCATTGGCACACTTAGCCACATCTTTAAAATTGTATCGATCTGGCAATTTTTTTCTGAGAAATCACCATTATTTTTTATTTTAAAATGGAAGAGTTTTCACATGTCAGAGTGCAAATGTCAGTGTGCCATAAATTTTCAAAAAAAATGAATTGATTTTTATCAAAAATGAGTAACAAACAGAAGGAAACCTTATGCTGAGATTGGAGAAATGATAGATAGAAATTGCTATACCATTCAGAGCATCGTGCAGTGTTGCAAGGGAGCCTCAAAATTTGAAAGGGCAAACCATACAGGCCGTCCTAGATCTTTAAGTAAGCCCCAACATACCCTCAACACACATCGCTGTTGAGATTAAACAAGAGTTTGGAAAAGATGTTCATGCCATTGCGGTCCGGACTGCATGATTTTTGTTGATCGAGAAGTAATTGTGTTGGGACGTGGGGGTAGGCCAGCTGGTACACTTGAAATAGTTTGTGTGTTAAGTTAAAGCTATAGAAAATGTAATTTAATAGAAATTAAATTTTATTTACTTACTTTTCACTTTAATCAAATGGGTTTTGTTAATAAACACAAATCATTATTTAGTTAAAAAAAAACGTTTAAATTTTACCACCGATTCCGTAAAAATAAATGATTAAAATTATTTATTATTATTCATGTATTTATTAATTAATTTTTTAGGCATATACACAAATTCGTTTTTATTGAAAAAATGGCACGAATACGGACCGAATACAGATTTGTAAACGGTACGTCATTGACGGACTTTCAACGGACAACTCCGTTTTTTATCCGACATATCGGTTCGTAAACGGTTCGTCTTTGACGAACTTTCAACGGACAACTCCGTTTTTCATCCGAGATATTGCTCCGTAAACGGACCATCATTGACGGTATTTCAACGGACTCGAATCAGTCCGTATACGCACCAGAAAACGGTACGTAAACGGCTGAATTCCGTTTATGACGGGCCGAAAACGGTACGTAAACGGAGCGGAACGTATTGTTTGGTGGGATGTAATAAAAATGTTGAAATGCCATAAATTGAATTTTGTGGGAAATTTATCATTCTATCTGGTAAAAGTATTTATTTACTAAAAATCGCTTTAATAAGGCCCGTTAAATCAATCGTGAAGTTGAAATTGCTTGCTGTGCCAATACTTTAGTTCGTCACTGTCAACATGTTTCTAAAGGCGGCCATACACTTCCACGTTCTTTCCGGCAGTTTTAACCACACGGGTAAAACTGTCGGTGTGTGGCAAAAAACCGTCCTTCTTGAACGTGCTGCTCAAAAATATCTGTCGCAACTTGTTTTTTAACGTCTGTTTTCAAACGTGTTCGCTTAAAACAGCTTGTGTTTGTGATTACCCTGTTAAAAAATACAGCTTTTGTCAGAGTGGAATACCAGTTAATATTAGAACGCCAGCTGATTATTTTTTGCTCTAATTTTTTGATTTGTCTTTTGCTTTTTGTTATGTTTTTTATTTTTTTTACTTGAACTAACAATAAAACAACGTCTAGTGTGTGGGTATGGTCGTTGTACATGTTTAACCGTACAGTTTTACCCCTGCGGTTAAAACTGCCAAAAAAGAACGAAGTGTATGGCCGCCTTAAGTTTATAAACATTTTTACACATAATGGAAAATTTTAATTGTCAAAATAGAAAACAACAAAAGAAAAAGAATTCAAAATTTTTATTTTATTCAGTAATTGAAAACTACCAAAATTTTTTGAATTGTACTTTTTATAATTAAACTTAAACAAATCTTAATAAACCACCAAAAATTCTCCAACGGTCAATAAAATTTGATTAACATAAATCGGTGATATTGAACTTTCGTAGCACATTCAGGAAAAAGGAATCTTGAGCCGCTAAAGCACGTTTTTGAATATCTACGTGTGAGTACTATTCTTTCTTTTGCTATTGAACGTCCAGAGTTAAGATAACAATCTGCCTAATAATTTGTTAGTATTTGTAAAAAAATATTTTATAGAGAGATGCGAAACCAATAACTAAAATGTTAACATACTAATTTAAATAGTTTATTTTAACTATAAACATATTTACTTAAATTATATTCATGCTTAATTCGTTAAAAATATATGATATCAATTCAAGTATGATTTCTAATAGATTTAAGTATACATATAAATAATTTTTTCTCTCTGTGTATGCTTACATTTTGTAATGTTTCCAAACTATTGGGATTTTTCTTTCAAACTATTAAATTTTTCTTTAATATATTATTTAAATAAAAGTTTAAAATGAATTCCGTGGAAAAAAATATACATATGAGTGGAAAAAAATGTTTTTTTTTAGATAAATGTTTAAATGTTAAATACGCAATATTGCGTAACGAAGTTTAAGGAATTGATTTAAATACAATAGCAAAAAAAAAAAACATTTGTATCTCTGATCTGTGTGATCGATAGCAATGACATTTAATTTATAACAATAATTTCCCATACATTATGAATCTATAGCTACATATAAATTTCAACTGAAGTGTATAAAATAAAAAATAAAACAGATGCAACAATTGCATTTTTAATCGTCAATTGATTATAATTTTATCCCATATAAAGTGTAAATCCAATTTAAAAAAAAAAAAACATAATACATGCATATCGTCAGATAAAATGCAAAACAGCATAACTAACATTTTAAGGTTTTTAGATGATAGGCAAAATATCACTTTAGACATTTTAAACAATTCCTTGACAAAACTGCTTATTTTGATCATAGTGATCACTCGCTTAAACACAATTAAAATTGTTATGGGGCAATCAAAAAATGTAAAAAATTAAATACATAACGGATGTGAAATCAAATGAATCATAATCACTATAAACAAGTATAGTTTGGGTCATATTTCGACAAGGAGTCCAAAGTCCTGGGGAGGGTCCTGATCCTTCATTTATGGACAGGGCAGAAAATATGGAAATAAATATAAATTTAATAGTCGAAAAAGTTAATTTAAGCATATTCCGCGAAGCTAGGTCTATATAGAGACTAGTTTCAAATATGACGCGATTTTCTTTGAATTCGGAAGCTAGATTTATGGTCCCCATGGTTTGTCTGTTTTAGACCGATTCTAACCAATTTCAATAGGGTTCGTCTTTGGACCAATATAAACTGATGTACAAAATTTCATGAACTATCTTCATAGTTGCGACCAGTAGATTGATTTACCATGTTTGTATGGTCCACGAACAGACGGGCAGGCGAACTGACATCGATAAAGTGCGCCTAAGTCCGATATTATTGGTAGTTACAAACATTAGCACAAACACATTATATCCTGATAAAATCTGGTTTTGAATATTTATTACTTACGCCCTTTTGTATTTAAGCTGACGGTATTTATGAATACAAAACTACATACTACATACATATTCATCATTGATGCGCGTTGTTTCAATTGCTAATAGGGATACCAATCTCGAAACTTCGAAATCCTGAAATCCCATGGTTTTTTTAGTTTTATTTTAATAAAAATTAGTCCCAAATACCGGAATTTGAGCCAAAAATTAAAATAACAAAAACATGTAGTAATTTACTAAAAAATACAATCAGTATTTAGAATAATTTTATTGTATATCTTATTGATTTTTAAAACAATTGACAGTTCATATTGCAACTAACATTTTGAAGTCAATTATAAATTCTGAAACTAGTCGAAAATTTTAAAATTTTATTTGACATCTTTTTCATTTTCGACAGAGTTGAATTAATTCTGTGATTTTTAAAAATGTCATTTGTCAATTTCTTTCGTTGTTTAAGGAAGTTAACGTATTTGTAATTGCGTTTTATGTGCGTAAAATATGTATAAAAAATTGAAAAAATATGCATTTAAAACTTGAAAATATGTATTTATTAATTTGTTTATTTTTTCAACGTCTTCGATCCTATCAATTATATTTTAGTATTTTTTAAAATTAAAATTAGTTTTTATTATTTTCTGATGTTACCCAACCCGTTTACGTACCGTTTTGCCTCCGTCATAAAAGGAAGCCAACTCCATTTACGTACCGTTTTCTGGATCCGTACACGGTTCAAAAAACAGATTTTAAGGAACATCGAAACTGATTAGAATCCGTTTAAGTAACGTCAATGACGAACCGTAAATTTGTCGTACACAGAATAGAATTACAAAATTCTGTTTGCAACATTGAACATTTTCCATAGAATATTTTTGTAAATACAAATAAAAATTTTTTTAAAAATGCACCAACAATGAAATTTTTAAATACAAAATACTATTTGTTATATTTGTGTAACTTCAAATTTTATTTTCAAAGAATTTTTACAGTATTCGTATCGTTTTTTTTCTACAAAAACGGATTAAATAAATTTTTTTTCAACTTTGAATAGCAAATTTAAGGTCTTTTTTTATTAAAATTTATTTAAAAAAACATAAAATATCAAAACAAAACAAATAGAATAACAAAACTGTTACAAGAAAATTCGAGATGAAAATTCGCCTCGTCAGAAAAGATGATTTTTCCCCCAAATTCGATGTCTGATTGGAGCTTCTTTAAGGCCCAAACTGAGAAGCCGTAATGAAGTGGATGATTGTTTGCCTTCAATTGCTGCAATTTGACCTTGTGAGCGGATAATTCGATATATTTGTGAAAAATTCTCATTTTGCTGATGCGTGAATTGCCAAGATGGTAAGATCGATGGCGACTCGATTTTATTGGGTTGAATTGCCCACCTTCGTCTACAGCAGCCACATTCTCATCGGTACGCACCGTATGATGATGGGCGCCATGAGTGTTGTCCACTAAGCAAGCCAGTCTCACGCTGGGTGCTTCTTTGCATCAAACGCACAATTTGGCCAACACAGCACTCACTTTGAAAATATGTTTGCAATGTTTCCCAACGTTGCTCAAGAATAAAGCGACTAAATTTGAGACTCAATATTTCGATCAGAAAAATCTTTCAGTGTCAGAATTACATATTATTTGAAAATATACCTATATTTGCACCACCCTGTAGATGACAAAACAAAGATGGCGTTGTCGATGTCTACGCCTGAAGGTTAAAAATACAATTTTCACGGCTAATGAAAGCCAAATATGCATTTATAACAAAATATGCAACAAATATTTGGTGAAAATACACTTACGAAAAAAAGTCTGTAATGGCAACTGAAAATTATGCTGCTATTAAGGGAAATTTTGCTAATTGGAGCCCATCGGTATTTTTTGCTAATCTTAGCAATACATGTCTGCTGATATGTAGTGCAATGAAATTAGTAGACAAATTAGTAGCCGCTACTTAATTTTAGTAAACTTTTTGTAAAGCGGAATTTAAAACCGGTTTGCTAAAATCAGCAAAAAAAATTATTAAATATTGTGAATATTAGTACAAAATTTATTTTTTTTTATCAAGCATCAAATATTTTTTATTTTTTTTATTTTTTTTATTTTTTTTCAAAAAATATTTTGTACAAAATTGAAAACAAAATAAACGGCTTAAAAATCTTAAAAATTGTTAAAACATAAACGAATTAATCACTTTGTTTTTATTTGGTAGTTTCTGTTTTGAAAAATATTTAAGTCAATATTTTTTTACTTTTAAGGTTAAATTTTAATTGTTTTAATGGCTGATTTTTAGAACTAAAAAATCTTTTTGGTGATATTTTGAGTGGATGTCCTATTTTCAGGCATGAGTCGAAAATCTATGTAACATTTAAAGGCAATTTAAGTTTGTAGGTGAAGGTTTTAATTTGAAATAACATTTCCTTCAACATCCATTTTTTTAAAATTAGTAATTTTTTTTTTTGCTAATTTTAGCAAATCGGTTTTCAAAAATTTGTAAAATGATTTCTGAAATTAGCAACAAAAATTTCTAAATTTTCTGTAAAAACTCTGTAATTTGTAAAATGTAAATAGCAAAAAGATTTGCTGAATAATATTTTTTTTACTAAAAATCAGTACAAAAATAGTAAAGTATGATTGAAAACCGTTTACAAATTTGTCTACAAACTTTTTTTTCTGACCGTAGTTTTTGGGATACTGACTACACAGAGAAAAAAGATTCATTGTGACAACCGAATTTCTTGCCAACTGAATAGTCTGATTGCAGCAACCGAAATATTCGGTTGTCGCAACAAAATTTATTCCTGATACAATTAAAATCGAAAAATTACGGGATCCAAAAAATCGCGATCCATTCCGGGATCTATTTAAATCTGGAGGTTTTCATAAAAGTCTATGCCGATTGGCATCCCTTTTTGCTAGTGTCTTTGGCATATATTGATTTTAATAATAACGATGTTAAATACACTTATAATATTCACATTGTAATCTCTTTGTCTTGTTTCTGTTTTTTTTTTGATAAGTTTCAGGAAATTCAATATTTAAAAATGCAGCAAACAAATACTAAAGAAAAACAGTTTTATATTAAAACGAAGAAAACCAAATTATCAGTTTGTTTAGCCCTGGGAACAAAAAAAAAAAAAAATAAAAAAATAAACAGAAACAAAGATAGATTTCACTGGCGTTGTCTGTTTATTTAAGGAGTTCATTTCAACACTACAAAAAAAAAAAAAAAAATACCAGCATTATTGCTGGTATATATTTCGAAATTATCTACAGAGCACCAATACCATCAACACTACCATCATTATCAATAGCGGCTGTCGTTTTTGTGTTCTCCTTTTTTTGTTTACATGATCTACAGCCATAGAGCTGAGGACAGCCAATGTAAGTTCATTACAAAACACAACAACTCTATTGTCTCGGGTGTAGCCTGTAGAGCAAACAAAAAAAAAATTGCAAATAAATACAACATTTTTTTAATATTTACTTTGCAGGAGGTAAAGCATATATAATGATAAAACAAAAACTAAAATTTGTATATTTGTAGTTTTTTTTTTTTAACAAAAATATACACAAATCGAACAATAGGGCAGATGTGAATTATTTAAAGCATAATTTAAATATTTCTTAAAGATAAATATTTCACGCAACCATGACCAAAATTATTTCGAGCTTGGTTTCTGATCAAGATTTTCTCAGACTTGCCGGAAGCTGGTCCAGTAGACCCCAAATTTGGCAACGCCTATAAACTAAAATTTCATAAACACTAATTTATGAAACAGCCGAGTAAACCAAACGGTGATATAGTCATTTGTGGCTTTATTTAATAATATGTTATATATAAATACAATATATACGAGGGCGGTCCCAATATTAGCCGTCCTAACATAGAAACACACAAACTTTGGAAAAATGTTCTTTATTTCTCAACATAATCTCCTTTTAGCTCGATGCACTTTTCGCAGCGATAACCTGTTTATAGTAAGAACCAGTCTTGTGGTGTTCAAAAATGGCTGAATTTTTGGGAAAAAAATTGTTGAAAAATTGCTGATAATTTTTATGAGAAATTTAACCAGATTAGGCTAAAAAATTTAAAAAAAAATCAGTGAAATTTGCCAATAATGAGAACCCTTATCAGTGTTTAATCAGCTCTTTAAAGCAAAATTTTAGGAGGATTTTCGACCTATCAGTATCAAACAAAAACAAAAATAAAAAATTTTACAAAAAAAGCATTTTTGTATTCAAGCCAATATTACAATTATTTATTTGCTAATAGAAACCATATCATTTTCAGATTCCATCAATTTGTTAGTGAAATTTTGAAATTATTTTCAACGTTTCCAACTTACCTGACTCTAATAGCCTGTTCCTCTATTTCGAAAGAACACGTTCGTTCGCTTTCTTGTCGAAAGAAAACTGATTTTGGTTTCTCTAACTCTATTTCTATGCGAACGATGACTCGAACGACAAGTCGAATGAAAACGTAACTGTTTTCATACAAAATTTGGTTTCTCTATTTCGAACAGCTCGAACGCAAATGTCAAAATCAGTCACTTGCTATTTTTTTGTCGAGTAAATATATATTTGATATTTTTAAAAGCAAAATGAAGTAAAAAAAGCAATGGATAACAAAAAGTAAGTACAAAATAATACAAATATTTATAGTTTATTAAGAATTTTAAATTTTAGCTAAAAAAAATCAACAATGGACCATCCGAAGACGCTTGTATTGTATATGGAAGAAAGGCCTGATTTTGCCAGAAGGACTCTGGTGTTCGGAGCAAACAAATTTTCCGCAGAGGATGAAAATTTGAAAAGAAAACTAAACTCCGTTTCACCCCCTATTACGCTGTTGCTGAGTGGAAAAGGTATGTGTGTGTTGTTTGTGGCTTACGTTTGCCCAAGAAACTCATATTTACATTTTTTATTTTACATCTTTTATTTTACAAGGACTTTAGCAGTGACCGCACCGAACAGACAACAGGCAACAGAAAAGCTCTTCAAACAACAATTTCACCCACAACCAATCGATAACAAAAATTTTCACAAATAAACATACTTTCCAAATAAAAATTGATTTGTTTATTGTTATTTTTTTTATTTCATTTGTCATATACAGCTGATCACTGTTAAACAGGGTTGTTTTTGTCTTAAAGCAGTTTAGTAGTATTTTTGCTACTTTTAAAGAAAATTTTAACAAATGCTCAAAATATATGATCTGGCATCTCTGTGATTTGTAAATGCGTAAGAAACAAAAATTGACACACGTAAGTCGATCGAAGCCTTTCGAAATAGAGAAACCCAAATTGACTCGAATTCGAGTGACTTGCTATCGTTCGACTAGTTTTTCGTTCGAGATCGAGGAACAGGCTATAAATATGATTGATTTACCAGTCAAAAATTTTAAACGTGAAAAAAAATAATAGAGGATCAGTTGAATCGGGTGTATTTTTTCAAATTCAAAAATAATACAAAATATTAAGGAAATTCACACCCACAGAAAAGATTGGTTGCTATTCGATAAAAACCATTAAAATTTATTAGTAAATATGTTATATATTATTTGGAATACTCTATAATCCATTAAATTAAGCAAAACTATTGTATTGTGAATTAAAAAGAGGGAAAAGGAACTAAAAAACAATAATTTTGTTTATTTTCAATCCACTTTAAAAATAAAATTGGTTTATGAATTGTGTACAGTAGAAGCAACTATTTATTTGGTGAATGTACTAGAAAATTATCAAATTTATTTAAAAATGTCGATATTCATAAGTTATTATAATAAATAGGAATTTCCGGGTTCAAATCCCATATAAAAATCACATAAAAAAATTAAATTATAATAAAATATTCAAATGTTTAAATATCAAATATATCAAAGAAAATTTTAATTTTGTGGAACGTTATAATATTTCTGTGGAATATATGTAAATATTAAATTAAACAACTGAATATTGGCTTTCACAACTTGAAATATAATTTAATATAAAGACAGTTGTCATAACCGCCACACTTCGATTGGCTACAAATTCGGTGGCCACAACTAATACTGTTTTATAGGTGCAAAAAGAAGATCGATTTGAAATTGATCGATTTCCAGGCTATTAGTAGCCAATTCCGTATAACGAACAAATAAATCTTGATATTTTTATAGCAATTAAATAAATACAGGTTGGTTGAAAAGTTCCTGCGCTCACCAAAAGATGGCACTGCTAGCTCCAAACTTTTTTTTTCTCAAGTTGGTATAACTGTCCTGAGAACACATGCAAAGTTGCAAGTCATTCTGTCAATTCTTTCATTGTTTACAAGCCATTTGAAGTTGACGTGTCATTGATTTTTTTTAATATGAAAAAAATTTAATATCGTGCAGTTATTAGATTCTTTGTTTTGGAGGGTTTAAAAGCAAAGGAAATTTATGAACAATTGTTAGAAGTGTATAAGGAGTCCTCACCTTCAAAAGGCACCGTTGAATTTTGGGCTAGTGAATTTAAACGTGGTCGTACCAGCCTTAAAGACGATCCACGCGAAGGACGACCAAAAACTGAAATCACAGCAGAAATCATTGAGCAGGTACATAATATGGTTAGTGAAGATACAAGTTTGACTAAGCGTGAAATTGCTAATGCCATAGGCATCTCAGACGAACGAGTACTCCATATTTACATGAAGAATTACGTATGAAAAAACTGTTTGGAAAGTTAGTGCCACACACATTAACAATTCAACAAAAACTGGATCAAAAACATATTTCTCAGCGTAATTTGGAGCGTTTTAAGCCGAATAAAACCGATTTCTTGCGTCGTTTTATAACTATGGATGAGACTTGGATCTACGACCATGATCCTTAATTGAAACAAGAACGTTTACAGTCGACTGAAGCTGGTTGTTCAGCTCCAAAGCAGGTGAAGTCACAACGATCAGCAAAGAAGGTTATGGCATCAGTTTTTTGGGATGCAAAAGGAATTTTGTTGTCTTCAGAAAGGTAAAACAATCAACTCTGAATATTATTGCAGCATTTTGGATCAGCTGGATGAAAAAATTCGTGAGAAAAGACCTGGTTTGAAGAAGAAAAAAATCATTTTTCATCAAGACAATGCACTTGCTCACAAAAGTGTTTTGACGTTGGCTAATTTCAAAGAATTAAAGTACGAATTGCTTGAACATCCACCGTATTCACCAGATTTGGCTCTCAGTGACTACTATCTCTTCAGAAATCTCAAACAATTCCTTCGTGGAAAGCATTTGTCGTCGAATGAAGAGGCCATAGCAGCCGTAGACGGTTATTTTGCAGAGCTTCCGGAAAACCGTTATAAGATAAAATTTTTGGAAGATCATTGGAACAAGTGTATTGAGCTTCTAGGAGATTATATTAAATAAAAAAATATATTTCGTAACAAAAACAGTATTCTTTCATTTCGAGCGCAGGAACTTTTCAACCAACCTGTATATTAGATTTTGTCTAAATTGAAGAAAGAAAAATTGTAGCCTCTAATCAATATTTAGAAAGTGTAGCAACTTATTTTGTATGGACACTGCAATTTTTTTTTGACCGATTGAACAAAATTCATCAAATTTTGTAATAATTTCACGCTCAAAGTTATACTTTGTATAAAATTGCAAAAGACGGCCAAAAATGGGTAAAGATTTTGTAAACATGCCTTAATGAGTTAAAGAAGAAAAGAAAATTTTGTATATTAATTTTTGTCTTTTTATAAGCAGTGATTACATAAAAAACGTAAATGAAGAGAAAATTTCTGTTGAGGATCGATTTTCATTTTTTTTACATCCCTCTTTTCCAATTTTTTTTATTTTGGAAAAAACCGTGATTAGTTTTGTTTAAATTTCTTTTAAGAGTGTCGGCTCAATTGGCTTTTGAAACGCTTACATATTTGAAAAGTTATTTAGTTCCCATTAAATACCAAGTGTGACTAAGGCCCATTATTATAACTTGCCGATAGCTAAAGTTAGGATGTTAAAGGACAGATTATTAGTTTTTCGTTATTATAATTATACTTTAACCTATAAGTGACCGATAAGCTAAAGGTAAGATCATCTTACCTTTAACTTTATTAATTTGAAGTTGCCATATTTTCAGCTCTGTAGTGTAGTAGCCGTGTAGTTTTTTTGAACGTTTCCGTGTTGCTTGGTTTATTTCTGTTTTCGGCATTGACATTGTAAATTTTTTACAACCAACATTTTTATTTTTTACACAATTCAAAGAAATTGTTTTTTCCGTTTGTTTTATTTTTTTTTGTTGTAATTAAATAATTCAAATAATTTAATTTAATTCAATTACAAATTGTATCTTAATACCCTAACCGAGCACTAGCAACAAAGGCCAGATCCTCTGGTGGGAATTGAACCCACGACCTCCGCACTGATAAGCTAGCACGCTACCAACTAGCCTACCGGGGCGCTCAAATAAAAGTACGTCGTTGCCACCACGTATTTTTATGAACAATTTTAATTTGTAAAAAGTAATCGGTTTTTGATCTGGCAATGCCATATTTTCAAAAAATTTATTTTATTTTATAAGGAAGTTGTAATAACCAAAATTAATTAAAGGTCACTTTATTGCTCACTTTAGCTAAAGTTACGTTTAACTAACACGCACCTTAAAGGCAAGTTATAAAAACGGGCCTAAGGGTCTAAGTACAATCTTGTAAACAAATTATTTGCATATTCCTCTGTTTTTCTTTTTAAAAAAACTTTCGCTAATGTCTTTTTCTTGTGAATATGCTTTTGTGTTATATCAATATATTTTTATATATTTTTTTTTTACAAATTTTGATTAATCGATTTATCGTATAAAATTATTCGAATTATTCATTTTTCGAAATTTGATAATTTTAAATTAATCGAACAAATTTATTTTACAAAATTGTTCGATTAATTGTTTAGTGATTAAAGGATTAAGTACCCTAGAAATGGCACATACCTAAATATATTTAAACCTACTTATTTTTTTTTATAATCTAACAGTGTTTATTTCTTCTTAAATTCTAGAGTTGACAACATTTGTTGCTAGTTGATTTGCAATTGAAAATATTTGTTCAATTATATTTTAAATCTATGGAACAGTATACTACACTATACCAGCAAGAGGTGGACACAAAGAGTTATATGTAGTCTAGAGTGCAATATTAACAATAGCGGTAGTGGGTGCAGTAAACCAGACCAGGCATTAAAACAACAACAACAATTAATAGACATTATCAGTTGTTGCTTGAAACGATTGTGCATACAACCAGAAGATATTAAAGCTATAATAAATAACCAAACAATTACTACAACTGCAACAACAGCAACCAATATAACAATAATACTATCTCCAACTGATTGTGAGTAATACAAGTACACATAATTGCCGCTGCTGCCATATAATAGAGTCCAGAATAAATAAAAATAAAAACAACTACAACTACAACAATATAAAAATAAACATTTAAACGCAATAAAAAACGTGCTAAAAAACAGCTGTTACTGTTTCAATTACTGCTGCTGTCGACGTTTCTTTTTTTTTATGAGGAGTGTATGCTCCAGAGTCTCATGTATATAGAGGTATTCATATGATATACTCCAGCCAGCCAGCCAGCCTGCCTGCCTAACTGACTGCATTCACTCAGTCACCAACAACTTAGCAACTGAACAGCAACAACAAATATTTGTAGTCTACCATATGAGTTTGCGTTATTAATTTTATAACGAGTCTGCAAAGTGAACGTTTATTACAAATTCAATAATTTCTTGTTTAATTCTCGTGCGGATTTGTTTTTACAATCTTGTACTTTGTTGTACGAATTTCCAGTGGTTGATTGGTTTTTGCTCTAATTATTTAATGCGCGGAAGACTTGTTTTCTATTTTTCTATAATATAAACAGAAAAAAAACAAAATAAATTCATAATTGTTGCATTAAGAAAAAGTAGTTCGAGTGCTAAATACATAAATTTTGTTTTAAATTTACAATTAAAATTAAATTTTTAAAAGTGAGTTGTAATTTTTGTTGTAAAATATTTTGCTAAACATTCTTTTAATTTTTTTTTTATCTATTACAGATTTTCAAATTTTAAATTTGTTGAAAATTATTGCAAATAAAAGCTTTTTTCTTAATTACAATACGAAGAGTAAGTATAAATATATATATTTTTTTCTGATTATTTATTTTACAAGAAAACAATGTTGTAACGGCAACATTTTTTGAATAGTGGGCAGAAAAAATTTCCATTTTTGTTTGTAGTATTTTAACGAACACTTTATTAAACCATTTAAAAATGTTTTGTATAAAAAAAAAATATTTATTTTAAGGTGAAACAAAGTATTTTTAAAGTAAATTTTGAGGTAAAAGAACTTCTTGAGGGTAAATATTTTGAGGTGATTATTAAATATGTATTATTTACACTTAAACGTGTGTAAATTTTAGTTTGTATTTAAAATTAAGAGGTACCTTCGCATTATAACTTACCCTGGACAGTAGAAAAAAATTGTTTAAAGCCTACAACAATTTTTTTATTTTGTTTTACGATAGATCAACATTTAGGGAATCACTCTGCTAATGCAGAAGAAATTAGGAATATAGAGTATGTTATGAGTAGGAACAAAAAGGGAAAAAGTTGTGAATATTTTACTTGAGTTTCTCTATATTGTAGATCATATGTATATGACTTGTACGACTGAAAAACGAATGTTCTCTGCAATGCGTTGTGCGATCCACTGGTCTACTAGATAAGTGAATATTTTGAATATAACCCCGGCTCTAGGGATCAGTTTACTTATTTCGTCCGAACAATATCCATGGTAATATCGATAGAACAATGATAACTGAAACGACACTACTTCAAATTATTAAAAAGTAGTGTTGATGACATTTTATAATAATACTAGTGGGCAATGGCCGCTACATTGTTAGTGTAGAAACTAAGTTAAACGGGCTAAAGCAAGGAAAAATGGTTCAAAACGTACCTTATTAGAGAATTTACACAAACGTAAGGAAACTCATATTTTATATTTAAGAGTGCACATCAGAGAACTGCAAAATCAACTTTTTTCTTGATTTAATCATACACAAAACTTTTTGTTCACATTTAATAATTTAACAAAATTCACTGTAGAATAAAATCAGCATCATGTTACTGAACGCGTAATTCGGATCAGTTTGAATTATATGTCGATTATGTTTACTGCAAATTTAATCACTCAACAAAAAGTCAGCGTTGAATAAATCAGAAAAAACAACAAACAATGAGTGTATTCATAATTAAAACAAAATAGAAACACATTTCATAAATGATATTGTTTACATTAGGGTGGGACTTAAATCTGCTTTTTTAGAATTTTTATTAGTAATAAAAATATTCTTCTTTGTGAAATATAAATATTTTTTTGGAAAAAAAATTTAGGTCGATATCTCAGGCTTGCCTGATCCGGAAAAATTTAAATATTGTCTAAATTTTTTTTCATCTATTTTGATTGGAAAATTATGCAATATTTAACTTTAACCGGATTGGGCGAGCCTGAGATGTCGACCTAAATTAAAAAAAAATTTTACAAAGAACAATATTTTTGGTATTCCTTATAAAAATTCTAAAAAAACGTATTTTAGATCCACCCTAATATACATATAACATTTATGAAATGTGTCTCTACAAAACCACCCCCTTTTTATAGATAAGAAGCTATTTTGTTTTAATTATGATTACACTCATACACGTTGTTTGTTGTTTTTTCTGATTTATTCTACATCAAAATAATTATTGTTTGGTTTAACAACGACCGATGATTATAAATCAGTGACAAAACAATTTGCACGTCGTTTGATTGATTTAAAATCATCAACAAATATGTGTGTTGGAGTATATTCAGCGTTTGAACGCAAACACATATTAATTCTTGTGTTGATTGCGTATGAACGTTTTGCAATCAGCAAATGCAGTTCTCTGGTGCACATTTTTAAAATTTCCGGTTTCTAGCCAAAGGAGTTTGCCGGTCATCAAGAGGAAGACTTTTCCCCTTTTTGCCACTGTACCTAGGAATTTTTAAAAATCTGTTTAAGCAGATACCTACGCAGCTAGAGGAACCTTCAGGCAAAATTTCAACTTCCCAAGTACCAGCGGCTTGTTGTTGTCTTCTCCTCCGATATGAAGGAAGCTTCATACGAAATTTCAACTTCTTATTTCCAGCGGTTTGCGCAGGCTTAGCCCGTACTCCAGGTTACACATATTTCAAATTTCAGGTTTCTAGCTAAATGCGTTTGGGCAGGCCGTTGAGGGAGAGACTTTTCCGTAGGAATTTCCAAAAATCTGATCTGGATGGATGTCTCCGCTGAAGGAGAAATCTATGTACCAAATTTAAAATTTTTAGCGCCAGCGGTTTCAGCAGGCCATCCTCTCTTGCTTTTTAAAAAATTGGGTCTTAGCTGATATTTCCACCGGAGAAGAAACCTTCATACCAAATTTCAATTTCCTAGCTTCGCCCTTTTATACCCGTTATTAACACGTCCCCGGCAAAAATTCAGGTTTCTAGACAAGGGGATACGGGCAGGCCGTCAAAACGGAGTATTCTTCTTTTTGTCACTTAGCGTAGGAATTTCCAAAAAGACCGTTTTAGCGGTTGAAGCAGTTTTTAATTTAACCCGTAAAGTAAAATTTAGCAGAAAATTTTTTGTTCCATAAAAATAATAAATAGCGTTAAATTTTTAACAAAAAATATCACGTTTAATTTTACTTTACGTGTTAAATCAAAAATTTGTTTTCAGATGTACGTTTATATCATTATTTTACAGGTTTACGAGAAGTGTCTTACTGAACTCTTTTGACGAACTTTTTACTTTGTTTTTTAACATGAATTGTTTTAAATAAAGTAAATATTGAGTATAATCCTTATATCTTTAAAAAATTTTTCATGAATTCGGCCAAACTGCTAAGTCGAATACCTTGTCGGACAAATGATAAATTCCAATTACAAGTTGTAAATTCCAATTAAGCTTTTTCAAAAATTTACATTTACCAAATAAATTTTTCGTCTTTGGTAGTCCTTAGTGAAATTTTCACCAAAACATATTTTCAGAACATTTTAATATTTAAAGTGCCCGATTAAGGTTTCTTTTGGTATGTTTTTTTATATGGACAAAATTACATGTTGACATGAAAAGTTATAACTCAGGAGCACGTCGACCGATTTCGTGCAAAATATAGATAAACCATCTACACGACCATACGAACAAACCTAATTCGGTTTGACCGTTCGTGAGTTGTAAAGTCACAACACACTTGCAACAAATTTTTGTATTTATATAGATTTTAATTTACACTAATCAATTCATTGTCGAAAATATTTATTGTCAAAAAGATTCTATATAAAGATTTTATGTTTTTTAATTCTTTTCAATATAAACAATTAGAATTTTTTTTAAAAAATGTGATTATCAATAAATTTCTTGTAAAATAACAAATTTCTTTTGGAAAAGTACTTGGAATATTAATAAAATAATTTTTTATAAAAATAAGTCTGTAGAACCCAAGAGTTGCTTTGTACGAAATGGTTTGTTATACAAAATATTAGATTTTTATATAGAAACATCTTTAGATTCAGTTTTAGTTTTCCTCAAAGTAAAATTCTCAGATTCCGCAAAATGTTTCTTAGATAAAAATCTAAGGCCTTTCTTTGAATAAAAAATTCATAGATTCTGAGGGCTTTTCATCATGAAAAATACTTAGATTCTAAAGACTTTTTCTAATAGAAATATTCTAAGATTCTTAGATCTTTTTCTAAATGAAACCAAAGAATCAAAGAATTTTTCTATTAGAAAAAGTCTGTAGCAATAATGTTTTTTTTTATTAAAAAAGTATATAGTGTGAGTGCAGTCTAACGACTGTACTCACTCCTAAACCAAGACCCTCATTTTGTAACATTATTCACGACTGATCTAATAAATCTTTTTGAAATGCAAAACATGCGTTGGGTCCAAAAATGTAAATTATTATTTAAGGTTATTATAAAAAAGTGGCAACTCTAGAAAAGCATCTGTGATACTAATCAAAAAAAGTATTGTGTGGTTAAAATTTTTACTTCCGGCGGAGGAAAATAATGAAGAATGCTTTGTAAATTACATGTTTTCCTACCATAAATATATTGAAAATTCTTAACTCTAGCTTGTAGTTCTTACAGAAAAATAAATTTAATAACATAACTAGCGTTAGATCTTTAAATAAAATTATGAAAATTGTGCTCTTCCAAAAAATAAAGTGCTTTTTAGAAATATTTTTAATATGAGATAATTTGAAACTGGTAATTTAAAATAGGATTTAACTCGTTTTTAAAAGGGATTTTGGGAAATTGTAAACACAGTACTAGATTTTGTTTAGCATATTTTAACTTTTAATTTTATTATTTATCATCTTTTATAATAAAACTAATACTAATATTTTTATTTAAATTTCCATTTCTTTGCAGCTTTAACAAAAATAAAACAACAAAAATGGTTAAAACATTTCAAGCCTATTTACCGTCCACCAATCGGACCTATTCATGTGTTCATTGTCGAGCTCATTTAGCCTCACACGATGAGCTAATCTCAAAATCATTTCAGGGTAGTCAAGGTCCAGCATATCTCTTTAATTCTGTCGTAAATGTGGCCTGTGGTCAAACAGAAGAAAGAGTACTGTTAACGGGTCTGCATGCAGTGGCCGATATCTACTGTGAATGTTGTAAGACACCATTGGGTTGGAAATACGAACATGCCTATGAATCGAGTCAAAAATATAAAGAGGGTAAATACATAATAGAATTAGCACATATGATTAAGGAAAATGGCTGGGATTGAAAGAAAAAGCTACGATGTGAAGCAATTTAGAAACCATACAAAATGCTACGAGAGACGTGATAAATTTTACACAAAATAAGGAACATTTTAGAAGTGGTTCAGAGAAGGGAGAAGTAGTGGCTGGGAGTTTAGTAAAGCGAAAATAATAAAAACAAAACAAAAAAAAAAATCATATAATTTAATATAAAACACAAATCATGATGCATGGGCTCGGAAGTCTGATAAACTGGAGAGTATAAGCATAAGGTGTAGTCAAATGTAAAAGGAGAATTTGTCTACATTATCATTAAAAAAAAAAAAAATGAAAAAGATAAAGAATTTTAAGAGGTTTGATTTAAGTGTGTTTCTACTTTATACATAAACTATAAGTAGCCTATATAATTTTAATGAAATTTATGCCGATATAAGAAAAGAAAAAAATTAATTAAAATTCTAGTTAATTTTTATTAAATATTGAATATTACATTTTTTTTGTAAATGTATCCTATAAAATAATAACAATTAAACAACACTCATACCACAAACAACAACATCACCCACCTATGAACAAACAAAACACACTCATTTTCAAAACTTCTTGTTTTCAAAAACTTTTTCTTTATGTCAAAACACTGTGTGCCACTAAATCTCCCTTTAAACAAAATGATTTTTTTTTTAATTCTTTTGGACCAATAAGAAACCAAATTTTAAGAATTATATTAAAGCATAATGTACAAATTTGTTTATTTAAATGTTAACACAAATATGTATATGCTTGGTCTTTTAATTTTTTTTCTTTATTGGATATTTAACGAAGAAAAAGAAAATCTTATGGAGATATGAGAAAAAAGGAAATATAATACAATACAAAATTTTTTCACATTACATATTTTTTATTTTAAAAATACTCGATTTTTCCTATTAATCAAAACATTTAGTTTTTACTCATTAGCGATTTCTTTTTTTATTACTATTACTATTACTATTATTATTTTTTTTCTTCATTAGCATATTATCAATTTATTCCTATTTTATCATTTAGTTTGCTATCATTATGATGTGTCAATAATTTTAAATTTATTAAACATATGAGTTTTTTTATATCATTATCAATATTTACGATTATAAATGAATTTTGCAAAAAATAAATAAAATATATTTGAAATAAAAAATTGATGAAAAAAGTTCATATTTTCAAATTTTCTAGAATAAATAAAATGAAAAATAACCTACCAAGCAGTAATCATAGATATATTTTCTAAATAATTAAAGAAAACTTTAAGCGATTTAATGTTCCATTTATTAAACACGTAAAGGTGTATAGAACTATATTTACAACAAATTGACAAGCAGAACCCGTAAAATACTGTTACCGATTTAAAACCTCTTTTTTCTAAATATCATTACCATTAAAATGTCAAATAACTACAATGTAGGCCAACCTTATGCCCAAATTGCCGAAGTTCGGATAATCTGACTTGATTTCTTAAAACGCTATCGTAAAGCAATAGAAGACTAAAAAATGATTTTAAGTTTTTGCTCTACGTTTTTTTTTAATTCCACAAATAGAAGTTTGTAGTTATATTACTAAATCCAGTCTAGACTTAAGATAAATATGTAGAAACATATTGCAGGAAATGTCAAAATTATGTTATCTTTCACTCGGACCACTCTTATTGCCGGCAATATTTGTAAAGTTCAAACTTGATTACGTCAGCATAATTAGAGTGTTAAAAAACCGCCCTTTTTGGTTTATTCGAAAAAATTAAAAAAAAAACGAATTTTTCAAAAACCGGTTAACCGGTTTTTTAGGTTTCTTTTTATGTATAAAACTGAAACGGTATTGAACAAATGTTTGAACGGCTGTAACAAAAATTCAAGTCAAGACTGGTAAACCGATTATCATACCCGGTCTTACGGTCTGACCGGGTAGACCGGTCTACCCATGGAAACTAGTCAGTGTGTACTTTTGTAAAATTGGATTTAAAAAAAAAAAATACTTTTTCAATTTTTTTTTTTCAAAATAAAAGCACTTTTTCAAAAATCGTTTCGTGTTAAAATTTTTTTCCAAAAAAGTACCTTTACCAAAAAGAGTTATTTTTTCCCAAAAAATTTTTTTAAAGTACTTGTAAATATATAAAGTTTGAACCTATTTGAAGCTTCGGTGTAGAAACGACGTACTACTACCCGAAACAGACCGTGACGAAAATTCAACTTATTATAGTTTTTTGTTGTATTAGAAAAACATGGGTTGGTACGTTTTTTAAAAAATGTACTTTCTAAAAAGGTGATTTAAACAAGTACTTTGTTTGAGAAAAGTACTTTTTCATAAAGTACTTTTTTTTGTTAAAGTACTTTTTTTTTAAAAGCGTTCTTTAATTTTGGAAAAAAATAAGTATTTTTTTTAAATATCTTGAATTTTTAAAAAAGTACGCACTGATTAGTTTTTAAGGGAAGACCGGTCTTCCCGGGTTTTTGGTCTACCCGGTCAGACTGAAAGACCGTAAGACCGGGCAAACCGTAAAACCCGGTTTGATTCATGTACATTGTATACACTGAAAAAGGGCAGTTTTTTAAAAATTAAAAAGTCGGTTAAGCTGTTTTCAGTTTCAGATTTAATCAAAATGGCGACTAGAAAATGAATAAAAGGAAATGTCAAAATTGCAGAGATACACAGAAAGGGATAGATATTCAAAAAAATATATGTACCATACAATTTATATGGAGTTAATTTATTCTATCTCATTCTGCAAATCACTGCAATGTCAAAATAACTATACGGTTCGATAATTCTTGTTTGACATATGCCATTGGTAACCTCCCTGTTTAGACTGTGCTCATCATATTGATGAGACAGTTACATTGGACGACAATTTATGGGCAATTGTCATATTTATAAAGTTTTCATAAATATAATGTAAATTTTTTATGAAAACATTTTATAGAAATATGTTGTCAATACTATTTTTTGGGAAACTCTCCCATACCTCTTAAACAGAGGAAGTTAGGGCAAATCGGACATATTTTTTAGCCTAGTGGATTACACATTTCAATAATAAAATTGGGTCAGGTCCGAGTGAATTTCATCATATTTATGAAGTGTTAACTTGGACAAAAATCATTTTCATAATATGTATTTAAGAAAATTTTTATAAATATGATAAAATTTTCTCTCTGAGTGCATACAAAGAAATTTCAATATCCGAATGGGTGGTCAATTTTATCTCTAGTAGTAGTTTTACTTCAAAATAACTTCTAATAACATATCTTAAAGCCGAACTTCTTTTATAAAACTGGGGTCAAATTACGCCATTCGTGATCGTAATTTTAAAATAAAATATTTAAACGGAATTTTCTTCATCAAGGATGTTATAGTTCGGTCCTAGATGGGAAATAAATGTTAAAGTTGGTGTTTTCATTATTAGTATTATTGTAGTTATAAAGGGTGATTTTTTTTGCTATTTGAGTTTTTGGTGTTAGTTTTTCAGTGCAAAATTCGCACCAAACAGTAACTTTTTGTGGATGCATTGGTACCTGCTAAACCTCGTGTGGGTAGGCGTTGTCCCATGTATGGCAATTTTGCTTGTTAACATAGCCATTCTTCCAAAGATGATTTTTGACCAACATTTTGATAATAAAGTTTTATCATTTACACGTGCTGCTCAATCGTGTATCTTGTCATGGTGATTTGGTAACAGTAACTGAATATTAAATAACAGATTAGGCAGACGTCACCAAAACAACATGGCGGTCATAGGGCGTCAATTGCAAAACCCTATATAACGAAAAATGGCTAAACAAGTTTTCACTCGATAAAAAATGCAATGGAATTTGAAATTAAATTTGGTGTAAAATCCATAGAATATAATAGATCTTCTTTTAGGGAATAGTTTTGTGTTATGAGGTTTTTTTTATAAAAAGAATGTTTTTTTGTTATTAAAAACAAATACATAAAGGGTGGTCCCACCATAATGCACGATGTTAATTGTATATAAAGCAAAAAGTTTTCTTCGGTGGCATAAATCTTTCCGATGGTCCATATATTCAATGACTATGAGACATAATTGAGGTTCAATGTTGTTAATGTTCCGAATTATCTCATCTTTTAGCTGTTGAATTGGCCTTGGCTTATTGACGTACACTTTTTCGTTTTAATATCCGCAAAGAAAGAAGTCCAACGGTGTCAAATCAAATGTTCGTGGTGGCCAATTAACATCGCCACGACGTGAGATAACACGGCGATTGTTTCGTTTGCTGTGAGGTGTCACCATGGTGTTGGAACCACATATCGTCTAGGTCCATATCCTCAATTTCTGGCCACAAGAAGTCCGTTATCATCTCGCGATAGCGAAAACCATTCACGGTAACTGCTTGACCGAACTCAAGCTACACTATCGCTAACAACAGCAATATTTTCCGCAGAACGAACTGGACGAGCATGCACACAGATGTTTTCACATTTCCCACAGACCCGGTTTGCTGAAATTTGCGCACAATTCTCACGCTGTTCAATAGTGTACCTCTCCATGGTTGAATTTGTCAAACACTGAAACAAAGAAATGTCAAATTAAGTTGTGCAAAAAACTGGACGTTATGGTGTGACTCACAATTAACATTGAGCATTATGGTTGGACCACCCTTTATGTTTAGAGTCTCGACATTTTTTATAGACAAAAATATTTAAGAACCTTCTATAGGATAAACTTCCTTTCATATCTGCAGGAATTTTCTAGAAGAAAATATCTTTAGGATCCTAAACATGGGAAAAAGTACTGTGAATACGAGGGGGTTTCAACAAAAAATGCGAATTTAAATCTGATTTTTTTTTGGAATAGCTTTTTTTTGTATTTAAATATTTTTATATTATGTACAAAGATTTTGAAATTGGAGTTTTTGTCAATTTTGAAAGTATTAATAAAATCCGAAACTTTTTGATATGAAAAAGGGGTTTCAATTTGAAAGTTTTTTTTCAACCAGATATTTTTTATGACAAATCTTTAACAATAAATTATTATTTTTTTTTTTTTTTGCAAAAATCGTTTATTTTCTTATAACTTTTTTAACAATAAACTATTAAATAACATAGACCACAATCATTTAAATATTTCAATACATATACAAACAATTTAAAGCGTAGTTATTTAAACAATGAACTTAGTAATTCATTAATTATAAATAAAATTAAAAAAATTAGTTAAACAAATTTTATGCAAATTTTGAACGTATGAAAACAATGAAATTTATTAAAAATAATTTAACTTTACATAGTAAACAATTAGCAAGCAGTCTGTTAATTAAAAAAAATTGTTTTGTATGGAAAAGAGATTTAAAAAAAAAACATAAATGTGAAAAAGTTGAAATTTAGGAAAGGGTGCGAACTAGCTAAACTGAAACTGAACTTAAAGTCTGTTTATATATAACGTAAATAGTCTAAGCGATAAAAACTGATAAATTCTTTTGTAAAAGCATACAGGGGAAACAAAAACATAATTTCGTAACTTTGATTTCGTTTAGACAATTTTCGTAATACATAAACCAGGGCTAAATTAGAGTTTATCTATATTTGAAAAAAAAAACAAATAAATTTGTTTTTCAAAACTAAAATGACAAAGAGAACAAAGAAGGAAACCAAAATAAAAACTGCTTTCGAGCAATAATTTCATTGATATAAAAGTGATAATTTTTACAAAAAAAAAAAAAATAAATAAAGTTTAAACTTGAAATTAAAGTTTAAGGTTAAAAATACATTTTTCCTTATTGTTGTTTTTGAAGCAAAATATTGCTATAAATATTAAAAATTATGAAAAACCTATAAAATTTTGAAATATTAAATAAAAAAAATAATAATTACGAAATATTGGATAATTATTAAAAATGAAAATTTCATTATTTAAATATTGTGTTTTTTAGAAATATTTTTTGATCTCATTATTTTATTTTTTACATAACCTTTTATATAGTTTAAAAATATTGTATTTTGTTTAAAAAAAAAAGAAAAATAATAAAAAACTAACCTTAAACTTTAATTTGATAAATTTGTATGTAAACTGGAAAATTATTTTCAAAACAGGCTGCTAGCTTGACTTTTAAAAGGCTGAAACAGCTTAAAAGCAGTAAAACACCAACAACAAATATAACATCAAATAAGACCTTATAAAAAAATGCATAATATAATTAAAAAATTTTCTAAATTTGTACTTGCTGCTTTATAATATCGTTTTAGCCTTGAGAATTATAATGAATAAATATAAAAATTCTTATTAAAAAAAGCATTCAAACTGCCAAGAACTTTAAAATGTTCTCTAAATGTTAGTTAAACAAAAAAAAAAAAAAATAAATATGTAGAAGAAAAAATAATTTAATACAAAACAACAAACAATTAAAATTGTTAAAAAAAGAACGTGCAATAAGAAAAATGCAATGTTTTGTTTGTTTAATTACTAATTAAATTTTTTGTTTGCAAAATAAATAGCATAAAATCACACGAGCTTAACAAAAAAAAAAAATGTCAAAATCAAATTTAAGGCAAACATAATACACATATTAAAACCATTTTTTTGCAAACTAAGAAAATACAAAAAAATTAAATTGTTAATTCAGCAAAAACAGAAAACAAATATAATTAAATATATAAAGAATGCTTTTTGTTATGTTTATTGTAAAAATAAACATTAATAACACTAAATTAACTGCCGAAAGTATATTAAAAAAAATTTTAAATATTATAATTTATAACTGTATGTAATTAACTCTTTACTGCATGAAACTGCAAAACTTAAGGAAAGGGAAAAACTAAAAGTGGCCAAAATTTCGGATCACCCAATAATTAAAAATATGTTGACTAATAACCAAAATATATCTGTCGGAAAGCTAACACACTGCAAATATATTTTAAAATCAAATAGAAACATCACTAAATTAAATTGAAACAGTTTGAAAAACCAATAACGTTGCTTTTTATTATTTTTATTAAATATGTTTTTACTTATTTTTAAAATGCGATAATAAAATTAAAAAAAATTAAAACATTTATTTAATAGCAAAAACATTTATTTTAATTTTAACTAAAATCGTATTTACTTAAATAAGATTCTTTCAAATAAGATGTGAATTCAAATACTAAAGCTTATATTCAATACCCTCTATGAACCAAAATACATTTTTTCTATAGAGGCAATTATGACACAAATTCCCAGCCAGAAATTGCAACAAATTGATACAAGTTTTGATACAAGTTTTTATATTCAAACAATTTGTAACTTTTCATTTGATTTTCAAGTTTTTTTTTTGTTTGAAAAAGAAAATTTAAAAATTTCAGAAAAAAATCAAAGTTGAATGTAAAAAATATTTTATTGGTTGCAAGCTTTTTTATGTGTAAATTTGGAATACTACTGTATGCTGACAATTTATATGCTGGTAGCACTTCACTGATTGTTTCGCTAATACTCTGCGATAGTTTTAAAACAAGAAACGGCCAAGCCCAGCTCGATGTTATCATTTTGGGATTGGCAAAGCACTTTTTTCATCATTGGAAAGGCACTTTATTGATTGTTTCGCCAGTTTTTTTTGCTGACATTTTAAAAAAGAAATGGCCAGCCCAAGCAAAGCACTTATCAAAATTATTAGCGTTAGCAGTTGGCACCACAGTTAAAAGCACTGGGACAACATTTTGCCTTTCGTATTTTTCTGTATGGAAAATTATCCTCTTCAGTATTTTTTTTTAAATGACTTCTTGAATAGTTGATGGTTATGGTTGATAGAGGCTATTGCAATTGAAAAAAAATGTATATATATATATATTTTTTTTTTGGCTGATAGGCGGTATTGCACAGTAAAAAATTATATAAATAATTTGCAATTTTAATTTTAATTTTTTTTTTAATTAAAGTTTCAACGTTTCAAGTAAATTAAAAAACAATTTAAAAGAAACAATATAATGATATTTTTGTCCTGAGATATTTTGTACTGTTATAAGAATTTTCATTACAATAAGTTATAAATTGCATGACTTACATTATATAACGAGAAGAAAATCTTATTGTAAAGGTCTGGTTGAAATAAATTTATATGCATTTTTGAACATTTTTGAGATAATTATTGAAAAGAAGTTCTTGATACAAAGACCCAAAAAAGAATATATATTTATAACATTTGGTACAATTAAAATTAAACCATGCAATCATTTTACTTAAATTGGACAAAAAGGATTTTTGGTCCACTATTGCAGGCATAAAAAAATACTTAAATCACACCAAGGACCATTTGAAGACAATAGCGTAGCCAATACCCGAAATTCCTATTTATTACAATGTTAAATAATCGCAGCGATTACTTAAAATGGTTCAAAGGTTTTGTTTCTATATTTCCACGCAATGAATTTTTTTCTGTTAATTTTTACACAGAAAAATAAAGTGCTAATCGAATTGAAAAATATATTTTGGTTGCGACAACCAGTACTTTGGGTTAGCACAACCATTATCACATGTGATTGCGGAATATTTTGGGTGTTCCAATCAAAAATCAGTTGTGGAAACCAATATTCAGTTGTGTCGACCAATTTCAGTCAGTTGGAAATTGACAAAAATTTTCTCTGTGTATGAATTTCACAAAAAAAAAAAAAAAATTGTAATCTGGACCTCACCTCCAAATCCCTTAAATACCATTTCTTTAATAATCCGGTGAACGAATTTTACGGGAATTTAAATAATCTTGATATTTTCAGTACAGTTGTATATCGTAAAAAGTTTTAGCAGACAACTTCGTTTAATCCTTACACTACCGTACTATTTTAACAATTCTAGTATCCTTCAGAAGGAAGATAGGTCCTGGGATTATATGTCCCACTTGGTTTTTTGAACAACATAGAATGGCACGAAATATTCCATCGATAGAGATATGATTTTTTTTTTTAAATTTTGCTTGGGATGCATGATCCACATGGCAGTGAAAGGGTTAAAATATGAAGTAATAATATATTTTTAACAAGTGGATATCCATAATGTGGTTGATAGAGGGTATTGCATTCAAAAATAAATCGTATGGTTGATAGAGAAATAACAAATATTAAAAAAAGGATTAAAATTGTTTCTCTCTGAAATTGTTTCTTTCTTTGAAAATAGTGCATTTTTTGCATTTCTTTGTCATAAAACAACCACAACAATTTTATAAATTTTTTAATTTAACATATAACTTTTGATAAAATATACTCTTATTGGATTACCAAAGTTTGAAGAAATATTTTGTTACGATTTTAACTTTAAAAATCGTTGATTTATTTCTTTCAAATAAATCAAGTTCGTTTTATATTGCAAATAATAAACACAGTTGAAATTTTCTATACCAACTCTTTATTTGTACACAAACTTAAAAACAGTTAGACAAGAGACTTTATTGAAAATCTATTAAGTTGCACTTTAACAGATTACACAGTTTATTCAATCAATGTTACTTTTTCAACGTTTTCTTATTAAATAACTGACATTGTCTGGAAGTTGTATACCGAAAACGTCGAGTACGTTCTTTAAAATTGATAGAAGAAAAACACTAATGCAACACGCATGGTGAAGAGTTGCCATTGATGGCAACTATTTTACATATCAGGGCTGGCATATGGAAATTTATGTTTCTATGAGTAAATGCAATTTGATGAATAGAATTTTTGTAACAATATCATTAATTAGAAGACAAATTGTTTTTATAAAATGATTTGTATGAAAAAATAATTGGATTTAACAGCTTCTTTTACGGAGTTTCAAGTTTTTTTAAGAGTTGAAATCATTGTTTTTTGAGCTTTTTTCGGTTGGCCTACTAATGACTTTACCTGCTGTTGTTTTGCCATTGTTTAAATATTTATTTCTTAGTTACAATAAATATTTAAAATAAACAAAACTATTTTTAAAACAAAAAGTTTTTAAAAAGTTTTTTCTTTGATATTTTAAATTAATTGAACGAAATAATAATTATTATAATTCCAATCGCCGATTTTTATCATTGAAACTTTAAACAAAAAAGAAAATGGGAATTATAAGGAAATACAAATTCTTAACAATAAAATTTTCAAACCAGTAACTACATATTACCAATGTTACCAAAATTCAATCACTAACGTTAATTAATTTTTTTAATAACTGTCATAAAAGTGCTTTTGGTTTTTATAGTAAAACTACTGCAATTACAGTTAAAAATAACCAAAACTGTTTACTAGGGTAGCAAGGAAACTTAGGATTTTGGCTAATAACTGTGCAAAATATTAAATCACTTGGTGTAAAACTGATATGGCGAAAGTTTGAGCTAAATTCGATAACTCGAAGCCGTGCAACTTTGAGGTTAAAATTGCATAATTTTTGAACTAATCTAAAAAAATTTTTTTACTTATGTCTAGTACAAAACTTACACATCGCTTTTAATAAAATTCTGAAAACGAATATAAAACCATTTTTAAAATTGCTTGAATCATTTCTTAAGATATCATGATTTATTAATAATTTTTTTTTTAATTCAGGAAAAACTAGATTTTTAGTGAAATTTTCACGATTTCTCGGAAACTCTTTTAGCGATTTAAAAAAATTTATATTCAAGTTTAACATACTAAATTTTATTTGATGTATTGCAAGACATAATTAAAATATTTATTTTATTTTTTTTTTGATCTGTACCAAAATTTAGAATTCTCCGATTTGGCACTAATTTTCAAAATGATAATTTAAGACTAAGTGACAAAATAATTCGCTCGGGATTTATTAAAATTCAAATATTTACTCATTATATATTATTGTTATAGTCATAGTTACTGCAATACTTCGTGTTTCGATTATGGGGAAAAAGGGCATTAAAAGGTGATTTTAATTTATTTTAAAATATTTTTAATTTTTAAATTTTGTGAAGGTGTTATTTAAAATTCGCTGATTTATTAATAATAATATTTACAATATTTATTTTTACTACAGTTATAAAAATTTAAAATAAATATACTTGAAAATGAATTGCACGTTTCTTGGATGAAGAAAAAAACTACCAACTAGCAAAATTATTGAAAACATTTAAAATATATAAAATTAAGTTAATAAAAATAAATATTTCAAACCAAGCCTCTACACAAAATAAAAGAAATACCAAGATCCATAAAAAAATTAAAATTTTCAAATGAATTTAAAAAAATAAAAACATCCTGATTTCAAAACATTCCTCATTAATTTAATTAAATAAATATTTCCATAAACAACTTCTCATATATATATATTTTTTTTTTAATTATTTGAAAATTTATTTTTTTTAACAAATTTCTTTTAAGTACAAAATTTACAATAAAATTTGTAAAACTAAAAATGATTAAAATAAAAATAAACATAAATATATGTGAAACATAAGTGAAAACGTGTATCCTTATTATTAAATGGTATTCTCTTTGCATATAAATGCAGTTTCGTCTAAATACAACAGAATTAAAAGAGTAAAATGAAAAAAAAAAATACAAAAAATCCTATATCCTTATTTTTTGTAATTTAAGAAATAATTTAAGAAAAAACTGTGTTTAAAAAAAAATATCTATAAATTTAAATTAAATATTTAAATATAAAATGTATATTTTCTCTACGCTGATGGATCACCTTAGCCAACAAAATGTATCATTAAAGCAAACAATAAATTAAAATAAAATATATTAGTATTAAAAACAAACAAACCAATTAAAAAAAAAAAGAAAAAACAAAAACAAAAAGTGCAACCTACCAATCAACCCCACTTCATTGATACTTTATAATTAAATTTAAATACCAAGAAAAAACAGAAACTATGTAAAATTGTCTAAAATCAGAAAAATCGTCTATGAAATCTAAATAAAAAATACATTATTTTACATTTATTATAACTTACATATATTATACACATGATTATTTATAACTGAATTTTTTAATTTTTAATTTTAATTATTTTAGCATTATAAATATATACATTTTACATACATCATTATATAGATAACGAATTACATATTTCATACATACATTTATGTGCATATTTTATGTCATAGAAGAAAAAAGAAAATCATTAAATCATTTAAAAAATATCATAAATACATTCATATTTTATGATAAGAGCAAAGTGATATAAATTATATATTAATTAATAAATAAAAAAAATTTAATATTATAAAAATGTCAATGCAATTTGTGTTTCATTTTAGTTTTATTTTAATTTCTGTTGGGATTTACCACAACAATTTGTAAAATGTAATAAAGTTTACAAATTCTAAAAAAAAAGGAATAATAATTTATACTATTGTACAAAATTATTTATTTTAATTATTAAGGTGGCAGCTATTAGATGTAATGTCGAATTTCAAGATGTGCATCGTCCTATTATTTACATATGTGACCTTCTTCGAGAAATGGGACCAAGTGTGTCAAAAAACGGGTTTGGACTTAAGAGTGGATTCTGGTACCTAAAAGGGTGTAGAATAAGATGAAATGAGTTAGATTTCTGATAAAAATTTCTTCGTATTAGTATACGCACATCAACCCTTTGCTGAGAGCGAACATATAGCTGAGAACGAACAGAGCAGCAACAATAGCAAAGGTATTGTCAGACTAAAAGCGAAAAAAAACACGTCACCACATAGGCATGGCGTCACCAAAGTCGGCACCCAATCATTACTAACCATACCAAATCGCATCTCCCAACTGAAGGTGTGTTCACAGTGATAATGCGTTATGAAACTTAAAATGCGTTCTTCTCAAAACTTCATTTTCACACACTAGGTTCCTTTTCTCGGAGAAGGTCACATATGATTAAGATAATTTTAAGCAACGGCACGCAAAGATCAAAAAAAAAAAAAAAAGTGATATATTTTTAGAGGTTTTTCTTTTCTCCTAATATCTTTCCGACTTTTGTCGAAATTTTACCTAGTTTCTTGTTTGTGAATTGAATTAAGATGGAAATGGTGCATTCAGAATTTTTCGCTATATATACAGCGTGTTGCTTCCCTGCGGTAAAAAGGTGTCAGTTGGGAAGTGGAACCTGTCCCGCGACATGTTCTTTCGTGTTGGTTCTGTAAAATGTTCTTTGGGGTTAGTTGTGTTATATATTCTTTTATACCAGTCTGTTACATGTCACAGAGAGCAATTGACCCCCTCCTAGGACAAGCTAATGTTAAAGTGATCGGTCCTTTTTATATAAAAAAACCCGTTCGGTAACCGGTCTCTATCACGTGACGTGTCCTGGGATAGGTCCTTTTCCCGCAGGGTTCCCATTCCAACAATAAGAACAAGGAATAGACAAAATTATGTATAAACACAAACTTAGAAATTAAATATAAAATTTAATATAAAAGAAGTTGTTTTAGAAGTCGTTCTTTGAAACAAAAAAAATCTGTCAAATTATTGCACCAAGTTTTGAGAAATAATTTAATTTTAAAAATTCTTAGATTCTGAAGCTTTCACAAGAAACACTTTATTAGCTAATTATTGGTTTAAACCCATGACCATTTAAAAAAAATGTATTAGGAATTATTTATATATATTGTAAATATACTCTTTTCTCATTTCGAAACCCGTTTCTCAATATCTTGTATCATATCTTAATATCTAGTATCAAATTTGCTTTACATCCGTAATTTTTAAATAATAAGCATTTGCTTCGGTTCACATACTACTACTTTGTTTTGCTGCATTTCGCATATGCAGCAAATTAACATACTGAAAATTAAGAAATACACCACAGTATTGTTTTGCTGCATTGCCATAATTAAAAATGTAGACCAAAAAAAAGAGAGAACTGCTCTTAGGTGCACGTACAAGTATGGATGTGCAGCAAAGACAGTCAAGTTCCGAAACGAAAAACAATTATTTTTTTTTGTAAAAGCTTTATAGTTCTATATCGTTTTTTTCTACACCTACTTTTTTGGCATATAGGTCAAACCAATAATAAGCTGACGACGCACAGTGCTTTGTCCCATAGGCAAAAATCAAAAATTAAGCATGGGCTCAAATTGTTCTTAAAAGTACATTTTTTGAAAGACAAGAAGTTAACTGAAATAAATATGCAAAAAAAAATTTAGTCTGATTGCTTTCGCCGTCAGTAGAGGGCGCCAAAGTTTGAAAATATTAAGCAAAAATTACTGAACAAAAAATATTGTTTTCAGTTGTTTCACGAAAATAATTCTCAAAAATATATTTTTTTAAATACTGATTTAAAGTTTTATTTTTTGAATACTTAGATATATTTGTAGTAAACCTTTAATACACTATTTAATATATATTTGAAAACAAATATTTTTTACAACTCCAAAAAATAGGTTTTTTTTTGGTAAAAATTCGAAAATTTCTTAAGTTTGATGGAGTATAAAAAAAAATTATATAAAATTAAATAATTTTTTATTTCGGTTTTTGTAAGTCTATAATATTATCTAACATATTATTAAAAAAAAAGTGCCGGTTTTTCACAAAAAATCAAAATATTGGCTTTTGTAAAAATGGCTTAATTTGTGATTTTTACCGCATTTTTTTGACTTATATGATTGAATATTGACCAATTTTCAGCAAATTGGATATATGTACAAATATCAGTAAAAAGAATTAGTCACAATCATCATGTACCAAATTTCATTCGAATCGGATGAAAATTTTGAATAGTCTACTTACAAACTATTCTTTTAGCTCCCAATGAATTAGAAGAACATACTAAGAATATGGAAAAATTTCTTAAGTTTGATGGAGTATAAAAAAAAATTATATAAAATTAAATAATTTTTTATTTCGGTTTTTGTAAGTCTATAATATTATCTAACATATTATTAAAAAAAAGTGCCGGTTTTTCCCAAAAAATCAAAATATTGGCTTTTGTAAAAATGGCTAATATTGTGATTTTTACCGCATTTGTTTGAAAAAATGTATTATCTTTGATTGAGTATAAAAAAAAATTATATAAAATTAAATAATTTTTTATTTCGGTTTTTGTAAGTCTATAATATTAACTAACATAGTATTAAAAAAAAGTGCCGGTTTTTCACAAAAAATCAAAATATTGGCTTTTGTAAAAATGGCTAAATTTGTGATTTTTACCGCATTTGTTTGAAAAAATGTATTATCTTTGATTGAGTATAAAAAAAATTATATAAAATTAAATAATTTTTTATTTCGGTTTTTGTAAGTCTATAATATTATCTAACATATTATTAAAAAAAAAAGTGCCGGTTTTTCCCAAAAAATCAAAATATTGGCTTTTGTAAAAATGGCTAAATTTGTGATTTTTACCGCATTTGTTTGAAAAAATGTATTATCTTTGATTGAGTATAAAAAAAAAATTATATAAAATTAAATAATTTTTTATTTCAGTTTTTGTAAGTCTATAATATTAACTAACATATTATTAAAAAAAAGTGCCGGTTTTTCACAAAAAATCAAAATATTGGCTTTTGTAAAAATGGCTAAATTTGTGATTTTTACCGCATTTGTTTGAAAAAATGTATTATCTTTGATTGAGTATAAAAAAAAATTATATAAAATTAAATAATTTTTTATTTCGGTTTTTGTAAGTCTATAATATTATCTAACATATTATTAAAAAAAAAGTGCCGGTTTTTCCCAAAAAATCAAAATATTGGCTTTTGTAAAAATGGCTAGATTTGTGATTTTTACCGCATTTGTTTGAAAAAATGTATTATCTTTGATTGAGTATAAAAAAAAGTTATATAAAATTATACAACTTATTTTATTATAAAATTGCATTGAAAACGATTGCTATCGTTCTTAAACAAATTTAACATTATTTTGAAGTTATTTTACAAAATTTGAAGGAATAAGTGTAGCCCTTTTTAAAATTATCAATTTTTGACATATTTTCTCTATACATATGTATATACATAATGAAGCCATTTTGTAAAATTTATTTTATAATTGTAAAGTTATATTTTTCGATAATGGTAAATTGTATTTAAAATTGTGTATAGTTGCTTTTTGGATATCTGTGTAAAAAAATAAAATCCCAGAAGTATATATCTGTATTAATAAATGGCAAAATTGGGAAAAACTTAGTTTTTGAGAAAAAGGACATGTGGGAGAAAGTCAAGTACTTGTACCGAATAAAAAAATCTCCAGAGATCTAAAAAGTATCTTTTTAAAACTTATTATCCGTTTTTAGTGCATTCTAGCTAAAATTCAGTTTTTGAGGAAAAGGATATATGGGAGGTAGTAATGTCCTTGCACCGAATGAAACGAAAATTGTCACAGAGCAAAAAAGTATAATTTCATAAACTATTCCGAATTCTTACTGTATTCTTATCATTAATGTAGCCAAAATGTAGATTTTAAGAAAAAGGATATATGGGAGGTTGTTATGTCCTTGCTCCGAATGAAAAAAAATTAAGCACTAAGCTAAATGACATAATTTAACAGAGATTTACCACTTTTGCTTCATTCTGCTCATAATAGTAGCTGGAATTAAACTTTTAAATTTAAGGATGTATCGGAAGTAGGCGTGTCCTTGGGCCGATTTTTTCGAAACTTCAAATTTTTCTTAATTTAGATATTCTGAGCCAGCATACCAAATTTCAAGTTTCTGCGACAACTCCTCTAATTTTGCCGATTCACTATATGGGGACAAAGCACTGTGCGACGTATTCCAGAAAATAACATGCTTTTATTTAATATATGTGTGGATTTTTCATAATAGCACTTGTTTAGCCAGCGATGCTAACTTTTTAAAAGCAAAAAGCGTCAGCCGATCAGTTAAAAAGGACTAAAAAGCGCTAAATTCATGATTTAATTAAGTTGATTTGCCAAAAAAAAAATTTTATAATTAGTGAACTCAAGTAGAAAAAATTTTCTAAAAAATATTTAAAATTATGGGTAGAAAAAATTTACGGGGTAAAAAAATTTTCTAGGTGCTGACAGGAATGTGAATATTTAAAAAGTTTTATTGACTATAAAAATCTTGAAAATTTTTCAAAAGTTCACAGATACCTAAACAACAACATAATTCTAAACACGATTCTTTAAAAAGTCCCCCAGGATGCTGTGAACCTATGCTAACTATAATTCTAAGCACGATTCCTTAAAAACTCCTTGGATGCTTTGAACTAATAAAATTTTCAGAAAAAAGCAAAATAGAAAACATATTTTTATCCCAAGATAAATAAAGTAAGATAAACTAATATACTACAATAAAAATTCTTTTTTTTATTGGGTAAATTTTAATTTTTCACATTAACAAATGGGTCAATTATAAGGGCATCACAAATTTCCCACTTTTAATGTGTAACTTCCAAACAAAATTTAAAATTTTTTAAGAGAATTTTTACACTATCGCTGTATATTGAATTGTGTAAAGATGGCGAACAAAAAAAAAAAGAGGACGGATTGAATATAAAAGAGTAGTTTGGACGGAGTCTGACCGAGCCCCCTTCTCTACAAAACTGGTGTAGGTTTAAGTTATCTGTTTTAATTTAAAAACAAAATATTTACTTTTTAGAATTCAATATTTTTTAAAATTGAACAGATTTTCTTAAAATTTTTCTATTCCAACGTTTTGTAGCTGGTTGATATGAATTTAGTTGAATTTTTCAAAATAAAAATTTGAAATTTTTATTTTTTCTTTTATATGAAAAGGACCTGCCACTTTTACATGGGTTTGTCCTAGGAGGGGGTCAATTACCTTCTGTGACATGTCACAGGACTCGCCTCAAAGAACATGTCACTCAATTAACTACAAAGAACATATTACAGAACTATCGAAGTAAAACATGTGATGACTTTTAAGCCGGTCACGTGGTAGGTACTTTAGGAACCGGACCTCTGTTCACATATCTCGTTATATATATTTTCGGAAATGCCCATTTTTTCCTATCACGGGACAGGTCCCCATTCCTAACTGGCTCCTTTTTTTCCACAGGAACTTAATCCTACATAAGTATAATATCATACCAGATTTATGAACAAAAAGCTTGACAAAGTTCTCCAACTCTCCCACAGATGGCTTTTTAAAGTAAGCAACACATTTATTAGTCGGAAAAATTTTCTGAGTATTACTTTCTTCAAAAATAAATAATTTTAAATATCTTCTTAAACTCACAACTTAAATGAAAACATCTATATGAGAAATAATCCACGTTGTTTTATTGAGTTTAGAAATTTACTTAATACTCTGTGTAGGTAGGGGTTTTCCATCCATTTTGCTCTGTCTCCCTTAGTTTTCAAGGTATAGGAAATGAAAATATTATATTTAAACCTGAAGTGTGTAAAATATTGGTAAATCCAGCCGATATCCAACTGGTTTGTTTTCTGTGTATAGAGTGGGGCTCAAAACTTTTATATTCTCTATGACTAAATGCTTTAATAAAACTAAGCTCCGTACATTATCTACCCCTCAGACCATCATATTAGAAAGTATAGGTAATTGCTGGTACATATGACTTTTTCATAAAATGTTTATCATACGCCCCGATATACCATTTCTTTTGAAAGTATTTTATTGTTTTAAAAAAGAAATTATGTTGAAAGGAAAATATAAATTCATTATTTTTTTTTAAATTTCACATTAGTTTATAATTTCCGGAATTTCTTTAATCATATTTTTGCAATTATTCAACTAAATTGTAAATATTTTAATGGTAAACGCGATCAATAAAAAAAAAAAACGTTTGTTATTAATATAGCTGTCAATCATTGATAATATAATTATTATTTTTTCCAGCTATTTTTTAGAATTTATTTATTTTTACTATTTATTTAGTTGTATGATGTTTTTGACCCACTAAAAAAGTTATTGTATGCAATTTAACCTAACATTCACATTTATATCAACTAAAAAGTCATTCATACGAATTGATAACTTTTGTATGTGAATTTGTCTATGTATTGTAGTACATACTATCACCACAAAAAAAATAATAGTAATAAAGTTAACACTAAACGTACCGCAAAACCTTATCCGATTTTTTATATTTTGAACATAGGAAAACAAATTTCGAAATTGGCCTTCATAATATGATTTTTTGAAAAAAAAATTACGCTCAAACTAAAAATTGTACATTGTGCCATATCCTATAGAAATTAGGAAAAGAAGAGAGAAGTGCCAGCTTGGAGGAGCAGTTTATGAAAGACATCAATACCCAAAATATTGGTTCTAGAGAGGGCGGGGCGGTAATAGATAAATGTTCTGTCGCATCCTCTTCCTCTTGCACCACAAAATTAAGCTCATATAGCAATCACATTTGAATTTGGTTGTGCTAACCGAATTGAGGTTGTCGCAAACGAAAATACTTTTTTCAATTCGGTTGGCACTTTAAAAAATACCTCAAACCACCGCAATTCGTCTCGTTTGTACCCCATACACAGAGAAAACAGATTCATTGTGACGAACGAATTTCTTGGCAATCGAATGGTTTGGTTGGAGCCACCGACATATTTGTTTGTGGCAACCGAAATTCGGTTAATATATCAGAATTTCAGTTGAAATCATATATTTCAATCGAATTAGAAATATATTTGGTTGCGACAGCCGAATAATTCGGTTGCTGCGAAAATTCGGTTGCCACAACGAATCTGTTTTCTCTGTGTAGAAACCTTATTCATTCTGCATCTGCACTCATGAACAATACTGGATTAAGTGATGCTAAACAATACTGGATGATGTGGATGATTAAGATTCTTAAGTGAAGCCTTACTGTAATAACATCTACGAACACTCCTGTCCCTTCATTGATTATCTAGTTTGCCAGATCCAAAATATCGTAGCATAAATCTCAGTCTGAAAGATTGTTGCCATTCTGCTCATGGCATAAGAGTACTTTTTATATACGTTTAGATATCAATCAGATCCCTTACCGTGAGAGATTTCAGATCCATTAGTGGAAAAAGTATTAGAATAATTCACAAGTAGTTCATTTGGGTTGTCCTGGTCCTATTTACTTGGAATGATTACTCCATGGTATCTACAGAATTTCATTCAGGACATCATCTTATCCAAAGTCATTAGAAATATTGGACATGGTTCCGAAAGTCTCTGAACGATAAGACCATACAGTGTGTTGCAATACATACACTATGAATCTGAATATGTATATTGTATATGAAGAGCGTTTCTAGGTATGGTGCTGATAAACCGGTAATAGAATAAGCCGCAGCTCTTTGTAATCTGCTCAGTTGGTTGGTTTGTAATCTGCTCAGGATGGTTTCCATCATTGTTCTAGGCCACCAGTCTACAAATGCATATGTTACTGCAAGATAAAACCAGTATACGCTCAGGTTTCATACACCAAGTCTGTGTGAAAGCTATTCCGCACTGCCAGAAAATCTACAGCCCCTGGAATACCTTTAGTTCAACATGCCTTATTCACATCAATTTTATATTTAAAAACCTAGAGGAGAGGTGGGAGAGTAATCCTTTTTAACACAGGAAGGCAAAGACCCCTATGTTTGGTCCTAAGCGTAAAAAACACAAGCATTGTCTTGTTCAGATTAACAAATAGAACATGCCTGTTGCATCAGCTGCTTACAGCAGCTACAAACTGTTTCCAGTGTCCTACCCATTCTTTTGATAAACATTGTGCCAGGAGGGTTCATGGACACCTTGGCATTGAGGGTAATGAAATTGCAGAAATGGGAAATGGATATTAGTGTTCCATTTCAGTTCTTGAAACGGGACGTATACTCCTCTTTAATAAGCAGATATAAGACGGTTTCGTGGAATACCGGAAAGTGCAGGGTCTCAAAGATTAAGTGATAGTTTTAAAATCCTAAGGCGACGGGTCTTCTGTTATTGTACGTTTGCGGGGTACCGGGGACAGAGAGGTGGTGGATCATATATGTGCCACTGTCCGGCAAGTTGCGTGAGAGATTATCTATTCTGCAATCTGGAAGAAATCTCTAGAATTGGAATTCTGACACTCCTAGCATTTGCCAAGAGAGTGTAAAGCACCATCACATCTAACTGATCTTTTTTTTTACGCGGGTTATCGTTTCTTATCTGGTAACGCTAACGAACCCAGTTGGTCTATGGGTGGTCTTATTTTACCTAACGTAGACCATTTCCCATTTTTTTGAAAAAATAAAGTCTGTTTTGGAATGAAAACCACTTTGACATCGCAACACAATAGGAAAAGATATAGGTTATTTAAGGAATCGTACTTAATCGATTCCTCCGTAACTATATAGGTTGTCATACACCAGCAATTTTTTGTTTACGAAGACATATTTTCAAGGCTGCATTATCGGCAAAGTTTTTTTTAATAAAAAAGTCCTATGAGAATCTGAAATTTTTTCTAAAAAAAATTTATAATTTACTAAGTTAATAATAACACTCTAAGTAAAATTTCAACTTTTGAAGACCCCGAGACCCGTAAACTTAATTTTGGGCCCTGGAATCTAGAGGTATACCACGTTTTGAAAATCTAGGTCATTTAAATAAGATATTAAGATTTTAAGTTTGTTTGGACTGAGGCGATTTATTGATTATATTTTAATGAAAAGTCTTCGAAAACTCTTGTGCAATTATTGTTGTTTTTGTTTTTACTTATTTACTATTTTTTTTTAATACTTCTTACTATTTATTAATATTATAATCAATAGTTTTACCCATCTTTCCAATTATATTAAGTATATGAAACATTGCGTATACATAATATTAAAGTAAAAAGTTACGTATACGCTGTGGTTTCCATTATACATTGTATAAAAATTGCTTGTGAGACAATACAAACTTAAAAATGCAATATCTCTTGATTTTGACCGGATCTTTTAAAACGGAGTATACCACTGTGTTCCACGGCTCAAAATTAAGTTGGGGGTCTCAGCGTTTTTCTGCGTGATTCTGACGTATTTACAGTGTAACCCATGTATTAAAATATGTCAAAATAAAAACAATTTTTTTTAAATATTCGAAAATTTTTTTATTTTACCAAAGTTTTTGTAGTTTTGACAATAATTTGGATTATTATGAGTGTAGATTTCAAATTTTACATGCTTGCATGGATGGATTACACAAGAAAAACTGACATTAGTTCCAAAATTTCAGTACCGATGATAAACGTTGTGTGAAGTCAGACATTTAAAATATTTTGTGTCACCCTGTTCCCTGCTGAGGTAAACGGTAACAATGTAGGCTTTTTCGGGTATAAAATGATTTTTAAAGATTGCAATTTTTACAAAAATTACACTCAACAAAAAAGACATGAACTAAAAATGAATCCAAAATTTCATTAAAAATAGTTTGAAAATTTTCCTCAATTTAAGTAAAATTTTATAAAATTTTTCTTATAATAAATAAAAATTCCTATGTTTGGGTAAAAATTTAATAGTTTATATACTCAGAAATAGTTCATACTTTTCTAGTAATATTTCTTGATTTTAGTTTAAAAAAAGTTAGAACATAATTTGCTCCCATTTAGTTCAAAAAAAGTACTTGAACTTAATGTGAGTTCATTTTTTTCTCACGAGTAGTAAAATTAAGTAAATTTTATAAAGCCAATTCAAAATTTAGTTTTTAAGTCAATGAATTTCTAATTTAAAAGAATTGTTTTCTAAAAATAAGTTCAGGCAATGAAAAACAAAAAGTAATAAATTTAATTTTAATTTAATTTTAAAAACTGATGAACTATTTCTAGGGAAATTTGTAGAATCTTTCTGAAATAAAAAAAATATAATAAACTTTGGTATAGGACTTTTTTTTGTTGGAAAAGCTTTAAATTATTTTCAACATTCTTTTCAAAAAAAAAAAAAACATTCAATTGAAAAAAAAACTAGTTAGTTTTCTTAATTTTCAAGAACAAATATTATTAAAGGAAACAAATTAAAGTAACCATTTAAGCAAATTATCGTGAATGTTTGTAATTTTTGTTCGTGATGGTGCGTGAGTCAAAAATGGCTCACGTGCCCTAATCTTAACAGTCTTAAATATTGAACTTAAAAAAGCCTAAAATATATTTTAAAATTTTATTAGCATTACCTTTTGCTAATAAAATTTTAAAATTTGAAATTTACGCTTTTTTGTTTGCTGACTACAATACAAAATATTGCAAGCACATTTTATATATTGCGGCATAATGGCTTTCCTATATTTGTCGTTGCGTCTATTAAACTTTGTATTTATGGAAGGAACTAAAACAATTTTTTTTTCACTTAATAATAAAAAAAGTTAAAATTTGTATATGTCAATTAAAGTTTAAGCTAAAAATGCCATGAAGTAAACTTGAAACTTGAACAAGAAATTTGATTGTGATATTTTGGATTTTTGCAACAATTTCCTTAAATTAGTTAATTTAAGAAGACAAATTACCCCCAGTGTTCCTTAGCCATCACTTAGGGCGCCTCTTTTTGTATTTCTCTCAAGCAGAACCGCTAATTAACTACGAAAATTACTTTGTCACAATTTATTACGTTTCAGGACCTTTTTGCTAATGAAATTTAATTTATATTTTAAATACACGAGTTCAGTATAATTCAGTTTAATTTAAAGACAAAAATGTATAGCAAAAAGCTTGTTAAAAGCAGTGTCCTCACAAAGCGAAATTCCTCCGAAAGTGGGAAAATATTTACACAATGAGTGTAAAGTACTTTAAAATATATGGTAAAAAATATTACATTAAAATATTAAACAGTTTTATATTTATTAGAAAATTTTTATCAAATTTAAGAATAAGTTTCACTTAAAAGAATGTTATTTAACTTGATGTTAGAAAATATTTTCTTATTTTTAGGGAGTTAAGTCCTAGTTTTTAGTAAAAAAAAATAATCTAATGAACTAAAGAAAATTAAAATTTTTCTTAAAACCCAACATTTCCTAAATAACATTAAAATTTTAGATGATGTATTAGGAGAAAATTTTAATGTTTTCTAATAAAAATTTAGTTCTTTATATACTCACCAAGAAAAGTCTGTAATGGCAACTGGAAATTTTGCGGTATTTTTTGCTTATCTTAGCAACACATGTCTGCTGACGTGTAGTACAATGAAACTTAGCAAAAAATAAAATACTAAATATTATTAATATTAGTACAAAATTTTAAATACATTTTTTTTATCGAGCATAAAATTTTTTTTTTTATTTATTTTTTTCAAAAAATATTTTATACAAAATTAAAAAAAAAATCAAAGGCTTAAAAATCTTAAAAATTGTTAAAACATAAACGAATTAATCATTTTGATTTAATTTGGTAATTTCTGTTTTAAAAAATATTTTTGTCAGTTTTATTATACTTTTAAGGTAAAATTTGATTGGGCTGATTTTTAGAACTAAAAAAACTTTTTAGTACTATTTTAAGTGGATGTCCTTTTTTCAGACATAAGTCGGTATATTCACTTCCGATCCCTTTTTTGAATCTATGTAACATTTTAAGGCAATTTAAGTTTGTATAAGTTTTTAGTATTTATAGGTTTTAATTATTATAAATAACATTTCCTTCAATATCCACTTTTTTAAAATTAGTAATTTGTTTTTTTGATAATTTTAGCAAATCGGTTTTCAAAAATTTGTAAAAATCTGTATTTTGTAAAATGTAAATAGCAAAAATATTTTCTAAATAATAATGTTTTTACAAAAAATCAGTACAAAAACAGTTAAGTGGGATTGAAAACCGTTCACAAATTTTTCTACAAACTTTTTTTTCTGAGTGTAATTTAGAAATTTTTACCAAATTTCAAGTAAATTTGTTTCCTTATTTCAAGGAAAATTTTATTTACTATTGGGAAAAAGTGAGCGCCCCGGTAGGCTAGTTGGTAGCGTGCTAGCTTATCAGTGCGGGGGTCGTGGGTTCGATTCCCACCAGAGGCTCTGGTCTGTTTTCGCTACAACGAGTCGAAGGCCTTTGTTGCTAGTGCTCGGTTAGGGTATTAACATATAATTTGTAATTATATGATTAATAAATAAAAAAAATAAAAAAAAAAAAATATTGGGAACAAGTGTCTGGCGCCGTTTTCATTTAAATGTTACCTCCAAATAAGTTAATTTTTCTAAATTCTTGTTCATTATTTTTTGAGTGTACGTAACTGATTTCTTTTACCTGTTTGGAAAGAGGGTGCGTAAAATTATTATAATTTATTTTTCTATATATTTCTTACAGTAAATATCGATAAATCTGTTTAAATGTATTTGAAAACGCCTTTAAAAGCAATTCGACAACTGAGCTAGTAGTTAGCTTTAATACCCGGTATAAAAGCGAGTGATTCGAAATTGATTATTCCAAAACCATTACGGTGTTTTTATAAATGGCACAATTTTTTTTTGTAGAAATCGTTTTATTTTTGTTAAAATTTTAATGGCTTAAAGGTAGTTCATAGCCATGATGGTCTTCTTTCGGTATATTTAGTGTTAAAGACATAAATTATATGTTGAAAAAAACAACACCAACTTATCACTGATAATAGTTGTAGCTAAAGTAAATAAATAATAAAACAACAAAATTGCAAACATAAACAAAACTCTTTAATGTTTATTTAAGTTTTTTTTTTATTGTTGACTTGCTTATTTGTTTATTGTTTAAAAAACAACACATGTGGTGTGAAATTATTTAGAATAACAAAAAAATAATAATAATAATCGCAAAACTTTAAAATGCGTTTAATTTTTAAAATTTAATGAACAGGTGAGTAGTATACACACACACAATATACAAATTATGATTATGTGTGTTGTATTAGGTCAGTAACTGATAAGTTCTGTTTTATTTTTAGTTGATTCATAAAATTTTGCTTTGTTTTCATTGTTATTTATGTTGAATTTTTTTGTTTTTCTAGAATAAAATTGTAGCACACTTCATAGTTGTGTTTGTTTTTTTTTAAATTAAATATTTTTAAATTGAATTTGTGATTTAGTTGAGTGAACAAATAATAAAGTTAAACTTTTTTTATATTATAATTTGATATAAGATTAGATAAGGAAAAATTTTCATCTTTTACTTCCTTAAATATAAAGTTTTTATTTTCAACAAAATTTACAAAACCACCAGCAAACCGTTGTAGTGTTACTTCTTAAAACTAAGTAAAATTGAGCTTTTAATTACACTCACTTAAAAAAATATGTAATGGCAACTGAAAATGTTGCGGTTGTTACAGGAAACTTTGCTAATTTGAGTCCAGCGGTATTTTTTGCTAATCTTAGCTGACGAGTAGTTCAATGAAATTTATAGGAAATTTTAAATTAAATTTTATTAAACTTTTTGTAAAGTGGAATTTAAAATTTGTTTGGTAAAATCAGCAAAAAAGCTTACTAAATATATTTAATATTAGTACAAAATGTTAAACTTATTATCGAGCATCAAATTTTTTTTATTTTAGTTATTTATTTATTTCAAAAAAATATTTTAGACAAAATTAAAAAAAAATCAGAGACTTAAAAATTTTAAAAACAAACGAATTTTGACATTTTGTTTTAATTTGGTAGTTTCTGTTTTGTAAAATATTTTAGTAATTTTTTTTACTTTTAAGGTAAAATTTGAATTGTTTTTTGGGCTGATTTTTAGAACAAATAAACTTTTTAATGCTATTTTAAGTGGTTGTCTATATTTAGACATGAGTCAGTATATTCATTTCCGACTTCTTTTTTTTAACTATGTAACATTTGAAGGCAATTTAAGTTTGTACGTGTAAGTTTTTATTAGAAATACCACTTTAATTAGAATATCCGCTTTTTAATTAGAATATCCACTTTTTTTAAATTAGTAATTTTTTTTCAAAATTTTGTATTCTGTAAAAATTCTGTAATTTGTAAAATGAAAATAGCAAAAGGATTTGCTATATTATAATTTTTTTTTACTAAAAATCAGTACAAAAATAGTAAAGTGGGATTGAAAACCGTTTACAAATTTTTCTACAAACTTTTTTTTTCTAAGTGTTAACGGGAACCATAAATTTTGGTGCCTGTATATAAAGCAGGGACTTTTCTTGAAAAAATGGAATGATATTGTAAAAGTTCATAATTTTTTTAGGAATTATTCTCTACCCAAGTAAAAAGTAAAGTTATGTGGCCTTATCTAATAATGTATTATCATATATAAATACATATCACAGTATGCATCAATATATATTATTATATATTACATTAATTTTTTTAAATTACCTTATACTTTGTGATATAAATGGTGTCTCAGTAGCAGTGCACTTTTTATATTGTCATTTTTTTGTGCAAGTGGCAACTCTGAATTTTGGCAGCTGTCACATATGTTTATTCATATAATTAAAAACCGAGCGCAAACCAGCAAACCATGGAAATCACCGGCAATTCGTTCAATGAATAATCAATCAAAGTTAAGTCAATGCCAATTGTCCAAAAAAGCCACCTTCTCCGATGAATCGCATTTTCATCTAATTGACTTCGTGAATAAACAAAAATTGTCGATTTTGGGGCTCAGAAAACCCTCATGAAATCCATGAAAAACAAATGCACAAATGCAAATGTGCGGATTTTGCCCAGGCGGCCTGATTGAAACTTACATTTTTGAAGATAAGGATTAGCACATCTGGCTATATATTGATCTATATGAAATTATGTATGATTTAAGATACAAAATTATATACAAAATTATATATGGCACTATATATAATTATATATGGCTTTCAGCAACATATATACAGGTTGGTTGAAAAGTTTATGCGCTCGAAATGAAAGAATACTGCACTTAAAAAAGTTTGTAAGTTAAAATAACTGAAAATATCCTTTAAAAGAAATGATATTTCATTTAAAAACCGGTCTACTTAATTTTCATTTAAATTAAATGCCATTTGTTATTTATTTTTAAATGTTGATTAATCAACTGACACATCCGTAAGAACAAATGATATAATCAGTTAAAATAAATGTCAAAATTTTACCTACCAATCCTTAAAAAATAACTGTTTTTTTCATTTATTTGAAATTATTTCCGTTCTTGTATTTTTTGTTTTTTTTTTTTAATATACTCGTATAATACAAAATGTATGTATGCATATGAAGCTATAAACACTTTTTGTGTGAATGTTTTTGGGTATGTATGTGTGTTTATGAAGTTCTTGTAATTTGTATTGAAAAATTTTGTATATATACAACCAATTTAAATAAAAAAACAAATTGAAATTTTTTGAATATTTTTTTTTGAAACAGACAGCAAACAAAATTTAAATTTGTAATAACTGTTACGGACACAAATAAACAACAAGTTTCCGTTTTGTGGGTAAATTTTTATTAAATTTCAAACAAATGAAAAAAATAAATGAAACTGAAAAAAAATGGTAAATGATAGTAAATTATTTCAAATAAATGTATAAAAAAGTTAATATAGATATTTCTTTGAAAAATAAATGTATGTTCCTTTATTTTTAAATGAAACGGAAAACTTCTTTATTAAACTACAAACAGTTAACTACATAATATTATGAGTGTGTTTTTGTTACGAAATATATTTTTTTATTCAATATAATCTCCTAGAAGCTCAATACACTTGTTCCAATGATCTTCCAATAATTGTATCCCATCCTTATAATGGTTTTCCGGAAGCTCTGCAAAATAACCGTCTACGGCTGATATGGCCTCTTCTTTCGACGAAAAATGCTTTCCACGAAGGAATTGTTTGAGATTTCTGAAGAGATAGTAGTCACTGAGAGCCAAATCTGGTGAATACGGTGGATGTTCAAGCAATTCGTACTTTAATTCTTTGAATTTAGCCATCGTCAAAACACTTTTGGGAGCAGGTGCATTGTCTTGATGAAAATTGATTTTTTCTTCTTTAAACCAGGTCTTTTCTCAAGAATTTTTTCATCCAGCTGATCCAAAAGGCTGCAATAATATTCAGAGATGATTGTTTTACCTTTCTGAAGATAATAAATCAACAAAATTCGTTTTGCATCCCAAAAAACTGATGCCATAACCTTCTTTGCTTATCGTTGTGACTTCACCTGCTTTGGAGCTGAACAACCAGCTTCAGTTCACTGTAAACGTTCTTGTTTCAATTTAGGATCATGGTGGTAGATCCAAGTCTCATCCATAGTTATAAAACGGCGCAAGAAGTCGGTTTAATTCGGCTTAAAACGCTCCAAATTAAGCTGAGAAATTTGTTTTCGATCCAGTTTTTGTTGAATTGTTAATGTGTGCGGCACTAATATTCCAAACAGTTTTTTCATACCTAATTCTTTATGTAAAATATGGAGTACTCGATCGTCTGAGATGCCTATGGCATTAGCAATTTCACGCTTAGTCAAACTTGAATCTTCACTAACCATATTATGTACCTGCTCAATGATTTCTGCTGTGGTTGCAGTTTTTGGTCGTCCTTCGCGTGGATCGTCTTCAAGGCTGGTATGACCAGGTTTAAATTCACCAGCCCAAAATTCAACGGTGCGTTTTGATGGTGAGGATTCCTTATACACTTCTAACAAATGTTCATAAATTTCCTTTGCTTTTAAACCCTTCGAAACAAAGAATCTAATGACTGCACGATATTCAATTTTTTCCATATTAAAATAAAGAATTGACAGAATGACTTGCAACTTTGCATGTGTTCTCAGGACAGTTATACCAACTGGAAAAAAAAGTTTGGAGCTAGCAGTGCCATCTCTTGGTGAGCGCAGGAACTTTTCAACAAACCTGTAATTATATAATATTTGAGATATAATAATATATGATTCAATATATGGTCCAATGTAAGAAATATTTTTTGATATGGCATAATATATAATTATATATGATACAATATTTGCTAAAAAAATTGAGATATTGTTATATATGGTTCCATATCTAGAAAATTAATGATATAAGAAGAACGAAGCCCTCTGCAGCCAGTTCCTGTAACTGTAATATTATTTGTAAATTAATTTTACTCTTAATAAAAGTAAAAAAAGTATTACAAAGTTTAAAGTAATTAAAAATATTTTTTAAAATTTAAACTCGATTTCTAAAATTTTTTTGTTTGAAATATTTGTAAATTGTCACTTTTCATAAAAAAAATTCTTTGAAAATAAAAATTTAAGTAACAAAAAAATAACAAAAAGTTTTTTTTTTATTTATAAATTCCATTGTTGATGCCTTTTTAAAAAATATTTTTTTTTGTACAAACAGAATTTTGTAATTTTATTCTGTGTATAAGATATAAAAAAATATATGAATCTCCATGTCAATGGTTTCGAATATGAAAAAAATTTCGATAAATTTTTTTTTCTGTTTTTTAATTTGTTTTTTCTTATTAATAGTTTTAAAAAAACTTGAACATTTTAAAGCATTTAGGGACAACAAGACACAGTAGCTTTTTATAGGATAAAAGATATATTTAGTTTATAATAATCAAGGTACATATAATTATATATGATTTTGGTTTGCAAAAGTCCCATAAGTCGTAAAAATTTATATAAACTTCATATTGTTTTAAATATTATAATTATTTCTCCACGTTTTTTTTTAGTTAATAAGATAAATTGTATATATAAATGTATATTTAATTATAAATTTATATAAAATTATATGTGCAGAATTATCTCATAAATTCAGCCATGATATGTAGAAATTTTTTCCAAATTCCCGAATACATAATTTTATATAAGTCCCGAAGATTTAATTATATATAAAACAATTATACGATAAATGTAGTGTATGTGACTGGCACTCTGGCAGACCGAGTTCAAATCTTAGCGAAGGCATTGCTTGTTTTAGAATTTTGATATTTTTTTAATTTTATATTTTTTATACGTTTTTAAAAAAAATTGTTGGATCTAAACTGATACAATACGATCTAATATTTTTCGGATAAATTTGAATCTTACTTAATCTCCAAAAATATTTGTTGGATCTAATTAGATCTGCCATTTTTCGGATCAATTTGAATCCTTCTAAATCCCCAAATATATTGCTGCCTCTAATTTGATCAGACATTTTTCGGATTTAATAAGAGCAGCGAAATATAACAGCAGATATTAAAGAATATCAAGTTGGATATGATTAAATACTATGCAAGATCAATTTTTTTTCCTCAGGTAAATAGAATCTTTTTTTATATCAATCCTTGTAATATATGGCACAAGCTTTTATTTTGCTTAACCCTTTTATGACCAATGGTTGACATATATGTCACATTTTTTTTATATTTTCAAGTGATTTACATGGAAAAGTTGTACATATCCGATAACACCAACCACCTGTACCAATATGGTCTTAGAGGCGAAAATGGTGACCCGAAAATAAAAAAATAAATTTTTTCATTAGTTTTGTGTATTATTTACTCAGATGTTATTGGATCTACGAGATAAAACGTTTTATATGTTATGAACCAATCCTTGCGCTTGTTCTGACTACATTACTCTGATATTTTCTTATGCTTAGGATAATAACATATTTGAAATGAGGTGTCACAAGACATAAATATTAGTTTTTAGAAGAAAAATTGTCACTACACACCGGGTGTAGCTTCATTCCAAGGCAATTGTTCTTTCATCTCTGGTGTGTAGTAATGGATTCATGTTTTATCAACAGATATGGAATAAAACTTTTAATCCATTTTGCTTAAATCGAAATAAAGTAGTTTAAGAAACTTTCATTCGAATGCGATTTGGATGCGATTTTGAATTTTCCGCAGCAATGCCGGTCATTTTAGCTTCAAATATTAAAAGTGTTATAATAATAAAAACAAAATTTTAAAATATTAATGTTTATAAAATTAAACGTATTTTCTTTATACATAATATACAGGGTGATTCAGTCACGACCCGCCGAATTTCACCAGCGTATTCCTTGGCTCATTAGTAGTAGGGTGATATTGCTAACTACTGAACCAGTGGTTTGTTGAAAAGGTCTTTGGGAGACCTTTCAGAATCAATAAAGAAAAAATTAAAAAAAGTGAAATCGCCGAGATACAGAGCTTTTGAAAAAAAAATTGGAAAAAAGACAGAAGAACTTGCACATAACCTCAATTTGTTCAGCCAAATGGCAAGTAACTTTGCTTTTTTTCTCTTTAAAGATAGCACTACCTCTTACCTTTTCAAAATGCCTTAAACAAAGCCGAGTGGTCTTATCGTTCCAAAGTTATAACCATTTGGTTGATATGAAAACAGCATAAGTTACCTGTTATCTGGCTGAGCAAATTGAGGTTATGTGCACGTTCTTATGTCTTTTTTTCCAATTTTTTTTTTCAAAAGCTCTATATCTTGGCGATTTCGCTTTTTTTAATTTCTATTGATTCTGAATGGTCTTCCAAAGACCTTTCCAACAACCCCAAAAACACTGGTTCAGAAGTTAGCAATATTACCCTATTACCCTCCGACCGCCAATCCGAAAATTTTCAAACCGCTGCCATTTTGCATGACTAAATCACCCTGTATAACATTTATATAATTTTCTATAACCACAATAAAATGATAATAAATTTAATTACTTTAAGTTTAAATAAACAAAAGTACTACGAGTATATTTTACGTTGACCACATGAATACCAAGTTAACCTGTTTTTTTTACAGGTGTGTATACAACTATATGTAAGTAACTGCTCTTTAAACCAACTATCAGCAGGCATAATAATACAACTAAAGACCTTTTACGAGGGCAAGTTAATAAGTGTTTAAACAAACGTGGAAAAATGCATTTTATTGGGCTTAGTCTTTTTTTCTTAACATAGTCTCCTTTAGCCTCGATAAAATTCATCCAGAGATACTTTAATTCCGCAAAGTAAGATTTTGGAACATCCTCTTCGGCCGAGACGTATCTTAAAATTTGGGAACACGTAAAAGTCGCTGGGAGCCAAATCTAGAGAATAAGGCGAATGTGGCAACAATTCTAACCTCAATTAGTGTATTTTTGCCAACGAAACTGAAACGAAACGAATGTCTAAATGGATGCATTGATTTCGTCACTTAATTATCCCAATAATGATGAAGCATATTCTATTTCTATATTATATTTATCTTTTTTGAGTAGTAAATGTAGATAAATCTAAAAAACCGTTGCCAAGGTTAAAAAACCGTTGTAAGGTTACGATCAAATTTCACTGTCTTTGCTTTTTTCTGGTCGAACGCACCAGGTAAAATCCATTACTTTGACTCTTATTTTACTTCTGGTTTATAGTGGTGAAAACATGTTTGTTGTATATCATATCCCTTTTTCGTAAAATATCGAAATCACTGAACCATGTGATATGCCTGTGCCATCAACTAGTTCGCGCACTTTAACTCGTCGGTCACTCAAAACAATATCTTGGATTTTATCGATGATTTCTGAAGTGACTGCTTTAACTGGGCTTCCTAAACGAAGTTCATCATTTGATGATGGAAGGCCTCGTTTAAATTCATTTACCCAATTGTAGATAGTCTTAAACACTGGCGCAGATGTGCCATGGACTTTGTCTTACTCATATTTGATTTTCTTAGGTGTTTGAAATTATTTTTATTTACATTTTTCAAAATAGCAAAAGTTGGATGAAACAGTCGACTTTTGTAACTGAACATTTTTCAAAAACCTACTTTGCTTTGAATTAATACTCTTTATATGATCTTGTAAAGAATTATTGACATGCCCTCGTATGTTACAGACTTTTATTAATACAACTGGCAAAAAATTATACACATTAGGGGTATAACTAAAATTCAAATCTATCACCATAAGGGATGACGTGGTCACTGTTGTATTGATTATGGAGACCATTTACTTGGATCATTTAGAAACAAAACCTCCCGAAGGCAGAGCAATTTATAAAAAACTGAATTCCTGATTTTGAATGATATTTATGAAAAACGTTATAAAAACCCGAGTAAAAAGATATCTGAAACGATCTCAATAGATCTTAATATACCAGATTTAAATAGATCTCTAAATTGGGGAAAAATTCTAATAGGATCTGATCTCAAAAGATCTGATCAAATTTGCTCTGAATTTGTATTGAATCAGTTTCAATAAGAAATTAAAAGACATCTTTACTTTTACTTTTGTATATATTTTGAATAGAAGACATGGTATCATATAAACAGATGTGCTCTATCTGACGACAAAAATTACCAAGTTTTCCAGATCTCTTAAAGTATTAATAGATCTGGCATTAGATCTGATCAGGTCTGGCTGTAAAGTGTATTATGTTACATATGCCATGTTTTAGCATATATTGTATGATTAGATCTGTCATCAGATCTAGGTTATAATGAAAAACTTCATAGATTTTCATCCAATAAAAAACTTCACAAATATGATGAAGCTGTTTCTTAAAAATGCAAATTGATGACATAAATCTACTTAAGAAAGGTAAAAACGTATTAAAAAAATATTAAAAAAATATTATTTTTTTATATCTATAAAGAATTTTAATCAATATGACGGAGGTTGTTAATGATGAGTTTTTTTTTGTGATTAATTAGATGATATCACATTTCTCTATATTAATCCAATATAAAGAAATATGTATAATAAAATCTATTAAAAAATTATGGAGAATAAAATTGAAAAAAAAAAATCGAAAAGAGCTACCAGGACAGACTACATATTTTCGGTTCTTGCTACCAAACTATCCTCAGTTAGCAACATGCCTTTTTGGGGTTAATGGTTAATGATGATCTACTTACAGGTTGGTTGAAAAGTTCCTGCGCTCACCAAGAGATGGCACTGCTAGCTCCAAACTTTTTTTTTCTCAAGTTGGTATAACTGTCCTGAGAACACATGCAAAGTTGCAAGTCATTCTGTCAATTCTTTCTTTGTTTACAAGCCATTTGAAGTTGACGTGTCATTGATTTTTTTTAATATGGAAAAAATTGAATATCGTGCATCGTGCAGTCATTCGATTCTTTGTTTTGAAGGCTTTAAAAGCAAAGAAAATTTATGAACAATTGTTAGAAGTGTATAAGGAGTCCTCACCTTCAAAACGCACCGTTGAATTTTGGACTGGTGAATTTAAACGCCAGCCTTAAAGACGATCCACGCGAAGGACGACCAAAAACTGCAACCACAGCAGAAATCATTGAGCAGGTACATAATAAGGTTAGTGAAGATCCAAGTTTGACTAAGCGTGAAATTGCTAACGCCATAGGCATCTCTGACGAACGAGTACTCCATATTTTACATGAAGAATTTCGTATGAAAAAACTGTTTGGAAAGTTAGTGCCGCACACATTAACAATTCAACAAAAACTGGATCGAAAACAAATTTCTCAGAATATTTTGGAGCGTTTTAAGCCGAATAAAACGGATCTACCAGCATGATCCTAAATTGAAACAAGAACGTTTACAGTGAACTGAAGCTGGTTGTTCAGCACCAAAGCAGGTGAAGTCACAACGATCAGCAAAGAATGTTATGGCATCAGTTTTTTGGGATGCAAAAGGTTTAAAGAAGAAAAAATAATTTTTCATCAAGACAATGCACCTGCTCCCTAAAGTGTTTTTACGATGGCTAAATTCAAAGAATTAAAGTACGAATTGCTTGAATATATACCGTATTCACCAGACTTGGCTCCCAGTGACTACTATCTCTTCAGAAATCTCAAACAATTCCTTCGTGGAAAGCATTTTTCGTCGAATGAAGAGGCTATAGTAGCCGTAGACGGTTATTTTGCAGAGCTTCCGGAAAACCATTATAAGGATGTGATAAATTATTGGAAGATCATTATAAGGATGTGAAAACCATTATAAGGATGTGATAAATTATTGGAAGATCATTGGAACAAGTGTATTGAGCTTCTAGGAGATTATTTTGAATAAAAAAATATATTTCGTAACAAAAACAGTATTCTTTCATTTCGAGCGCAGGAACTTTACAACCAACCTGTATATTTAGTCTAAACAACACATAAATATACTGATATCAACGAAATTTAACAATTTTATATTTATACACATAAAACAGATGCGTGGTTGCAATCGAATTTTTGTAGTTCCATATTTCGAATTTCTAAAAATTGATTAAGTTAAATATTATGTTAAACAAAATCAAATAAAATACAAAAATAATTAAACAAAAATATACTGTATTACTTTTCTGTGATTTGAACTCAGAACCCTGAGACTAGCAGGCTGCGGATCTAGCCACTGCACTACAGTCTAGTAGTCTAGTTATGAATACAAAGTTGTATATGGCTAAAAATCAAAAATCTAACAACTGTACATATTTTTATAGTAATTAGAATTTCCCAAAATTGTGGATATTCATATTAATTAATGTGTTGCTTTCTTTGGAAAGGGCATAGCGAAGAGATGAAGGGTAGTGAAAGATAAAGGGCTTCAAATTTGGCAACACTTATTTTATTATTATTAAACTTTAATGTAGTTAAGGGGATCGAATCAGATTGGAAATGATAGTTAACTATATCAGCTTACCGGGTGTAGGCTGTGGATACTGCTCTGCCAATTGTGGTGTATCTTATTGAGAGCTGATACTACCAGTCAAAGCAAGTAGAGTATAATCAGGCCATGGATACACAATTGCATAAATATGTCGACTACAGCACCATCAATGGGGTAAATCATGTCCGATCATGCCAATTTTGTATACTTCTTTAACCTTGCCAAATTTTGAGTCCGCGAAATTCTCCATAGTGGACTGACGAGTCCTTGCAAGACACGAAACTGACACAGTCTTTGTAACTCCTTTGCGTCTCTAAAATTTTTTAATAAAAATGTTTTCTTTTTATTTTTATAAATGAATATTTTAGAGGTTTTTTTACAAAACTAATTTTAAGTTAACAAATTACCGTCAGTTATAGTCGACTACAGCTACGGATCTAGCAATATTAGGTTTTTGTCATATTTTTTTTACAGTGGCAACGTAAAAAACTTGATAGCATTAGCAAAAGAGTCCCTAAATATTTTTCGACAAATAGAGTTTGTTTTCAAAAATCATCGACTTTTGTCTATTTTTTGTTCGAGTCTATTTTTCTCCGGCTACAATTTAATATCGGTTTCATTCTTTATTTATAATTCTAAAAATGTACTTGGATCAAAATTATCAACGCAAAATAAAAATAAATTTTTCTCAAAAAATAATTGATTTCGAAAGTATTCAGCATACAAATATTTATTAGAATTGCTAGATAAGGTATTGCAATTGTTTTTAGTTTTCTTATAATTTATATTCCGATTTTCAGGTCTTTACGATATTTGATATTTTTGTTCAACAGATTGCTCAAAAGTTATGCCCCTAATGTACAAAGCAATAATTAATTTTACATTTTCTATTTATAATCCCTTAAAACCATAAATTTAAAAAGAAAAAATTATGAAAATTAACCAGTAAACTAATTTGGTAAAGTAACTAACATGAGTATAAAAAGAATCTTTTATGGTGTAATTTATGATTGTGTTGGTTATTAAATTAGAAATAATATACATTTGTTAATATTTAACCCTCTGATTCACTACCTTTAAAAAAGAGGATATCAATCATTGCAATAAAAAAATACAAGTTTTTGTTAGCATATTTTAAATGTTTAGTAGGGATATTACTGCCCTGTGGGAAAAAAGAGGTCAGTTGGGAATTGAGACCTGTCCCGTAATAGGTGAAAACTGGACCGGTTCCGAAAATATATATCGTAAGATAGGTAAAAACCGGACCGGTTCCTAAAGTACCTACCACGTGACCGGTTTAAAATTCAAGACATGTTCTTTTGGATTGTTTCCGTGATAAGTTCTTTGGGATAACTTGTGTGACATGTTCTTTTAGAGCAGTCCTGTGACATGTCACAGAGGGCAATTGACCCCCTCCTTGGACCAGCCCATGTTAAAGTGATCGGTCCCGTGACCGGTCCTATCACAATGAACCGGTCTTGTGACATGTCCTGGGATAGGTCCTTTTCCCACAAGTTTGGGTTTAAAATGTAAAATTTTCAAAAATAAAGTGAAATTGATAAATCTGAATATTCAAATACATGTAAAAAATCGATACATTTTAAAAACAATTCCATTTATTTTCCCATACATGGGTGATATCATTTTATAGTGAATGTTCTTGGTAACGGCTTACTGCACCCAGAGAAAAGATTGTTTGCAGCTCGAGCAAAACCATTAACATTTATTTGTAACAATTTTATTCTATTTGGAATAATCTATAATCTATTATTATAGCAAAAATCTGGCATTGGGAATTTAAGAAAAGGAAAGAGAACTAAAAAAGAAATACTATTATCAAATTATTGGTATTTCCAATTAACTTTACCAATAAAATTCGTTTAGAAATTGTCTACAGTAGGAGCAACCATTTATTTAGTGAATGTTCTCGAAAATTAGAACAATCTATCAAATTTATTAAAAAAATTTCTATATTCAAAAGTGGTAACTACAATTACAGTTATCCTGACCAAATATATCATTAAATTAGGGTTTCAGTAGAACCAACTGAATTGTGGATTATATTGATTATAGAAGCCACTAACGATTGGTATTTTTAAACGAATTTTCTGCTATATTTATTTTCTTAAAAAGTTACGGTAAAGGTAAACATTAAAAAAATATTTTTTAATTAAAATAAAATGTACTAATGTTTAAATAACAAATATATTGAAGAAAATTAAATTGAATTGTGGTGCAGTAAGCAAGGCTGTGAACATTCATAGTTGAATGCTGGAAAAATCTTAAAATATTTTTTTTTTCAAATAAAATTTTGTGAAACGTAATAATATTTATGTGGAATATAAACATTAAATTATACAACTGAATATTGGCTTTCACAACTAAAAATAAATTTAAAATGAAGATAGTTTTCGTAACCGCCAGAATTCGATTGGCAACAAATTCGTTGGCCACAACTTATACTGATACCAGAGAGGAGGAGACGCCGCGGGGTGTCGATTTTTTGTTAACAAGTTTTCCTTAAAATTCAAATCTAAAATTTTTGCACACAATGCTTTATAATCTTTTTAAAAATATGTTTTTATAAATATATTATAGGGGAACTTTATTTTATTTGACATCATTTTAATTTTTAACACTACAAAATTGCTCTAAATTTATGAAAAAATCATGAAAATAGACATTTTTAAAAACATGATTTTTTATAACTTGTAACACAATACTTGTTCTATTCTTCTTATTAACTTTGAGAAAATAGTATAAACTTTGAAAAATGTCATCAAAAAATACCCTTTTTTTTGTATTTTTTTTACTCCTCAAAGTTTTGTAAATTTGGGTTTTCAACAAAACAAAATTTATAAATTAAAGTTCACAAAAAAAATATTTAAAAGATTTATATTAAAATTTACAATAAATTAATATTTAATTTTTTTAAGCTAAAGATCCTTTTTTATAAAATTTCTTATTTTATTTTATAAAAAATTGTATAAAAAAGGATCTTTAGCTTAAAAAAATTGAATATTAATATTAAAATAAGATCAAATAAAGTTATATTATTTACAATAAATTTTATATTTTTAATTTATTACAAATATACTAGAACAATTAAATAAAAAAACTTTAAGCAATTTTTTGAAAAAACTTAATTTTTAAAGTATTTTTTTGTGAATCATCTAAAACTTTTTTTTTTTGGGTTAAACTATTTTTGCTTCAAATTCTCTCAGTTTAGCGGCCTCTCGGGGCTCCATAAAAGGTAAAACCAAAATATTCTCTTATACGATTTTAAGCTACTTTATAAACTTTTCAAAAATATATTTTTCATCCATATTTATGTTAAATATTTATAATTTTTTACGCCATTTAAAATTTTGGCACTTTAAAAGTGGAAAAAATTTTACTTTAAATTAAGAAAATAGACATTTTGAAGAACGTGTTTTTTTTTGTAATTTGTGGCAAAACCTTGGTTTTATACTTCTTATAATCTTTAAGATAATAGTATTAATTTTGAAAAACGTCATAAAAATAATCTTTTTTCTAATTTTTTTATTTACTCCTTCAAAGTTTTGTAAATTTTGATTTGTTAACACAAAAAAAAAAAATTGTACTAAAGATTTATACTGTACAGTATATTTTTAGTCGATTACAAATATATTAAGACAAAATATTTGTTTTCGTGAAACAACTAAAAGCCATATTTTTGTTATACCATTATTGCTTAAAATTGTCTAAGTTTAGCGTCCTCTCATGGCATCAAAAAGAGTCAAACAAAAAATTATTTTTCATATGTTTTATTTGCTTTAAAATATTTCCAAAAATATATTATTTATTAATATTCATGACCAACATTTTATTTTTGAACAAAGCACTGTGAGACGGTTGGTCATCACATCTGTAGATTTGTGGCACTGCGGCGCATTCGACATGGAACTTTAGACTATCATATAATAAACGATCTATCGGATATATGTATATGAATTAGCGTTGGGTGATCTTAGCCGCTATCTCATTAGCGGATTGGGCCTAGTTCTCCGGATATCAGTTCCATATTGGTGGTAGCGCGCAACTTCGACTGCTTACAAAAACGTATTTGAGCAATTATACAGTGTGAGACAATCGTTTGAACGCAACATATTTTTTTCTATTTTAAAAAAAGTAAAAGACTTTTTGTCTAGATTTTTTCACAAAACGATTATTTTATTTCTTACCTTAAAAATAATATAACAAATTTAAAATATTTCTCTCATTCTTAATAATATTACGAAATAAAAACTGAAATTTGGGTGAAACATTGGTTTGAACACACTTCACTTTATTTATTATGAAAACTTAAAATTTTTTTGGAAAAGTAATTTATTTTATTTTTTTTAATACTGAGTATGTCCTCCACTATTCATAATAATAGAATAAATTCGATTTAGCACTGACTCAATTAATTTTTGGAGCGTTGGAATACCAATTTCCGACCAGCATTCTGTAATTGTATATTTATGTTTTTTTTACAGTCGAAAACTGTCTTCCGCATTCATATACCTTGGCAACTAAGATTCCCCACAAATTTTCAATGAAATTGCAATTAGGACTATAAGCTGCCATTGAAGTAATTCAATGTTATTAGTGGAAAACCAATCCTCACTTAGCCTAGAGACATGAATACTGCTGAAAAATGTATTCCTCATTAGGACTTTCATCAATCTTCTATATTAAAACATCTTCTAATAACTCTGTGTGAATTTTAGAATTTTTATTTGGTGATATACTAAAAATAGGAAGCTTGAAATCGTATGAGAATCCTCCCTTTATCATTACACTTCCACCACCGAAATTCCGCTTCGATCTTACAATGTCATGTTGATTTATATCATGCCAGTAGCAGCTGTAGCATTCGGGTCCATCCAGATCGAGAACTTCTTTTCATCTAAACATATAACTTTCTTCAACTCATTCGTCCATGACATATAAGTTTTCGCGAAGTTCAGGTGTCTTTATTTGTGTATCTTTGCCAATCGTGGCAAAGTTTTTATTATTTTCCTTCTAATTGATGGAGTTGCATTCAAAACACGAGCAATGGTTCTATTACACACAGAAAGTTTAAATTTTTCATTTATATTACTACATGTTAGACGGTTTTGCGTTGCTTCATGCCGAATTTGACCTGTGGAGCCTTTTTTGCATAATTTTTGCCCAGTTTAAAATAATTTCTAACAACAACTTCCGAACGATTGAACAAGCCTGCAATTTTTCGGTTTGAATAAATCTTTTTTTAAATTATTTATTTAATTATTCTTCGTATCATTAACACGCTTTTCGGAAAACATTTTCTAAAAAAAAAATGTTGTATATATTCCTAATTATATAGTTTTGATTGTTTATTTATCTTTAAAATAAAATATTTTAACAATTAAGGTGGAAAACACGTGTTAAAGTAACTGCGTTCAAACGAATTTCCCACTAAAAATATCAACAAATTTACAAAATAAAAGAACCGTTACATTGGTAATTGTTTTTGTGTTTTATAGTTTACTTAATAATGTAAACGAAAATATAAAAACTTATACTTCATTCTTAATAATGAGCAAATTAGAGCAGTTTAATCAAAATATTTTATGTGCGTTCAAACGAATGTCTCAGACTGTACGATGCAATTGATTGCATGCAATTTTCTTTATTCCCTTTTCAAAGTTTCTTCCAAGGTTATATCTATTTATACGTTGACTTTTGTCAACGTATAACTAGATGTAGCAAAAGAAGAATATATATGAGTATGAAAGAGATAAAACAAAAACATGCACAAAAAACGAAAATCGTGCTTTTTGTTTTCCCGCAATAATTGCATGCAAAAAAATCACAGTGTAAATTGCCCATTTGTCTTCTTAACATAAATACAAATTTCAATTTCATTGTATAACTACTTATATTGTAATGAAAGTTTTTGCTGGGTTGTTTGAGTTCTTCTAAGCTCATCGGATTAACTACTAAAAGTATTTTTCTTTTACAATTATTTATTTTCTTATTTAAAATGAGCTCATAAATATTAATTCATCTAATCCAAAAGATTAAGTTCCAATTACAAACTATATTAACATTGCTTTTATTATTCAATTAAAAATGTTATTTTCATTAGTTAAATCTCAAAAGTGCAAATGAAATTTAAATAATTTATAACATTTCAAAACATCCATGACTTGTTAGCATTAAAAATTCTAGAAATGTAAATAATTTTTAACGAGTTCAACAAACACAAATTTCCAAATAGTGGGGGTTTTTAAATAAAAAAACTGCAACTACCATCACATGTAAAACATAAAGCGGATCTAGAACTAATACTACTAAACATTAAACAAACTACAGTATAAGCCTTGATATACGCGGTAATTTTTGTATTTGATTATATATTACAGAAAAGAGCATTATGTTGTGATAGTTTAAGAGCATCATGTTATGATTGAAATTCGTAATGATCATCGTAAGATTCTAGTGATGATAATATGATTCTCAGTAATTATAATATGATCAGTAAGAATTATATAATAATTATGATCATTAGGATCTTACCATGATATATTTTAATCCCCAATCCTATTCAATTATATTTTTTATCTGCGATTTACCAAGGATTTTTTTTATAACTACTAAAAAGACAAAAATTAAACGGCATAAAATAAGGGTTACCTGTATATGCATAGCACAATAAACAGTGTGGCCAATATCAAATGCTAACTAAATGTAAACTATGTTTGAAAAAACAAATGATGTTCATGGCCAGTGAATTGCATAATTTTACTCAAGAGACCTACATAAGTGTGGAAATGTAGGTGTATATATATGTAGATTTGCATGAAGAGGTATTTATTGTATATTTCTTTGTATGTGTGTGTGTGTGTGTGTGCGAATGAATTGGAAAATAGTATTAGGTTGGAAGTGTACATAAGTACATCCAACAAATTAAATATTATTACTTTCTAGCGTAAACAAATTCAACCTACACCAACTCCTACATACAAAATTTTCCTGCTTAGTTACAACTACATTTAGAGTTCTTTTACAAGTGGAAATTCTAAAGAAAAACCATTTGCAATATATATTGCTTTTATAGAGAAAAGTATGGTTTTCCTTGCACATAGCTTGGAAAATAAAAATGTTGAAATCTAAAGTATGCTAAACAATAAGAAGAGAAAAAGTTTTAGTTTTCTTAAATTAAATAGTAGAAATGGTTAGAATGGTTCCTTTAACTTCTCTAGCCACCTAAACAATATTGAGTTTTGTGAAGAATTTTCAAATCATTAGGTTAGAAAAAAAATACATTTTCTTAATGCAACAGATTTTTATAAAATTTTTAAACAAAACTGTGGTTATTGTCAGGGCAATTTGTAGGAATTTTTTCTCGTAGTATTTAATATTTTGTTTGTGAGAATAATTTTAGGATTTGTATACAATTTTTGTTATTATATTTACTTATTCTTAAACTCCCTTAGCTTCAGAACTTTGTACCTCTCTTTTTTTTAATTTTAAGATATCTTTAAAAGAATTATTTTCCAATAAAAATTCTTAAGCTTTTAGAATGTATTCCTAAGATCTAAGATAATTTACTAGTACAGGGTGTCCGCCGGGAAGGTATACTACTTTGTGTGTATATAATTTTTGTTTAAAAGAAAGAAAATGGATCTTATATTGATAAATGTTTTATGCATGAAATACAATTATGTATGGAATACAATATCACATAAATGTCCGCCTCTGTTAGCCTCACAAATGCGAGCCCTTTTGAGCACATTTTCCATTACAATCTCACGAATTTCACTCGGTATTTATTAATTTCATCACGAATATTTTGTTTGAGTTGCTTAAGCGTTTCTGGTTTGTTTGCATAAACCTTGCTTTTCAGATATCCCCACAAAAAGAAGTCTGGAGCAGTCAAATCAGGCGACCGTGGAGGCCAGTTAACATCACCATTTCTTGAAATAACTTGTTGTGGAAAGAGGTCTCGCAGTAATTCCATTGTAATCCCAGCTGTATGCGATGTGGCACCGTCTTTTTGATACCACATGTTAATCAAGCATGTAGTTGTGGCGTTAAAAAGTTTTCAATCATATCACGATATCGCTCCCAAAAGAAGTGACAACCGAATTTGTAGCCAATCGAATGGTTCGAAAGTGGTAACCGAATTTGTCGGTTGTGATAACTAAAAACCAATTAAGACATGAGTATTTTGATTGTAACAACAGTATTTCGGTTGCCTCAAAAACAACTCGGTAGTCACAACCAAAAAATTCGGTTGCTGCAACTCAACCATTCGATTCGCAACAAATTCGGTAGTCAGCAGCACGAATCTGTTTTCTGGGTGTAGTAAGTATTCTTTCTTACAACAACACAAGTTTTTAATCCAATTTTTTTTATAGAAATATGTGATATTTTATAATCTTCTTGATGTTTTGACAAATATTATTTGAGATGTTCTTACTTCGTCTTAAGATAATGAACATTTTTTCTTTCTAACATCAACATTTTAACTTAAAAATTTTTTTGTTCTAATTTTCCAAGGTGTGTATCCGTAAAAAAATTGTATTGGCTTGCCCCGAAGCCTGGAACATGGGCAGAGTACATGTTTAACATCGCTGAACCTACAAATGTCCGTATCAGAGAGGCCTGAATTCCTTAAGTGATACCTAAAGTGACATTATCCGGTGGAAAATCCCGTATTTCAACCGTCTAGTTTTGTTCCAGCACTCTGCGTACTTGGATTTCCTCCACACCACCGAAAGGTTTAGGGATAATAAAATGATGGCGGAATCCATTCATTTCATAGTGTTGCTCGTGAGTAGGAACCTAGCTTAGGATAAGCCTATTGAATCCGCTGACTAAATTTTGAGAGACTCGATGTAGTTTAGCACAAGAGCGCCACCTGCCTTTTCGAAAGAATATGAAGAACAGACTTCCGCACCCGTATCTTCATTTTTCTGGTTTAAACCACACCTTGAATGCCAGTTCAGTCTCCCAAGACTTACAAGTGCATATGCTGATCTCAAAAATTATCTCCTCATAATCCCTAACAAAAATGTGTTTTGGTAACATTTTGTTCATAACCCTGTACAGTGGGTTGTCGGTGACGATTGGGCTCACGATGTTATTAAAAGACCAATATACCATTTTCAGATATCAAAAACCCTTTGGATATAATGGAAGACTTCTCAGTATTTTCTACACTTTCTGTTTTCTCTCCTCCAATATTTGCAGTGTAGAAAAGATGGAGGAATTATGACTCCAGATTCGGACACAGAACGGCGGAGGAATTATAACTCCAGATTCGGACACAGAACGGCGAAAATCTTTTAAAAAGAATACTCTACGCTGGCGAACTTAATTTTTTTGTCGAATTCTAAATTTCTGTATATTGAAAACGTATTTTTTACCTTTTTATAAAATTTTATTTTTTTTAATTTTTCCAATAAATTCATTTGTTTTGTTATTTAAATTGTTTATTCATTGAGATTTTCTTTAGACGGAGAAAACAGATTCATCATGACAATAGAATTTCTTGTCAACTGAATATTTTGATTGCAGCAACCAAATATTTTCCAGATAAAATTAAAATTATTGGTTTCAACCGAAATTCTGTTATATAAGCGTAATTTCTGTTGTACTAACTGAATTTTTGTTACCACAAACAAGTATATTGGTGGCTCTAACCAAACAATTCCGTTGGCAAACAATTTGGCTGTCACAAAGAATTTGTTTTCTCTGTGTAGTTAATGGAGTAATGTATTGCGAACTTATCTAAAATTTCGCAGTGAGGTTTATTGTTGACCTGTGTAAATTTTAAGTGAGATGTTCTTAGTTCGTTTCAAAAATTTTTCAAATAAAATATTATAATTTTTGTAGTCAAGGACAAAACACAGCAAAAGTTATTACAAATTAGGCGAATGGAATGCATTTTCTGGTCACGTATGACTTTCATCAACATTATTTGCGTCTTACAGTGTTAGTTCCATAGCTATAAAGAAAAAAGCTAATGAAAGCTCATCCACATTAATTTATTGAGATAAGGTGAGATTTATTTTTGAACTTTAGCTGTGTTTAGTAATCTCCATTAATAACATACTTAAGTTTAAATCAGTTATCAGCTGATAATTAAATAAGATGCTTTGGTTTTTCTGTTTGCTTTTGCTGTAAATCCAATTGTAAACGTCAAACCGAGTTGTTGATAAAGAGTTTTGTTCTAAACCTCTGCGATCAACTTTAACAATTTTTCGTTAGAAATATTGATTGTTCTGTTTACAACACTTAAAAAAGTTTGTAAGTTAAAATAACTGAAAATATCATTTAAAAGAAATGATATTTCATTTAAAAACCGGTCTACTTAATTTTCATTTAAATTAAATGTCATTTGTTATTTATTTTTAACTGTTGATTAATCAACTAACACATCCGTAAGAAACAAATGATATAATCAGTTAAAATAAATGTCAAAATTTTACCTACCAATCCTTAAAAAATAAATGTTTTTTTCATTTATTTGAAATTATTTCCGTGTTTGTATTTTTTTTAATATACTCGTACAATACAAAATGTATGTATGCATATGAAGCTATAAACACTTATTGTATGAATTTGTTTGTATATGTATGTGTGTTTATGAAGTTCTTGTAATTTGTATTGAAAATTTTTGTATATATACAACCAATTTAAATAAAAAAACAAATTGAAATTTTTTGAATATTTTTTTTTGAAACAGACAGCAAACAAAATTTAAATTTGTAACAACTGTTACGGACAGAAATAAACCACAAGTTTCCGTTTTGTGGGTAAATTTTAATTAAATTTCAAACAAATGAAAAAAATAAATGAAACTGAAAAAAATGGTTAATGATAGTAAATTATTTCGAATAAATGTATAAAAAAGTTAATATAGATATTTCGTTGAAAAATAAATGTATGTTCCTTTATTTTTAAATGTAACGGAAAACTTTTTTATTAAACTACAAACAGTTAAATACATAGTATTCTGAGTGAACATATTAAACAAATGAAAAATTATTATTTTTTAAGATATGAAACTTTTGTGGTTGTACAGTTCCATAGCACTTAGCTAATGTATACCTTGTTTTTTCTATGTGTACACAATTTTATTTATAATTATATAGGGTCCGCCAATTAACTTTTTTTTTTTTTTGAAAATGCTGAAAGTACTATACTTCCGGTTAATAATGGAAAATAATTTCATTCAAATGGCTGCCTCGGCTGGCCATGCAGTAGCCTACACGATCGGTCCAATTTTTAAGCACATTATCGATTGTGTGCCGCTGTATTTCATCAATGGCTTCACGAATATTGTCCTTTAAAGCGTCAATTGTCTCTGGCTTGTCGGCGTAACACTTATCTTTGACGCAGCTCCGAGGTGGCCAAACGACATCAGCTCTGCGGCTGATAATGCGATCTTCAAAAACAGGGCGCAAAACATTGAGGGTATCTTCGGCTGTGTGGCACGTAGCGCCGTCCTGCTAAAACCAAATGTTGCCAATATCCTCCTCTTCAATTTTTGTGAACAAAAATTCGTTCAACATGGCCCGATAACGATCGCCTGACTGTAACGGCCTCTTCTTGCTCATTTTCGAAGAAAAATGGCCCAATTATGCCTTTGGACCAAAATCCGCACCAAACAGTGACTCGTTTGGGTATATACCCGCCAAGATCTAAATGAGCTTCATCTGAAAAGATGACATTGAAAACATGACATTCTGCAACATTACCACGATTTTCAAAGTAATGTCGCAATATTTCCCAGCGTTGTTTAAGCGTATACACAACCATATTCGTTCAGCGGAAGGATAAAACTAATAATCTGTCAAATCAGACATGAGCTAAGTGTTACCATTCACGAAATAAGCACTAGTTGAAAAAAAAAACGTTAGATGGCAGACCCTATAATTATTTTTATTTTACGAAATTACTCTTTTTCCTAACACAGTTATTTCTACAACAAATGTTTACTAAGACTTTTGTTGAAAGTACTAAAGATTACTAATTGCCTGCCTAAGATTTAGAAGAAGAAGAAGAAGAGAAACGAAAACTTGTTGAAAATATTTTAGTTTATTTTTTTAAAACTTGTTTTTAGTATGAATATGTTTTGGTATCCATAAATATGTGTGTGTGTGTCTGCAGCAGTGTACATTGTAAACTTTAGAAACATAAAGGCGTGAATTTTCATGTCTGTATGAATATTATGAAAGATGTTAAAATACAGCAGTGAAAAATTAAAAACTTTTATTTCAAAACATATGTATGCATAATTGAAACTTGTGTATGTTGAAAAAAATCATATAGCAGCTAACAGCACTACTAAAGTAGTATGAGTAATATTTTTTATAAAAATATTACGTATACGCCTTCGTACTTAAATTAAAAACTTTTGGCAAATTTCAACATGTTTTTAGTAGAAGAAAAAGAAAAACAAATACTAAAGCAATTTATAATAATTTTATTTTAAGCAAATCGTTGTTAGTAGCATTTGGTGACATTCGTGCAAGGCCAAAATTGTACCCTCTGCACACAACATATTGTAGTTATTGTAGCTATATTTTGTGTGAGGAAAATGTATTCTAACACACACACACATACACAAAAGAAGTAAAACATGTCTCAAGGGTTCCACAAAACATATTCACACACAAATACTCTAAATTTCATTCATTCATTTCATTTTCTATTGCTGAAGACTAATGATACAAAAGTTTTGATAGAGTTTTTGTGTTAAAAATTATTGTTGTTGCTGCTATTTGTTAAAAGAGAAAACTAAATTTTGTGTGTTAAATTTTAAAATGAAATGAATTCCCAAATATGAAATTATTTAAACAAAAAAAACTTTTATAATCGTTTTTATGATTAAAAACTATGTTTAGCTAACATTGTTGTACATAAATGCTATTTGGAAAAGGGGAAAGTGAAATATATCGATGGCCTAATGTATCTAAATATACAATTTTAGTTTAAGCAGGATATAGAGAACATAATAAAATTTTATATACTTTGAATATTAAATTTCATTAATTGCAATTTTCTTTTTTTTTTTGCATTCAAACCCATTTTTAGTTTAAAGTTATTCAATATTTTTTATAAGTAAATTAGTAGATTAAGGTTTCGAGGTACATGCAAAATATTTACAATTAAAAACAATTCAAAGAAATACCTTACAGCAAGCATGATTTGGATCAAATTTCGGATAGCGTTCCATATGTCGGGAAGGGTTCAAGATAGGAATGGTATAAATAGATAAATCTTAGCAAAATTACCAAAAAATTTAATTTAAATATTAATCGATTTTCTTTTAACCCACTTGGCGCAACCGTCCTTTTAAAAGGACATCACAAATGAGAGAAAAGCGCAGTTATGCACGTACATTTCTGTGCATTTTTTTATTAATTATTATTAATTATGCTTTGTTAACTAGCTTTGCATCTTGAAATCGTCAGTTGATGAAATCAGTTTCGTGTGATTTAATTTTAATGCGAAAAGTGTTTTTTAATAGTGCGCAATGAAAAAAATACATGTAAGTAAATCATTTACATTCAGTTAATTGTAATTTGTTGTTTAAATATTAATAGGAGTGACATCTTAGTTAAACAACAAATAAATGGAAAGCTTGCGTAATCATATATTGCAGCGCAAAGTGCAATGTCCTTTCAAAAGGACGCCTGATTATGGGAAAACTATAGGTTTTAAGAAAAAAAGTTGTATTATAAAAAATGTTCAGAAACCCATAAAAATAGAATTTTCGGAATAAAAATTCTAGTTTTAATCTGGACATATATATTTTCCCAAATTTCAATCGTTATACAAATTTCATTCTGATATCTATGGTTTTGTGTGTCTAAATACTATTTTAGCCAAATTCAAAAGCGATTTTTCTATGGTTAAGAGGTCTAAATATGGACCGATTCTAATCAAATTATACAGGGTTCTTTTTCCAATACTTATGTTCCAAATTTCATCCAAATATTTTTATAATTATAACCTCTAGTTTGATTTGTAACGTCTAGTTTGATTAAAGTTAAAGGCTCAGATTTTCTTAGGAGCCATATTTTATGGTCCTTTAACTTAATTCAGAAGTGATATTTCTGTGGAAGTTACACTCAAAATATTTAAAATATAAAGAAACACATTTAAAATATAAAGAAACATATTTGAACCCTTTGTATATTTAATTAAAGATTAAATTACATATAAATACGAATTTTCTGTTACAGTTCATTTTAAATTAAAATATAAAATGATTTGTAGAATAAATGGTTTTTAAATTTTTAATACTTGTGTGATAGTTTAAATAAACAAAATAAATAAAAATTGGTTTATTTTCTCAGATTTTGTAGTTAATATTTATAACATTTAAAAAAATTAAATAAAAAAAAAATCATTACTTTTACATATTTTGTAGTTAATTAACTGTCAGTTAAAAAAATATCAAAATTGAAATATCATTTGTTTTTTCAGATTTGTGGTTGGTTTGTTAACAGTTCAAATAAATGAAAAATTATTTACTATATACGGATATTTTAAGTTAATTTATTAACATGTAAAAGTAGATGATCATTTCTTTTGGTTTTAGTGAAAATTTGTAGACTGGGTTTTAAGTGATTTTTCATTTACTTTAAAAATAAAACTAGTTTTAGTTTGGTTTTGAAAAAAAAATGAGCATAATTGCTCCAGCGGTTAAAAAGTAATGAGTGAAAATGTGAAGGTACATCTAAATTATCCATAAAATTAGTGTATTTTAGTACAACTTCATAGTAGCGACTGGTAAATAATGTATTGGTGATGAATAAAATTTTATACTGACGTCAAATATTTTTTAACTTTAAAAATTAATTTTCACCTAAAAAATTTTGTTCCAAAAAATTTTTTCACCTCAAGCTATTTTTTTTTACCTTCATAATTTTTCTTTTAAACTTTTTACATTATTTGTTACAAAAACACTGTAAAATATAGGGATGATAAGTTTGTACTTTTGAAAAGCATCTCAGTTCCGTCTAATTTTAAAACCAATCTAAAGGAATATTTGTTGCAAAATTCAGAAAAATTTTTTAACATACACTTGAAAAAGTTTGTAAGTTAAAATAACTGAAAATATTATTTAAAAGAAATGATATTTCATTTAAAACCGGTCTACTTAATTTTTATTTAATTTAAATGCCATTTGTTATTTATTTTTAAATTTTGATTAATCCACTGACACATCCGTAAGAAACAAATGATATAATCAGTTAAAATAATTGACAAAATTTTACCTACCAATCCTTAACAAATAAATGTTTTTTTTTATTTATTTGAAATTATTTCCGTTTTTGTATTTTTTGTTTTTTTTTATATACTCGTATGTATGCATATGAAGCTATAAACACATTTTGTGTGAATGTGTTTGTGTATGTATGTGTGTTTATGAAGTTGTTGTAATTTGTATTGAAAAATTTTGTATATATACAACCAATTTAAATAAAAAAAAAACAAATTTAAATTTTTTTAAAATTTTTTTTGAAACAGACAGCAAACCAAATTTAAATTTTTAATAACTGTTACGGATACAAATAAACCACAAGTTTCCGTTTTGTGGATAAATTTTTATTAAATTTCAAACAAATGAAAAAAAATAAATGAAACTGAAAAAATATGGTAAATGATAGTAAATTATTTCGAATAAATGTATAAAAAAGCTAATATAGATATTTCTTTAAAAAATACATGTATGTTCCTTTATTTTTAAATGGAACGGAAAACTTTTTTATTAAACTACAAACAGTTAACTACGTAATATTCTGAGTGTAAATCTTAAAAATTCTTGAATTGTAATATATTTGTGTATAAATTTAATATCGTTAGCTGAAATGCAAAAGGGAGTAACTAATAATTGTTATTGATTATAATGATTCATTTGGCTAAAATGCATGCATACACGAAATTTCAGACTTCTACGATTAAAAATAAGGGTTTTATGAACAAAATTCGACTGTGAGATGCTTTTAATTTTCTAAGTTTTTTGGTTGCCCTGTACAAATTTAAAATGGTGTTCAGTGATTATGAAGTGCTACATTGAACCTCATCCCTTCACAACATTTTATCGTTCTATAATCAAAATTGTCAGATTTATTTACGAATTTCCTATTGGCATTTTTGCTTCTCCCATAAAAAAAAAAATTTTAGTTATGCCATTTTGCATTTCAGCTAACGATATACTTATTTCTTTTTTTTAAATTATTTTTTTATCATTACTTTAACATGTATGCATATGTTATAATGAAATTGTTAGTTGCCTTTTAGCCTCTTTAAAGCCATTTTTATTGGCGCTGAGGCACAAACATTTAGGTTTTGTTCAAATATAATTGGAATAAGGTACAAAAATATATATAAACAAAAGTACTTTTTGTGGTACTTTTAGAACCTTTAAAAGACTATAGCACTCCTTTGACCCATTAAAAAGTATTTTTTATATTTTAAAATGTCAAAGGTTCTTTTTTTTTAAAGATTTTTTTTCTGTGATAAATTAACTTAAATTTAACTCAATTAGAATCAAATTTTTTTATAGTTAACAGTTTTATTTTTTTTGTTTTTATCTTTTTCTGCAGTTTTGTACAGTTTTATTTCTATGTTATCAGCGTGTAAAAAATGCATTTTAAGAATGCGATTGCATCGATAATGCATTTATACACAAAATATATATATATTTTTTTATTTTTATTTATATTAATCATATAATTACAAATTATAACCTAATACCCCAACCGAGCACTAGCAACAAAGGCTATCGGCTTGTTGAAGCGAAAACAGACCAGAGCCTCCGGTGGGAATTGAACCCACGACCCCCGCACTGATAAGCTAGCACGCTACCAACTAGCCTACCGGAGCGCTCACAAAATATATAAATTTTGAAGGAATAATTCATAAGCAGAAACGAGTACATTACAAAAAAAATTAACTAGAATTTAGAAAAATTAACTTATTTTAAGGAAAAATTTAAATAAAAAAGGCGGTAAAGACACTTTTTATCGTTGTTTAATAAAAGTTTTCTTGAAATTAAGAAACAAATTTTACTTAAAATTTGGTCAAAATTTCTAAATTATAGAAAAATTTTACTACTGAGAAGTAAATTTTTATTAGAAAACAGTAAAATTCCCTCCTAATTAGTTCATACAACATCTTAAATTGTACTGTTAGTTAGGAAATTTTTTCTTGGTTTTAAGAACAATTTTATTTTATTTAAGTTCATAAAATATTTTGTTTTACTAAAAACTAGGATTTAACTCCCTAAAAGTAAGAAAATAATTTCTAACATCAAGTTAAATAAAACTTCCTTTAAGTGAAAACTATCCTTAAATTTTATAAAAATTTTCTAATAAGTATGAAAGTGTTTCTATGGTATGGATAATATATTTTACCATGAATTTCAAGTACGTTACACTCATTGTGTAAGTATTTTCCTACTTTCGAAGGACTTCCGCTTTGTGAGGACACTGCTCTTAACAAGCTTTTTGCTATACATTTTTGTCTTTAAGTTAAGTTGAATTATACTAAACTCATGTGCTGCATTTAAAATATAAAATTAATTTTATTAGCAAAAAGGTAACCAAATGAATAAAAAGTACTGCAGGATTTCCTGAAAAAGTCAGATCCTTTTCGTAGTTACACGGCTAAGGAACACTTGGGTCTTTTGTCTTCTTAAATTAACTTATTTAAGGAAATTGTTGCAAAAATACAAAATGTCACAGTTAAATTTCTTGTTATTATTGGAAAATGGAAAAATGTCATAAGTTTATATTATGATATTTTTAGCTTAAACTTTAATACACAAATTTTAACTTTTTTTTTATTAATAAGTGAAAAAAAAAAATAGATTTAGTGCCTTCGATAAATATAAAGTTTAATAGACGCAACGTCAATTATAGGTAAGCCATTATGCCGTAATATATAAAATGTGCTTGCATTATTTTGTATTGTATTCAGCAAACAAAATTATTACATAAAAGCACAAATTCGAAATTTTTACCTTATGCTAACAAAATTTTATAATATTTTTTTAAGCTATTTGAAGTTCAAAAATTGCAATCATGCACGATAATTTGTTTAAATGGTTACTTTAAAATAATTTAAAAATCCTATACTTACTTACTTGAAAAAAATATATATTTTATTAAAGTTTTTAAAATTTATCTGAACAAAGTTGCATGAAAATTTTCCTTAGAAATAGATCATCAGTTACTAAAATCAAAAAAAAAAAATATATATATATTATTACATAGGAAAAATATTAAAGTCTAAACTACTTTTTAGAAAACAATTATTAAAAATTAGAAAGGGGTAGAGTGTATAACTGAATTTAAAAATGGCTTTCTAAGCTTTAGTTAATTTTACTACTCGCGAAAAAAATGTAAGTACACTCACAATGTATTTTCCGTAACCGACTGTAGTTTATTTAAAAAGTAATACTTAAAGTTTGTTTTTAAACGAAGAATCAATTGAAATTCATAGAAATATATTTTTTAACTATTTGAATCAGTCATTCAAAAAACAAACTATAAAAATTTACAGACATTCAGTAGGAGTTGATATTTTCTGTTTAATGTAAAATTTTATGTTTTCTGTTTTTAAAAATATAAATTCATATAATTCTTTATTGTTTTTTTTTTTTTACCAAAATAGTTTGTTTATATACAAAATTATTTCAATAAAAAATACAAAAAATTATTCAAATATGGATACACACATAGAAAATAAACATATACACGTCTGTGTGTGTTGTGTTTTGTTAAATTACATACAAATCAAAAAATTTCAATTTGAAAAACAAACCACAAAAATCGTTATTTCCTACGTTTTGTCAGTTAAAAATTTATGGTTATTTTAAACAACTTTCGATTGTTTTTTCTACTTTTGTCGATTATTAAACAATGATTGAAAACAAAAAACAAAATGGGCTGAATATAATGAAAAATCATCAATTTTTGATTGTATTTTCGATTAATTTAATATGCATTTTAGATCCTTTTTAATGAAATAATATTGTTAGTGTAAGACACATTATTAGAACTAAATGGGAATATATTATGTTCTTATTTTTTTTTTAACTAAACTTAGTTTTATTTTATTTAAGTATGCAAATTTCTTAATACTAAGATGTTTTTCTTAAAAATTGAAAAATTTTTATTTAATATACTTGTTTTTTTTTGCTATCAAGAAATATTACTTAAGAAAGGTATGAACTATTTCTGAGTACATAAAGTATTTCTAAGTAAATAAGCTATTTTGTTTTTAACCAAACACAGGAATTTTTAGTCATTTTAAGGAAATTTTTCTAAGTTTTGATAAAATTTTACTTAAATTTAGGAAAAATTTGAAACTATTTTAAAGGCAATTGTTGATTAATTTTTAGTTCCAAGTCTTTTTTTCTTGAGTGTATGAATAAAATAAACTTCTACTGGTGGGATGTGAGATGTTAGACCACTTAATTAAAAATTTTTGTAAATTTGACTCAATTGGTTTTCGAAAATAATGAATCACTTTTGGTAAAAGACAAATATGTGCAATGAAAAAAAATAAAAAAATTGCACCGTAATGGTTGGTGCCATCGAGTAGTAAATCCTAAACAATAAAAGGAAAAACAGAAGAAATTGGATTTTTCTCATTTGATTTCTGAAAAGCTTTTATATTGTTTATATTAACCCTCTGTATCATAGTGTAGACTGTAGGCAACATACCGTTCAAATGCCTCAAAATTTATGGAAATAATATGTTTAACCTAATCTCGCACTACAGTGGTTTACACACTGATCTGACCACCTTGTTCAAAAAAACAAATTAAGTGGCATCACTTGCTGTAAATTGACACTTGTTTTTTGACTGTCGGTATTTACGAAAAGCGCTGGTTGACTGTTATTTCAAAAAATAATGAAAAATTGTTTTGCTTGTATTTTGTATGTGATCTTGTTTAAAATTTATTGTAGAACGTTATTTTTGAACACTTTTTATGTTTTGTTTTGTTTTTGTTGGCAAATAAAGATTGTTGCCCGTAGACTACATCAGGCAAAAAGGTAGAAATTTAATTTGACACCTGTTATGCAGATTATTGTTTGTTTTTATGTGTCAGGATGTCTCATAAGCGGCCCCTTATTGACGATAAATTATTGCTACGCGAAATGATGTCGCAGATAGTGAAGATGGTTTAGATCTAGATGACAGCATTGCCGATCCTGATTTTATATCTGAATAAGAAACTTTCGAAGATAAGGCTCGAGAGATAGATATTGATATGAATTACGTAATAGAAGCTCTAGAAAACATTGATGAAAGTCCCTCTCTAGCACTTAAGCTGCACCGTTACGCGAGAGCTCTCAAACTTCCTATGCAAAGCACCCAAGAAAGAAGAATAAACTTGAGTTGAATGCAGAGCAGCTTAAATTTAAGGGAAACAAGGCGCTGGGTCCAGATCTTCTTGAGCTAGACACTCCCGAACAGTTTTTCTTCTATCTATTTCCAAATGAACTAACCAATAAAATTTGTGAGGAGACTATTTCAAGTGCAGAGGGATCCTAATAGCACTTTTCGGATAAGTGAAGAAGATGTTAGGCAATTTATAGGTGTGGCATATCTAATGTCTCTCATCCAATTACCTAGAGTTACCAACCACTGGAGTCCAATACTTAGACTCTCTTATAAAGGAAACCATTTCGTTAAGCTAGTTTGAAAAAATTCGTCAAACTTTGCATTTCAACGACAATAGCAAAGACCTTCCTAGGAGCAATCCTGATTGTGATCGGCTACACAAAATATGGGTGGCGTTGATCTCCTTGACAGCATCATGGGTATATATAAAATACGTTTGCGCAGCAAAAGGTGGCCCATGCGATTAGTTTATCATTATGTGGATATCACAGTGGCCAATGCATGGATACTTTACAAAAGGGTTGCTGAATTCAAAAGTTTTCAATCAAACCGCTTATCATTAGCAGAATTTCGTTTGGAGCTTGCTGTGACCCTTTGCGAAATGGGTATAAAACCAAATTCAGTTAGTCGGCGTTCGTTGCAGAGCGAGACTGAAGTCAAAGAGCACAAAGAACCTGCTCAGCAAGACCAAATTGGGCACTGGCCGCAATGGTCTAAAAAAAATAAGATACAAGTTTCCGAAGTGTGTGGGATTTACCCATAATGTATGTAATGCTACACAAAAACCAAAAATTGCTTTATAAACTTCCATCCTTCGTAACATGTGCTACAGCAATATAAGTTTTGATCATTTGCCTCAGTGTTGCCTATAAGCAACATTCCCTAATTATGTAATTTTCTTTTCAAATATTAAAAATAAGAAAAAAAAAAATTCGTGAATTTAATTTTTTTGTTATCATCTCCAATTCAAAAAATCAAATAAATCGCAGCTCATGAGTGATAGAGGGTTAATTATATCGGTTTTATCAATTTTTACTGATTTTATAAATATTTTCGGTTTTATTGACTTTTATCGATTTTTTTTTCGATGTTTATATACTATCGATAAATATCATTATATTTTATGTATATTTCTGCCTTTTTCATTATTTTATAGATTTGCATTATTTTAGAGATATTCATAAATTTTGATCACTTTGATAATTTGTTTTCCGATTATAGCGTTTTTTAAACTAAAAACTAATGTCACTTTTTAAAATATATAATATAATTTAAGTACAATTGTTATCAATTTAATCCCAATTAAATCATTAAAATCATTTAGTTGACTCAGTGAATTAGTACCATGTATGACTGAGTTTTTTTTATTAAATGCTAACCAAATTAAAAATCTCTTAAATTTTCTTAAATTTTTTAAATTTCTAGATAAATAACATTCTATCATCCCACAATATTTCATTACAATTTAGTATTCAATAAAATTGCCTTAAATGAAAATTGATATCTATCTTTACCCTTTTCTACTGTCATAGTTTTTTGTGCGATGCTCATCATTTGTGCAAAATGGCCAACTGATGTCTAATGAAGATTAAGAAATTGTAAAATGATACAAACAAATTCCTAGATAAAGAATAATAAAAAATGAAAAAATATATATAAAAAATGTTAAAAGATATTTTTTCAATCAGTCACTCAGTCATTGAGCCAACAATTTTAAATACACTCATTATAATGAATTTTTGCAAATAGCAAAAGGAGCTATTAAAAATTCGCTGTAGCAAAAACCGCTGAAATCAGCAGGTTAGATTCTCTTATATGTTTTGATTAAAAATAGCAAAAACACAACTTTATATCTATAAAATTTTAATTATTGAGCTTAATTTAAGCTTAAGTTGTTGAGCTTTATTTCGGTTAAATTTTATTTAATTATGAATAACAATTTAACATGCTAAAACCAGCAAAAAGTTTTGCTAAATATTAGTAAGTTGGTCAAAATTAGTAAAAAGAAAATTTGTACAATATCTAAGTACAATTTAGTTGTATAATGTATGTATAAAGTATAATGCGAAATTCGGAACAAAAGTAGTCTGAAAATACAAAAAAAATAATTAGTAAATTTATTGCTAATTTCAGAAGAAATTTAAAATAGAATTTCTGCTAATTAAACCAGAAATTTGTTATATAAAAACTGCTTAAATATGCAGGATTTCTTTGTTTAATAAAAGTAAGACAAAAATACAATTACAACAGGAATTCAGTTACTAGTAAAATCGATTCATACACTCAGAATATTATATAGCTTACTGTTTTTTGTTTAATAAATAAGTTTTTAGTTAAAAATAAAGGAACATATATTTATTATTTCAAAGAAGTATTTCTGTTAACTTTTTATACATTTGTTCAAAATAATAAATTTTATTTGCTGTCTGTTTCAAAAAAAAAGTTTTAACAAAATTCCAATATTGCTTTTTATTTAAATTTTTTGTTGATATACTAAATTATTTCAATTCGAATTACAAAAACTTTATAAACACACACACATAAGGCAATTGACACAACATGTGTTTATAGAGTGTGTGAGTCTACATTTTGCAGAATAAAAATAAAAAAAAAAAACAAAACAAAATACATAATTTATTTTTACGGAATGGTAGGTAAAATTTTAACATTTATTTTTAATTGAATAATCATTTGTTTTTACACCATTTTTAAAATTAATAACAAAAAACCTTTGATTTAAATGAAAAGTTATAAACGCAATATTATTTCTTTTAAATGATATTTTCTGTTATTTTAACTCACAAACTATTTTTATTGTAAAACTGAATATTGGTTTCCACCAATATATTCGGTAAATACAACTGAATTTTAGTTGCAACACACAAAATATCCATATTTGAATTTGGTTGTGCTAACCGAATTTATTTCTTGGCACTGCAAAATAACACATATGAATTTGTTTGCCATTTTATTTATTTTTCCGAGTGAATAAAAGCATATTCTGCTAATTTAAGCAGGGTCCTTAAAATAAATTTTTCCTTCAAGTAGCACATATTTTTACAGACCTTTTTTATGAGTGTACTCATAGTTGGTGAAAAAACCTCATTGAACAAAAGAAAAACATTCAACAATTTTAAATATTTATTTGACACATTTTTTTTGTTTGTTGCTCAAAGATGCTTGTCCTTTTTTTTTGCATTTGTTCCTATTATTTTTATTTCATTTTCCAAACCATAAAAAATGTAACATTTTGATTCGTTTTGTGGACAAACAGAAAAAAAAGGAATTTTTCGTATGCAAAAGAATGTTTAAATAAAGCTATTTAAATAATTTTTTTTTGATTTTATTACCAGAAACTTAAGAAACAAAAAAAATAAGGTAAAAGAGCAAATGTCGGTCATGTTATAAAAAACATTAAATATCCTTAGGCTAATCTTTGAGTTTTTCCTGAGAAATTATATAAAGAATTAAAGAAATGAATTGCATAAATTATACATGGTTTGTTGTGTTTTCAATGCTAAACTATACAGCAGTGGGTAAAATAATAGCAGAAATATTTTTTAGAGACAAGTATTAACTATCATTAATACGAACGAATAGTTAGAACATTTTCGGAATAAAGTTTGCACATTTCTTTGCCAAAATTATATTTTTTTATTATTCTGCAGATTGTACCTTAATCCTAAAATATTTATATTAAGTGTTTTTAGCTGATCTTTTAACCTTTCAGCATCCCCTACACTGATGGAAATAACAAAAAAAAAAAAAAATTAAAAAAATATACTAAATTGGCTGATTTTCTTTTGTTTAATAAGATAAGGACAGCAAAAATAAACTTGTTCAATATAAAAAATTTTTGGTATGAATATTTGAGTTAAATATTAATCATTAAAAATGACAGTTTTCCTACTGAATTCAGCAAATTTTGCTAAGTATTAGTAGACACACACTGCCAAAGTAATTGATTTATCATAGCCCATCCCATACTACTAAAGCCATGCAATTTCGTATGTAAATTCCCTCTGAAAGAACCAACAAGGTAAAAAATCTCCCCCTTGGCGGCCTGTCAGACCCACTTTGGGTTCAAAACTAACATTTAAATTATGCATTTCACGGAGTAGGAGATAATTCACTGATAAGGTACATTTTGTAATTTCATCTTGAAACGTGCTGAAAATGGGTGGATGAGGGTCAAAAGGGGGAAGTCTCTCCCTTAATAGGATAATTCACTGATAATGTACTTTTTGAAATTTTCTCCAGCAACGTTGTGAAAAAGCAGTTCAAAAGTCTCTCCATTTACGTGTTGTTCTAATCACTTTGGCTGGAAAACTGATATTTAAAACATGACTTCCGTAGAGTATGGCTTGATTTACTGCTAAGCGAAGTTTTTGAATTTTCGTTAAGAGCGTGGAAAAAGAAAAGTTTAAAAAAGTAAAAGTGCCGCCCTAACAGCCTGCTCAAATCGATGTTTGAAGATGGGTGAAATGAAACCATAAAATTGGTAAACAAAATGGAAGTGAATGGGGAACCAGTAATTGTAGAAAGACTCAATAAGAGAGCTAAATGGAACAGAACGGCGAACGAGTGAAATGGAAACACCATAGAAGGCAAACAAACTAGAAAATAATGCGGAACGGGAGAATTTGAAATGAAGTGTAACGGAAAACGAGTTGAATTAAAACATTAAATAAGAGGAACGAAATTGAAAATAATGGAGAATGAGTGGAGCGAGTGGAATTGAAACGATATGCAAGTGTAACAAAATGGAGACCGAATTTCAGCGATTTTTCTTCATTCATACTTTCCTTTTTAAAAAAACATCTTTAAATACAAGGTGGCGCAAAAGTAATCCTCCTATCAGAAAATGCTATAAATTTTGCGATTGGCCCCTAATGTCAGTTCTGTTTTGACATTTGTGTAGTAAACACATGCGAAATACAAGTTAATAAACAATGTTACGCTACGCGGAATATTGGTGACTATTTATTTGCGCAATAATGAAGATGATTTTTCATCAAAAATAATCATGAGTGATGAGGCCCATTTCCATCTTAGCGGGTACGTAAATAAGCAAAATTTACGCTTCTGGGGCACTGAAAATCCGCGTGTAACCCACGAAGAGCCAATACACCCGCTCAAAGTCACTGTATGGTGTGCTGTTTTCGCTGGAGGAGTCATCGGACCTTTTTTCTTCGAAGACGTCGCGGGCCAAACGGTTACTGTGAATGGTGAGCGCTACAGAGCATTGATCAACGAGTTGTTTTTGCCGCAACTTGATGAATTGGGATCGGAAAAACATGTGGTTCCAACAGGACGGTGCAACGCCACACACTGCACGTGCCACAACCGATATGCTGAAGAATGCATTTCCCGTGCGCCTAATCTCCCGTTTTGGCGATTTGCACTGGCCAGCAAGATCGCCTGATTTGACCGCTCCACACTTCTTTTTGTGGGGCTTTTTGAAGTCGCGGGTTTATGTCAACAAGCCTCAGACTCTTGCAGCTCTTAAAGACAATATCCGTCAAGAATGTGAAGACCTATCGCCGGAAGTTTTGGCCAAAGTGCTGGAAAATGCCATAAAAAGGGCTCAAATGACAATCAACTGTGGTGGCGGCTATTTACATGACATCATATTCTCGACTTGATGTAAAAAAAATTAAAAGACCAAATAAAAATAATCCACAAGAAGAATCAAAGTTTTTCATTTTTTTTAAATTACAGCCAAAAAACATCGGAAGGTTATTTTTGCGCCACCCTGTATATAATTTTAAACGATTTTCACTAATCAGTGTAATTAAATCTTTAAACCATGTCTCACCAATGTGTTATGGACCCACAGATCATTTTTCTTGATAAATATTTTATTTTAGTGAATAATATTTCAAATTTTCAATAAAATCTTATTGAAAGCTATTAATACGCTACTATTGTACTTGCACGTGTAATTCTTATTTTAGGAAATTATGTAAGTGCCGACACACTTAAGACCTGCAACTAAAAGTCATACTCCCACGATTTCACTTTATTATTAATTGAAAAATAAAACTGGAAGTAAAGAAAAAAAACTTAAATATATTGGTAGACTTTAATGGCAAAAATTATTTTACGTTAATCATACGTCTAGGGGTATACGGAGTATCGTACTATCGTATATTCTCCATTACGTATACGTCATAGTGGCTGGTGTGTGTATTATTAGTACGACTTTCAATTATTTGGGATTTTGATCGATAAAATGATTAAAAAAATTTGTTTGAACAACGAAACGAACGATTTTTGAAAATTATTCGAATAACAAAAAAGATAATAATAATTAAGAAGAAATACTTAAATTATAAATGTCTGCTTTATCATCTCAAAACTTTATTTATTTTTGATATCAATTTGATTGCTAGACACAGAGAAAGATCAGTTGGAAAATCGTTCCATTTACGATTATTTTATAACTACAGCATAATATTGGTAAAAACCTTACAATATCAATTATATTAGTTAATTGTTACTGGCATTGACTGCAAATTTGAAATTTTAACTGAATTGATATCTTTCTCCCTTAAAATCGGATTTCCCAACCATTTAGTAAAAATTTTCTTTTTTTTTAAATTCGGTAGTGGAAACTATAAAAAAGACAAAAATATATCAATTTCCCTTAAAAATCAGCAACACCAATTAACGGAATGTTGTTACAATTTTCCTATAAAAAAATCCTATAAACTATTTTTTTTCTATAAAAAATTTTTAGATCTTATGAAATTTTTTTATATATAAAAACTCTTACACTCACCAAAAAAAGTCTGTAATGGCAACTGAAAATGTTGCTGTTATTACGGGAAATTCTGCAAATTTGAGCCCAGCGCAACACATGTCTGCTGACGTGTAGTACAATGAAATTAGTAGAAAAATTAGTAGCCGCTACTAAATTTTAGTAGACTTTTTGTAAAGTGGAATTTAAAATCCGTTTGCTAAAATCAGCAAAAAAAATTGCTAAATACTATTAATATTAGTACAAAGTTTTAGATTTATTTTTTTATCGAGCATCAAAAATTTTAATTATATTTTTTAAAAGATGTTTTATACAAAATGAAAAAAAAAAAAAAATCAAAGGCTTAAAAATCTTAAAAATTCGTAAAACATTAACGAATTTATTATTTTGTTTTAATTTGGTCATTTCTGTTTTGACAAATATTTTAGTAAATTTTTTTTTTACTTTTAAGGTGAAATTTAAATTGTTATTAGGGCTGATTTTTAGAAATAAAAAACTTTTTAGTGCAATTTTAAGTGGATGTCCTATTTTTAGACATGAGTCGGTATCTTCACTTCCGATCCCTTTTTTAATCATATGTAACAATTTAGGGCAATTTAAGATTGTATGTATAAGTTTAAATTAATAGAAATAACATTTCCATCAATATCGACTTTTTTAAAATTAGTAATTTTTTTTTGCTAATTTTAGCAAATCGGTTTTCAAAAATTTGTAAAATGATTTCTGAAATTAGCAACGAAAATTTGTAGATATTCTGTAAATACTCTGTAATTTGTAAAATGTAAATAGCAAAAAGATTTGCTAAATAATAATTTTTTTACTAAAAATCAGTACAAAAATAGTAAATTGGGATTGAAAACCGTTTACAAATTTTTCTACTAACATTTTTTCTGAGTGTAGAATCTGTTGACTTTTATCTGTGAGAATTCATTAGAGCCTCTCATTCATTTATATAGCTTATTAAATGAAAGCTTTACATGAGTTTATACTTTTATATTGGATTGGTTTTCATATAGGAGCGATTTATTTCAATATAAAATTTATTCATTATTTATGTGAATATGTCATAACATTACATCACATTGTCATATGAAAGGTAATACAAGAAGCTCTCATATACCACATGCTTACATTCAAAATTAAGACATAAATCCTGATATATAAAAATTATGAGATTTTCTGAAAAAAAAACATTTTCTACAAGCGGTAAAAAATTATTGTACTTCGTATTCGTTATTTGGCTTGTGATTTTAACATAAATTTTAATAACGTTTACGGAATGAAATATGAACTGACCCATTAACTGTAACTCAGCTATTAAAGACTTAAGATTGAATTACTTGTGCATAGCGTGAGGAATCAGCTGATCGTCACATTACGTATGACTAATAGAGCTCTTACAAATATTATAATATATGTTGAAATACATAACACAAACTATTTAAAAAATTAAAAAATCATAACATATAGATGCGCCTGTCATATTTTGCCATTTAATTTATATATATTTTTGTCTGCTACAATATATATTACCTTTATTTATAAAGCACTCATGATTTTTATATTTGTAACCATTTTTAAGTACCTTTTTTAACATTGCCAATAAACAATTTTATTTCTATGTCAAATAGCTCACATTATCCACAGTCGAAACCAACTTAAAAGAGGTTTTTTGATAGATTTCCAGAGGAATTTAATAAAAATTTCAGATTTCAAACAGATTTCCCTTACAAAACGATTTCGCAACTTCATTTGTACTACGTATATTAAGTATAAATTTTCACGAAAACTGAGCCGAACAGCAATATATTTTTTTAGTACTAAAAGAATAACATCCAAATATTTTTTAATTATAATACGGCATAACGCGATCGAATCTATATACTTTAGGCACGCTGATTTAAATAACGTACTGGGCTAGATATTTCGCAAACTTGAATTAAAATTAATTTAAAACTCAGTTTTAAAACATTAAATTTTAGAAATAAAAAATTTTATAATTGTTTGGTATGGTAAATAAAGGTAAGACCTTTAAGTAAGACATTCATTTTGTAATACACTCTAATACATTTTTGTTGAAATATACTCTATTAAATGGAGTTAACTTTTTACCTACCATAAATTGGGCAAAAATAGGCACAATGCTTAAAATCAAAATATATAGAGACAATATGTAAAAAACTAATAGACACAATGTGTCTAAAAGTAAGTTTTTATTTGTATCAAAAAAGTTTAGCAATATTTGAGCTTTGTTTAATATGCAAACGTTGAATAATGTATATCTACAACTAAAATGTTTTTTTTAAATTATAGTCCCTTAAAATAAAATTAAATGCGATTTGATAAAATTATTATTTTATTGCTAAAGGGAATTCGTAAGAAAATAAGTCCATAACAATAAAAATTTTAACTAACAATAAGATTAAATCGTAAAGTAGTACATATAATTAAAACGTACAAGGTGGCGCAAAAGTAATCCTCCTATCAGAAAATGCTATAAATTTTGCGATTGGCCCCTAATGTCAGTTCTATTTTGACATTTGTGTAGTAAACACATGCGAAATACACGTTAATAAACAATGTTACGCTACACTGCTCCAGAACGCGGAATATTGGTGACTATTTATTTGAGCAATAATCGGTCGGTGACTTTGGCACAACGTGAATTTCGTCGCAGATTTCCTAGCCGTCCAACGCCTACTAAAAAGCAAAATTTACGCTTCTGGGGCACTAAAAATCCACGTGTAACCCACGAAGAGCCATTACACCCGCTCAAAGTCACTGTATGGTGTGCTGTTTTCGCTGGAGGAGTCATCGCGGGCCAAACGGTTACTGTGAATGGTGAGTGCTACAGAGCAATGATTAACGAGTTCTTTTTGCCGCAACTTGATGAATTGGGATTGGAAAACATGTGGTTCCAACAGGACGGTACAACGCTACACACTGCACGTGCCACAACCGATATGCTGAAGGATGCATTTCCCGGGCGCCTAATCTCCCGTTTTGCGATTTGCACTGGCCAGCAAGATCGCCTGATTTGACCGCTCCAGACTTCTTTTTGTGGGGCTTTTTGAAGTCGCGGGCTTATGTCAATAAGCCTCAGACTTTTGCAGCTCTTAAAGACAATATCCGTCAAGAATGTGAGGACCTATCGCCAGAAGTTTTGGCCAAAGTGATGGAAAATGCCATAAAAAGGGCTCAAATGACAATCAACTGTGGCGGCGGCCATTTACATGACATAATATTCTCGACTTGATGTAAAAAAAAAAAATTAAAAGACTAAATAAAAATAATCGACAAGCAGAATCAAAGTTTTTCATTTTTTTTTTTAAATTACAGCCAAAAAACATCGGAAGGATGGATAAAATCTCCCAAATGTTTCTATTGGAAAATTTCATATGAACTCATGGCTTTTCTATAGGAAAAATCTTTAGAATCCAAAGGCTTTTCAATTTAAAAATTTTAAAATATTCCTGACAGTTTTCCTTTATCTTAATAAAACAGATATGTGATTGAGAAGAAATATAAGAGTCGCGTATATTTTAGCAACCCAATCTCATGTTAGCGGTTTGGCATTCATTAACATCGAAAGAAACCTATCACGGCATGTACTTAAAATGTCGTTATTCCTTATCTTGTCGTTTCTCAATAGCAACTAAAATTTCCATTAAAATATGCTCTCATTTGCTATACCTATTCCTCATTATTGTTTCCCGATTTGTGTTTTAATTTTCCTGAAAAAGGAAACAAGTGATGTCATGTAAAATTTATGTTTTACAAATCTAAATTTAACCTGTTTATATTTTATATTTTTCACGATTTATTCGGGAACTTTAGTGCATATTTTTTAAATACACATTAATAAATTTTTTTTATTTTGTTTTCTTATAGTCAAAATATTTAAAGACATTTTCCTTAACTGTTTAATTTTTGGAATTTATGCATAAAATGTTTAATGCTCTTAAAATAATGCGTATGTGGTAAAGTGTGTGAAAGAGTTTTTAAGGCGTTATGTGCCTTAAATGAAATATACCATTTTATCACAATAGATGTTTATATGTATCTATGCTGAAATATCCCATTTTATCACACTAGATGTATATATGTATCTAAGCTGAAATATCCCATTTTATCATACTAGATGTGTATATGTATTTATGCTGAAATATCCCATTTTATCACACTAGATGTATATATGTATCTATGCTGAAATATCCCATTTTATCACACTTGATGTATATATGTATCTATGCTGAAATATCCCATTTTATCACACTAGATGTATATATGTATCTATGCTGAAATATCCCATTTTATCACAATAGATGTATAATATGTATCTATGCTGAAATATCCCATTTTATCACACTAGATGTATATATGTATCTATGCTGAAATATCCCATTTTATCACACTAGATGTATATATGTATCTATGCTGAAATATCCCATTTTATCACACTAGATGTATATATGTATCTATGCTGAAATATCCCATTTTATCACACTAGATGTATATATGTACTTATGCTGAAATAACCCATTTTATCACAATAGATGTATATATGTATCTATGTTGAAATATCCCATTTTATCACACTAGATGTATATATGTATCTATGCTGAAATATCCCATTTTATCACACTAGATGTATATATGTATCTATGCTGAAATATCCCATTTTATCACACTAGATGTATATATGTATCTATTCTGAAATATCCCATTTTATCACACTAGATGTATATATGTATCTATGCTGAAATATCCCATTTTATCACACTAGATGTATATATGTATCTATGCTGAAATATTCCATTTTATCACACTAGATGTATATATGTACTTATGCTGAAATAACCCATTTTATCACACTAGATGTATATATGTATCTATGCTGAAATATCCCATTTTATCACACTAGATGTATATATGTATCTATGCTGAAATATCCCATTTTATCACAATAGATGTATATATGTACTTTGCTGAAATAACCCATTTTATCACACTAGATGTATATATGTATCTATTCTGAAATATCCCATTTTATCACACTAGATATATATATGTATCTATGCTGAAATATCCCATTTTATCACACTAGATGTGTATATGTATCTATGCTGAAATATCCCATTTTATCACACTAGATGTATATATGTACTTATGCTGAAATAACCCATTTTATCACACTAGATGTATATATGTATCTATGCTGAAATATCCCATTTTATCACACTAGATGTATATATGTATCTATGCTGAAATATCCCATTTTATCACACTAGATGTATATATGTATCTATGCTGAAATATCCCATTTTATCACACTAGATGTATATATGTATCTATGCTGAAATATCCCATTTTATCACACTAGATGTATATATGTATCTATGCTGAAATATCCCATTTTATCACAATAGATGTATATATGTATCTATGCTGAAATATCCCATTTTATCACACTAGATGTATATATGTATCTATGCTGAAATATCCCATTTTATCACAATAGATGTATATATGTATCTATGCTGAAATATCCCATTTTATCACACTAGATATATATATGTATCTATGCTGAAATATCCCATTTTATCACAATAGATGTATATATGTATCTATGCTGAAATATCCCATTTTATCACACTAGATGTATATATGTATCTATGCTGAAATATCCCATTTTATCACACTAGATCTGTATATGTATCTATGCTGAAATATCCCATTTTATCACACTAGATGTATATATGTATCTATGCTGAAATATCCCAGTTTATCACACTAGATGAGTATATGTATCTATGCTGAAATATCCTATTTTATCACACTAGATGTGTATATGTATCTATGCTGAAATATCCCATTTTATCAAACTAGATGTATATATGTATCTATGCTGAAATATCCCATTTTATCACACTAGATGTATATATGTATCTATGCTGAAATATCCCATTTTATCACACTAGATGTATATATGTATCTATGCTGAAATATCCCATTTTATCAAACTAGATGTATATATGTATCTATGCTGAAATATCCCATTTTATCACACTAGATGTATATATGTATCTATGCTGAAATATCCCATTTTTATCAAACTAGATGTATATATGTATCTATGCTGAAATATCCCAGTTTATCACACTAGATGTGTATATGTATCTATGCTGAAATATCCCATTTTATCACACTAGATGTATATATGTATCTATGCTGAAATATCTCAGTTTATCACACTAGATGTGTATATGTATCTATGCTGAAATATCCCATTTTATCACACTAGATGTATATATGTATCTATGCTGAAACATCCCATTTTATCACACTAGATGTATATATGTATCTATGCTGAAATATCCTATTTTATCACACTAGATGTGTATATGTATCTATGCTGAAATATCTCAGTTTATCACACTAGATGTGTATATGTATCTATGCTGAAATATCCCATTTTATCACACTAGATGTATATATGTATCTATGCTGAAATATCCCATTTTATCACACTAGATGTATATGTATCTATGCTGAAATATCCCATTTTATCACACTAGATGTATATATGTATCTATGCTGAAATATCCCATTTTATCACAATAGATGTATATATGTATCTATGCTGAAATATCCCATTTTATCACACTAGATGTATATATGTATCTATGCTGAAATATCCCATTTTATCACAATAGATGTATATATGTATCTATGCTGAAATATCCCATTTTATCACACTAGATATATATATGTATCTATGCTGAAATATCCCATTTTATCACAATAGATGTATATATGTATCTATGCTGAAATATCCCATTTTATCACACTAGATGTATATATGTATCTATGCTGAAATATCCCATTTTATCACACTAGATCTGTATATGTATCTATGCTGAAATATCCCATTTTATCACACTAGATGTATATATGTATCTATGCTGAAATATCCCAGTTTATCACACTAGATGAGTATATGTATCTATGCTGAAATATCCTATTTTATCACACTAGATGTGTATATGTATCTATGCTGAAATATCCCATTTTATCAAACTAGATGTATATATGTATCTATGCTGAAATATCCCATTTTATCACACTAGATGTATATATGTATCTATGCTGAAATATCCCATTTTATCACACTAGATGTATATATGTATCTATGCTGAAATATCCCATTTTATCAAACTAGATGTATATATGTATCTATGCTGAAATATCCCATTTTATCACACTAGATGTATATATGTATCTATGCTGAAATATCCCATTTTTATCAAACTAGATGTATATATGTATCTATGCTGAAATATCCCAGTTTATCACACTAGATGTGTATATGTATCTATGCTGAAATATCCCATTTTATCACACTAGATGTATATATGTATCTATGCTGAAATATCTCAGTTTATCACACTAGATGTGTATATGTATCTATGCTGAAATATCCCATTTTATCACACTAGATGTATATATGTATCTATGCTGAAACATCCCATTTTATCACACTAGATGTATATATGTATCTATGCTGAAATATCCTATTTTATCACACTAGATGTGTATATGTATCTATGCTGAAATATCTCAGTTTATCACACTAGATGTGTATATGTATCTATGCTGAAATATCCCATTTTATCACACTAGATGTATATATGTATCTATGCTGAAATATCCCATTTTATCACACTAGATGTATATGTATCTATGCTGAAATATCCCATTTTATCACACTAGATGTATATATGTATCTATGCTGAAATATCCCATTTTATCACACTAGATGTATATATGTATCTATGCTGAAATATCCCATTTTATCACACTAGATGTATATATGTATCTATGCTGAAATATCCCATTTTATCACACTAGATGTATATATGTATCTATGCTGAAATATCCCATTTTATCACACTAGATGTATATATGTATCTATGCTGAAATATCCCATTTTATTACACTGGATGTATATATGTATCTATGCTGAAATATCCCATTTTATCACACTAGATGTATATATGTATCTATGCTGAAATATCCCATTTTATCACACTAGATGTATATATGTATCTATGCTAAAATATCCCATTTTATCACACTAGATGTATATATGTATCTATGCTGAAATATCCCATTTTATCACGCTAGATGTATATATGTATCTATTCTTAAATATCCCATTTTATCACACTAGATGTGTATATGTATCTATGCTGAAATATCTCAGGAGCCAGGCAAAAATAGGGGTTTTAAAGGAAAAAAGTCTTCCCTGTAACACCAAGTACAAACCGCTTTGACTAGCACGTGGTAAAAATTGAGTAAAAACCGCTAGAGCTAAGAACTTGATAGTTGACATTAAGATTTGTACTCTGGCGTAGGCATCCACTGAGATAACATTAAAAGAAATTCTTACCGTGAGTGTCAAAAAAGGGAGGGGAAAAACTCTTTTCGCTCCTTGAGAATAGGCGAAGTCACTCAGGTGATTATTTTTAGATTTTACTATAAAATAATGGAAAAATAGGGTAAAAAGGGACAAATTTGTGGCCGTTATCACCCATATCCAACCCCTGGAGAAAGCATTTAAAATTTTTGGGTTGCTATTTCGGTGTAGACTTTAACTAAGACTGGGGTTCTGAAAAATTTTACGGGGAGTAAGACATTTTTTCTGTCCAAACGCCTTCTACTAGAAATCTGAAATTTAAAATATATTTTCCTGAAAATATATGATAGTTCTAAAAAAATGCTTGGTGGAATATTACCCACCCCTTCAGATATCTATTGAGACGCACTTAGTTTGTAAGTTAAAATAACAGAAAATGCCATTTACCAGAAATGATATTTCATTTAAAAACCGGTCTACTTACTTTTAATTTAAATTAAATGGCTTTTGTTTCTTATTTTTAAATGTTGTTTAAACAACTGACACATCTGTAAAAAACAAATAATTAATAAGTTAAAATAAATGTTAAAATTTTATCTACCAATTCCTTAAAAAATAAACGATTTTAAATAAAATACAAATTGAAATTTTTTGAATATTTTTTTGAGACAGACAACAAACAAAATTTAATTTTGTTAAGACTGCTATGGGCACAAATAAACCACAAATTTCCATTTTATGGGTAAACTTTTATTAAATTCCAAGCATATTAAAAAAATAATTGAAACTAAAAAAAATCGCTAAATTATAGTAAATTATTTCGAACAAATGCATAACAAAGTTAAAATAGATTTTTTTTAAATATAAATTAATGTTTCTTTATTTTTAAATGGAACGGAAAACTTTTTTATTATACTAGAAACAGTAAACTACATAATATTCTGAGTGCAGGGTTATGGGTAATTTTAACGGTTGAAGGAAAAAAGAGGACGAATCTCCTCATTTGAATATTGCCAAAAATCATCGGAAACCTGACACTTAAAATATGTTTTCCCTGGAGTATGAGTTTATTCAAATTAACCGTGGTAAAATATTTAAATAAGAAAAAAATTCGGATATGCGATAAAGAATGAAAAAATAAGTGACATGCATTATTTTTTAGCATCCAAATTTTTCGTTTATAACTTCAAGCATAACATAGAAATAATTAATCTAGCCAAAATAGTACTAATTGTGTCAGTGCACTATAAAACCTTCAATGGTGCTAAAAATTGCACAACTGAGCCACATATCGCTTTGATGCTGAAGATATTAGTGTGTGTAAATTTTGGCTAACCCCAACGACCTTTAACTCATAATCACACAAAACTCAATCGCTTCAATATTAGACTCAATATATTTTTTTAATTGGATCAATAGTTTTGAAGTTTCATAATTATGACCGCTTACGTTTGTTTTAAAATAAGTGTGCCTTGTACCACAGGTTCTTGCTATTTTCATGCCCATATCTAAAAAAACATAAACAACTGATATGGGTCAAACATAATTTGAGGCGAAAGCAGACGTTTTAGAATAAAATACTACTTTTGCATATTTTTTTCTTCTACTTAATTTGTATATTGTTTTAAAGTTTTACGCTTGTCAGAAAACTTATTCTTATACCTTTTATTCATCTACTTTACTATTTTTATTTATGGGATTTTTTTTTCTTACTTTCTTATAACATCTTTTACGATTAGTTTTCTGTTTTGCTGGGTCTTTGTAGTTGTTGCTTTTATTTGTAGATCTTTTTATATTTGTTTTATTGGTACTGGTAGAATTATATTAAATCTATTGATATGCATATGCTTACAAATCTATATTAAAAATAAATCTCTAAGGAAAAAAATAAGAAAAAGTTTAATTTAGTTTTTTTCTTTTATTATTGATGTTCAAAACTGTTGAGTTTTATAAAAATAATATACTATTTACACATTTTAGAAAGTTTTTATTTTTTTTTTGTAGACACACATATTGAAGAAGTTTGCATTATTTGTGTAGAATTAGTTTAGAAATTATACAATTGAAAAATTTCTAAGAAAAACATTAGGAATTCAAAGTATACTATGAAAATAAACTTTGCATACTTTAAGGGGTGTGTTTATAGTTTGTTGGAGGAAATCTACAAGTTTTTAAATAAGTTAGAACTGCTAAAGATCTAATTAAGATAATAAGGTAATTCTGTATACAGCTTGCTTATCCATATTGCCCAGACTGTTCCTCTTTCTATCTAACAATAATTCGAAAGGCTTAAAGATTTGGCCAAGACCCAGATATGTGGGTTTCCATACCAACTGCCCCACTACAGGAAAAAATATACCACATCAATGTCAAACTGCATCAATTTGACAAAGCTTCAGCATGTTACTTGACTTCGCTGTTCAGAAAACAATCGATATATTGCTTATGTCAAATATTCAAATAAAATTCGAATATATGTTCTATAATAAATTAGTCCGGCACATATGATAAATGCGATATTGATTATACGTACGATGTCCTAACTGGTTATATAACAAAGGTTAGAATTTGTAATGAATATTTTGGTTAGAGTGTATTCAACGAATATTTTATGTTTTTGAATCAATAGAAAAACATCTAAGCTTGGTTTTTATAAATAAAAAAATATATGTTATATATTTTAATTTTTTTTGTCGATTATTTTTATACCCTACACTAGGGATGATAAATCGGAATTTAGTTGGGTAACAAACACCATTAAAAATAATTTTTTTTGATCTAAAACTTATAAAAATATATTTTATGCGAGATTTCACGAAGTTTTGAATTTAAAAAAGCATTTAAAAGAAATTTATCCCAAAAAAAAATTATCATGAATAAAAAATTATTAAAAAGGGGAGCGTCACCGTGCCATGCTCAACGAATTTTTGTTTCCAAAAATTCAAGAGAATGACATGGACGACATTTGGTTTCAACAAGATGGGGCCAAATGTCATACAGCCAACGCAGCCATCGATATTTTTTACGCATTGTTTTTAAAAGTCGAATAAACATCCGCTGCCTCGAAGCTGTGATTTGTGTCCTTTGGATTGTTTTCTGTGGGGAGCCATTAAGGATAAATGTTACGAAAACCATCCAGAGACAATTGCAGCGTTGAAACATGAAATCGAAGTTGGCATTGAAGAGATTTGAGCCGAAACAATCGAAAATTTACTGAAAAATTGGGTTGCTAGGATGAGGTACTGCCGAGCCAGTCGTGGTGGTCATATGAATGATATTGTGTTCTATTCTTAAATGACAAAGTTCAACCTTTCCAATAAAACTAGAAATTTGAAAAAATAATCATAATAATTTGTTAAATGCCGATTCAAATTTATAATTTTAAATGGCCCACCCTGTACTTATAATGCTCTTATTGTCCTAGCCCTCCATAGTGTTTTTGTTAGAAATATGGATGGTGAAAATAATAATAATGAGGCGAAAGTGAAAACAATTTACTGTGAAAAAAATTTGTAATGAAAAAAAATTTGCGGTGAAAATTCTTTTGTGGAAATTTAATTGTGAAAAAAATTTTAATTATGTTTTAGAAATTGTCAGGTTCGAGATCATAGCTAAATATGATTAATCAATAGAAACCACTAATTTTTATAAATGTAAGAAAATATGGAAAAAGTTGTGAGAATTAGCGCTAGAGGTAGTGCCACACTTTCCAACCGATAAAGCTCGGAAAGATACTAAAATTCACGTATTTATATCTTGATATTTTCATTTTTGCTCATTTTTAATATCATACTTCTCGAGAGGATGTCTGAAATATTTAATAACCCCGCTTGATACGATACAATTTGATTTAACTGGACTGTGCGTTGTGGTTTAATGTTTAGCGCGTTATATTGTTATGCAAAACGGACGGCAAAATGAATTTTGTAAAATAATATCTATGGATTTTTATTATCCTCATACATATAGCAACGACTTTCTTCGGTGTTCCCGTATCACTTAGCCCTACCGATGTAAAATAGCATAACTGGAATAAGAACCTAAAAAGCCTCAACAATTTCGCCAACTGTTCATTAGATGGTGGGAAACATCGGTTCTAATAATAATTATAACGCGCAATTACAGTGTTGCCATATTTGAAGCCCTTCATCTTTCACTACCTTTTATATGCCACCTTTCCCCTTTCTCAAGAATGCAACACATTAAATCTCTAGAAAAAAAAGTGGACAGTTGATACGGAAAGCTTCATATATACTTGTTACATTCAGCTTGAATCTTTAAGAAATATAGTTTAAATAATACTACTAATAAAAACGAAATATTTTATATAAAATAATTGCACACAATTTGGTTCATCTTTCACTACCTTTTATATGCCACCTTTCCCCTTTCTCAAGAATGCAACACATTAAATCTCTAGAAAAAAAAGTGGACAGTTGATACGGAAAACTTCATATATACTTGTTACATTCAGCTTGAATCTTTAAGAAATATAGTTTAAATAATACTACTAATAAAAACGAAATATTTTATATAAAATAATTGCACACAATTTGGTTTAAATTGAAATTTATTGGAAAATACTAAAACTTAATATTTGTACAAATAACATAAAGTTAACAAAATATTCTTCTAAATATATTTGATATCCTGTTGTGATTTTATTGTTGTTCTGGTGGTAAAAAATGAAAATTTATATTGAGAAAACAAATTTCAAGCTGTTACCATAATACAAAATTATGATTTTTATTTCCAAAAAGTATGAGAAATACTTCAGTTGATAGTTTTTTTTTGTGTATTTTATTCGTATTTTATTACCTTACTTATTTTTACAGAGATATATTTTGATTTCAAATAACTAAGGATCACCATCTGTATGGAATTGCGAAAAAAAGTGTCCTCTTGGAATAGAAAGTGTGATTGTATTTTTGTATTCTTCTTCACACTTATACACAATTCACTAAAGTACCAAACCGTATCTGAGTTTATCAAAATCCTATTATTGTCTGCATCTGCAGTGACAAATCTTGAAATGCATTTATAACGTATTTTTATTTTGGTATTTTGTTTTCTTCTTTTTATAATGATTTTTATTTAACCCACAATGTCATCATAGAAGATTATGATGTTGATGATGATGTCTATCTGGTGTTGTTGGTATTTTCTCTTTTTCGAAATGAATTTTTTATATTTTGTGTCTGGAAAGGTGCAGATAATAATCGTATTAGGTTTGTAAGTTTTTCTTAAAGAGAGATTTTTGTAAGTTAACAAAGATTTAATTTGGTAAATTGAAAATGCCATCTAAATGTATTTTAAGTAAATAACAAAAAATTTTTAAAATTATTTTTAAATCTTTGAAAATTTTAGTATTAAGAAAAGCTATTGGCATGCTAGATGCTAAATAATAAGTCCTTCAAGATCTATAAAACTTTTGAGAACTCAATTTGACTAATTGTTTATTAATGGGTTGGTGATAGATTGGATATAATGTGGAACGACAGGTTGCACCAAATGAAAGATATTATATTACCAACTCATGGATAAAAGAGCGGTAAAAAGGTTTTCCTCAAGAACAAATGGCATCTTTTCTGCTCTTATGCGTAAGAGTATTGAGATGATTGATGTACATCTGGGCATTGTTTCTGTATTTCTCGCATCGATAAAGTTTTCGCAAAATAAAGGGTGGTTACATTTTAAGGGCCGATGTTAAATGTGAACTACACCTAAACGTCAAGTTTTTTTCTGCATTTAATTTGACATTTCTCAATTTCAGAACTAACTCAATTTTAACCATCGAAAGATACACAACCGAGTAACGCGTTAAAGCTATTCAGGCTTATAATGGGCGTTCAAATCAAAATGCATTTCGGGCACTTTATGATTTTTTTTTTGGTCAGCATAATCCACCAAATGTGTCCACAATCGGGAGAATTATGGGCAAACCGGGTCTGTGAAAACACCTGTGCATGCTCGGCCAGTTCGTTCTGGGGAAAACATTGCTGTTATTCGCGATAGCGTGTCAGTAGGTCGGCCAAGCATTTACTGTGAATGGTGTTCGCTATAGCGAGATGATAACGAGCTTATTGTGGCCAGGAATTGAGGATATGACCCTGGACGATATGCAGTTTCAACAGGACGGTGCCATTCTCCACACACCTATCGAAACAATGGCTCTTTTGCGCGACAAATTCAATGGCCGTGTTATCTGACGTGATGGCGATGTCAATTGGCCGCCAAGATCATGTGATTTAACACCGTTGGACTTCTTTCTTTGGGGTTTTTGAAAGAAAAGGTATACCTCGATAAGCCAGCAACAATTCAAGAGCTAAAGGATGAGATAATTCGGCACATTAACGGCATAGAACCACAATTATGCCTCAGCGTCATCGAAAATTTGGACCATCGGATGGAGCTGTGCCGTCGAGGTCGCGACGGCCATTTGGCCGATATTTGTTAAATATACAATTAAACCATACCATATTATCATAATAAAAAGAAATGACAATAATTTCCTAAATAATTTGTGTGTTTATTCAAAATCCGAGCTGATAGCCTATGTAGCTAGTGCTCCTTAAATTAGATTAGATCTATAATTAATTATTAGTCTAATAAATAATAATAATAATATTCAAAATCAACATTGGCCCTTAATATTTAACCACCCTTTACATGCAAAATGCAACATTGTTTTGCTTTTTATAGGGTGAGTCACACGCAATTATATGTATATTAATCTAAAATAAATTATAATGCGCTTTATTTCTGTTAATTTTTTATCTAATAAGAAATTTAACAAAATTAAATGTGCACAGCTTTAGAAGTTAAAAGCTCTAAAAAATTTCCAGTAAAAATGCAAAAAAATTTATAATCTATTAAGCCGCCCTGTATAAAGTAGGGTGACCATGAATATTTCGAGCTGAAAACTTCTTGCATCAGATTCAGAAACGGGGTACTGGCAAACATTTTCTTTGCAGGCCTAAAACTAGCATACATCTCCAGGTTATGTGACGGCTCATACAACCTTGGACTCTACCTTTCAAGAGACTGCACTACCTTGTCAAAACCGGCTGTGCTCAGGAAAATTCGAATGGAGTTCTTGTCTTCTTTGAAAAAAAAAAAATGGGGAGTCGAAAATCATAAAATAATAAAGTTAGCTTAACGGTAATAGACCACAAAAAAAAATTTACAAAATTAAATAATAAAGGATATAAATAATGCAGGAAACGAAAAAGATGAAGATAAGTTCAATTGAAAGTGATGTGAGATGACATTCTGAATTCTATAAGCACGGCCAGAGAGGTAGGCTTTAGAGTTGTATGAGTCCTCACATAAAAGTTGTCTTCCTACCAATTTCGCTGAAAACCATGTTCTTTATCGTGGATGGCATGATTAACGATCGAATCCCTTACTCACCAAAAAAATTCTGTAATGGCAACTGAAAATTTTGCTGCTATAACGGGAAATTTTGCTAATTTGAGCCCAGCGGTAATTTTTGCTAATCTTAGCAACACTTGTCTGCTGATGTGTAGTACAATGAAATTAGTTGAAATGTTAGAAGCTGCTACTAAATTTTGGTAAACTTTTGGTAAAGTGAAACTTAAAATCGGTTTGCCAAAATCAGAAAAACCATTTACTAAATATTATTAATATTAGTACAAGGTTAAATTTTAATTATTTTTATGGGCTGATTTTTAGAACTAAACATGTTTTTAATGCTGTTTCACTTCCGATACCTTTTTTCAATCCATGTAGCATTTTACGGCAATTTAAGTTTGTAAGTATAAGTTTTAATTATTTTTTATTAAAAATCAGTACAAAAATAGTAAAGTGGGATTGAAAACCGTTTACAAATTTTTCTACTAACTTTTTTTTCTGAGTGCTTGAGAACTGCCTAAATTAAAGCATTCATGAAGGGGCTTATCACGTTTTGATATCATTTGATCTACATATGTTATGTACACTATGACTAAATTTATTGAAATAGATGGTACATTTAATAATGACTGTTCCGACACATTTAGCCCATCCCTTTTCAGTTTCACATTGAACGGACTCTTGTAGAGTGGCATTAATATTAGAGACAGGGTGTGTAGTGGAATCCCACAGGTAGACATTCTTTCACCAATCCTGTAAGTAATTACTACAAACTCTTACCTGAGGATTTCAGTCAATTGGGGTTTCCAACGCATCTGTTTTGCAAACGATCACGCAATTAAAGAGAGAAAATTCTAACCATCTGAATAGGAGGAGCACTCGAATTGCTATACAACTGGTCTATACAGCGAAGACTTAACGTTAACCCGGTCAAAACTGAGATATGTCTTTTACCTTGTTTCTCAGGTAGATCTATTAGTCTCTCCGAAATGGGGAAGTATCTAAGAAATTATACAGGAAACAGTACCTCGAGAATAGAATTACTAAGGTGTAGATCTCATGTAGAAGAGCTGTAGACTCCAAATGGTGTTTAAAGCCGAGAATGACACACTGGCTCTACACAAGCTCAGTCAGACCCATCAATGCGAAAAAAGTGTAATGAATGTACTTCAGAAAATACAGCGCCAACGATTATTAAGTATCATAAGTTCCATTAGAACCATATCTTCTGATATATTGGAGACAATTTTTTTCATAGAACTTACTGAGATTCGGCTTTAAAATGAACCGCCTTGGATATGCTTCGGCTGAATGCAACTGGTGAATGAATTTTTGGTTTTCGAAAAATGGCCAACCACCAGGAAATCTTAGATGAGTATCCCGGTAACAACTTCAAGTAACAGTACACAAATGCAGAGGAGAAAATCCTGGTTAGAAGGTACTTTTTTCGCGATGGCTTAAAAATGGATGGGTGGATTGTGTAGGAAAATTCTTCTGCCACCCCTAACATAATACCGGTTTTTGGCTGATATCAGGCCAAATAAAGAATGCATTAGATTTATTGATATTGAAGGGATCACTGGAAATTTAAGTATCTTTAAGCATTGCCAAGTGGATATCATAAAGGTGATATCTTTAAAATCTATAGCATCAGCCATTATTGATATTATTTGGGTTCTGCGGCATTATAATATAGCAGGAAACGTGATGACTGGCGAATTAGCCGGAGAAGATTCTTTTTTGAGCGCACTCAGCTTAGAGAACGCGAAACCATTTCAGGCTTTTAGGATTGAACTACTTGAAGAGACTGTTATTGCTCATAGAACAATATGGAACATCGCAAGAGTAGGTGGGACCACAAGATTGCTATAGATAGAAACTAACGGAATTTTAAAATTTTGTAAAAGAAAACTTGGGAGGATAGTACCAGAACTAAGGACAAATCTGTGTCTTGAATAGCTTATAGCGGATGCCAATGTCTTTTAACACTATTTTTGTGGCTGTCCGGTCATTGTAAAGATAAAAGCTCTACACTTATCTGGCGACAGTATTCCAACTTCGGACCTTAGTGGTATATGTGAAATAAAAATCTGCTCTTTTGAAACTTTTATTGGTTTTAACTGCTAGTTTTTAAGGTTTATTTCCATTAATGTAGATTTATTCATCCATATTTTTATAACCTCCTGCCTGCCTGGTTTGAGATTTGCTTCATACTTAAGCAAGTCAGAGGTTTTCGTCAGCCGCTCGTAAGACCATTATAAATGGCGAGAGCTTGGTGCAAAGGAGTGGTCCGATCTTCAGTAAAATAAGAACTTACATGAGAGCGCACAACAAGCAGTTTGTAGGGCTTATGCGTAGGTTCTATTTTTTGGACAAGAGTCGGTTGCGGAGAGTATTATTCCATTTGTAACATGCTTGTAGCAGAAACACTGTAGAGGGTAAAAAAATCGCTGAAACCAAATATAATGATTGACTTGTTTTTAATTAATTTTAACAAAAAATTTGTTAATATTCCATTTTATTTTTGGCCGAAAACAGAAGTATATACCGTTTCCTTTTTTGAATACAAATCGGTCATACAAATCATCCATATTTTCAAATTTAAAAAATGTTATTTCCAAATTTTCGTTTTATACCAACGCAAAGCTTAAGTCACTTAAGCCAACTATATGGCAGTCTTAAGAATCTTATAAAAATATATGATTTTGTAAGTAAATAATTCTTTTACCCCCCCCCCCCCCCCCCAAAAAAAATTGTATTTTATTTTTTTTTGTAATTTTATTGTACAATCTTTGTCGAGTGTGTTTTATAGGATTTTTATGAAGTCCTGGCTGTTATGTATATCTCTCGTTTTATTTTTGTTTGATATCCTCATTATTATAAAGTACTTTCTCTATGTTTAGTTAGTATGGTTTTTTTTTCTTATTTGGTTTAACCACACAAATGAAAGATTTGTTTGGATTTCATTAAAAGTATCCTTGACTGAAATAGAAACGTGATGAAAAAGATGAAAATAATAATAAAAAGAAAACGATAAAATATTTAATATTTCATTCATGTAGATTGTGTTAGTTTAACTAGGGATGGGAGGTTATTACTTTTATATGTATCTCAACAAATAGATAAATATTTTGAAGGCCAAAATGAAAGTAAATATCAAGTTGAATTTTTAAAAGAAGTTGATGAAACTAAATATTTATGTTGACAAAACAAAAAATTTTAAAGTTATATGTATTGAATATTAACAATAAATGACATTATTAGCATTAACTGTCATTGGTCATAACATAAATTGATGTTTTATTTTTGCCAATTTTTTACAACTGTAGGGTGTCATTTGGCATACTTATCATAAAATGTCACAAACAACAGTTGTAAATTTATGACTATTATTTTGTGTACCTTAAATTCAGAGAGTTAAATGAAAATTTAAAATATTTCTATGAAAATTGATGGGTTGTCTACACTCTAAGAAAAAAAATTCATAAAACCCTTAGTAATCCAACAATTGCAAAATTAAGAACTATTGGATGTTTAATTTAAAAAATGCAGGATTTTTGACAAATCAATATTAATTCTTAGTATTAATTTATTCAAAGCAATGGCCATCGTTAGTTATACTGATTTTTTGAGGCTGTGAAATAATCAAGCCAATTTCAGATACTCTGTTCTAAAGTGAAATATATCCCAGTAAGACCGTTCTGAATCAATCGAAACAAATGGTAGTCGGATGGGGCAAGGTCTGGACTATAAGGTGGGTGCGGAAAAACTTCCCAACCACTATTTGCTTAATGTGTGTCGGGAGCGTTGTGATAATATAATATTACGGCTTCATGTCTTGTCACATATTCCTCCATTTTTCGGCAAATGCTCTCTTCAAACAAATCAATTGTGTTGGATACAGATACCATGTGATAATTCGGTCTGATGGAACCCCTTTGGTCCATCGGTTTTCGCGTTGATTTGACTGATTCGCCAGGTTCACATACACCCAGAAAACAGTACCAATTGTGGCCACCCAATTTGTTACAAATCGAATTCTGGCGGTTACGACAATTATCTTCATATTAAATTATATTTTTAGTTGTAAAAGCCAATATTCAGTTGTCTAATTTAATATTTATACACTCAGAATATTATGTAGTTAACTGTTTGTAGTTTAATAAAAAAGTTTTCCGGAATAAAGGAACATACATTTATTTTTCAAAGAAATATCTATATTAACTTTTCTTTTATTCGAAATAATTTACTATCATTTACCGAAATAATTTACTATCATTTACCATTTTTTTCAGTTTCATTTATTTTTTTCATTTGTTTGAAATTTAATAAAAATTTACCCACAAAACGGATTATTTGTGTCCGTAACAGTTTATACAAATTTAAATTTTGTTTGCTCTCGGTTTAAAAAAAAATATTCAAAAAATTTCAATTTTTTTTTTTTAGTTTAAATTGGTTGTATATATACAAAATTTTTCAATACAAATTACAAGAACTTCATAAGCACACATACATATACAAACACATTGTTTACAGCTTCATATGCATACATACATTTTGTATTGTACGAGTATATTAAATAAAAATACAAAAACGGAAATAATTTCAAATAAATGAAAAAAACGTTTATTTTTTAAGGATTGGTAGGTAAAATTTTTACATTTATTTTAACTGATTATATAATTTGTTTCTTACGGATGTGTCAGTTGATTAATCAACATTTAAAAATAAATAACAAATGGCATTTAATTTAAATGAAAATTAAGTAGACCGGTTTTTAAATGAAATATCATTTCTTTTAAATGATATTTTCAGTTATTTTAACAGACAAACTTTTTTAAGTGTATACCACAAAAATATTATTAGTTCCACAAACTTTTATTTTAAGAAAAATTTATAATTCACACTCTTACTTACTGCACCACAATTTAATTTAACATTATTTGTTATTTAAACATTTGAATTTTTTATTTTAATAAAAAAAAATTTTTTTTTTAATGTTTGCCTTTACCGGGATTTAAACTCATAAATTAGGGGTAATAGGTTAGCTCTCCACCCACTGGCCCACAAACACTTATAAATTTTAATGACTCATTTTGAATTTAAATATTTTTTTAGGAAAATAAATATAGCAGAATTGCATGCAAAATTTAGTATATACGTATATCATCTTCATCCCCTTTGGTGGAGGGTATTCAAAGATTCGGCATAGCCGAATTTAGCCCTTTTTTACTTGTTTTTAATTGTAATATGTATAGTGGCCGCAAAGTGCTTTTATAATAAATTCATAATCTTCAAACTTCTTCGGCTGACCTGGGGGTCTTTGCCTTCCGTGTCAAAATCAGTTGGAGTGCACAAAATATTTTTCGCACGCTGAAATCGATGGAATATATTCAGGATAAGTTTCGTTGAGCAATCGAAGTACTTTTGCAGCTGAAGAAGAAAAGCAGAACTTCCCGTAAATGATGCTTTGTTGGCACAAAATTAGAAATTTTCGAAGCAAAAAAAAAAAAGTTTTTTTGCTTACATTATTTTCCTCCAAAATGAACAGTAATTTGTATTTTAACAAAAAAAAAAAAAAAAACACATTTTCTCAAGCATATTTTTACCACCTCACTGATATGTGAAGGATCTGTCCTGTTTCCATCAGTCCAGTTTTATCAATTGGCTATTCTTTGATCAATCACGTTGGTAGGGTAGGCAATTTCAGATCGTTGCTTTAAAACTGATCTTGTATTCACCAGTGACGGGAAAGGTCCTTTCAGACCGGTCCTATTTGCACCGGCCATTGGACAAGTGCTCGAACTTTAACTGACATTTTTTGTCCCACATGGTAGATAGTTTTCTATTATAAAGGGTGGTTAAATTTTAAGGGCCGATGTTGATTTTGGATAAAACACAAATTATTTTGGAAATTATTGTTATTTTTTTTATTATGATAATATGGTATGGTTCAATTATGCAGGGAACAAAATATCGGCCAAATGACCGCCGCGACCTCGGCGCAACACCTCCATCCGATGCTCCAAATTTTCGATGACGCTGAGGCATAATTGAGGTTGCCGTTAATGTGCCGAATTATCTCATCCTTTAGCTCTTGAATTGTTGCTGGCTTATTGACATTCACCTTTTATTTCAAATAACCCCAAAGGAAGAAGTCCAACCGTGTCAAGTCACATGATCTTGGCGGCCAATTGACATCGCCACCACCAAATTCGCAAAAGAGCCATTGTTTCGTTAGTTGTGTGGCAAGTGGCACCGTCCCGTTGAAACCACATATCGTCCAGGGTCATATCCTCAATACCTGGCCACAATAAGTTCGTTATCATCTCGCGATAACGAACACCATTCACGGTAAATGCTTGGCCGACCTCATGACACACTATCGCGAACAACAGCAATATTTTCCGCAGAACGAACTGGACGAACATGCACAGGTTTGCACAGAACCGGTTTGCTGAAATTTGCCCACAATTCTCCCGATTGTGGACACATTTGGTCGATTATGCTGACCAAAAAAAGTCACGAAGTGCACGATATGCATTTTTATTTGAATGCCCATTTTGATATTAAGCCTGAATAACTTTACCGCGTTGCTCGATTGTTTATCTTTCCATGGTTCAAAATGAGTTAGTCTGAAATTGAGAAATGTCAAATGAAATGCAGACGTTAAGGTGTGGTTCACATTTAACATCGGCCCTTGAAATTTAACCACCCTTTGGTACAATAATTTACAAGTAGGCAGTGCTTTTTTTTACTTTCTGCGACAACAACCAACATAATTTGCTTTTGTCTGAAATTTAACTAAAATGTTAAAGATTTCTTATTTGACTAATAACACTATAAGTAAAATTTCAACTTTTGAAATAACACACGAAAACCCCGAGACACGTAAACTTAATTTTGAGTCGTAGAATTCAGTGGCGAACCCCGTTTTGAAGAGTCAGGTAATTTTAACAATTTATTTAGATTTTAAGTTTATGTTGACTCAAACAAGTTTTTGATTAAATTTTATTGAAGTCTTTGAAAACTCTTTTGCAATAACTTTATTTTTTTGATTTATTTACTATTTATTAATATGTTTTTTTTCGTTTCCAATAAAAAAAAATCAAAATTTTGTTCAGAAAATAAAACGGCATACGAGTCATTAAAATCTGTTACAAAAATATTACGTATACGCATTGGTGTACCTTAACTCAAATTAAACACATCCCAATAATAACAATAACAATGGGGGTATCATTATTTTTTGAGCTACAAATAATTATAACTAGATTAATTTAAAAATAATAGTAATAAATATTAAATAAGTGAAAAAAAAAAATAAAATAAATTAAGTCATTCGAAAACAATTTTCAAAGTCTTTTCGTTAAAATGTAATCAAAAAATTGGTTGAGTCAATACAAACTTAAAATCTAAATACCTTGTTAATATGACCTGACTCTTCAAAACCAGGTTCGCCACTGAATCTTACGATCCAAAATTAAGTTTACGTATCCCAGGGCTTTCGAGTGTCATTTTACTGTGTAATTAACAAAAAGGTTCTGCTAATTTTAGTAGATTTTTCCGCAGGGCTCTTTTTATCTAAATCTATTAGCTTTTTCCGATAGTTTTACAAACAAATGTCTGTGAGTGTTTAAATGCAACCATACTCAGCTCTTTACTTAACATTTGTTTTGTTATATTACACAGTGCAACAGGAAATTTCAGTCTCAGTGATTCCGAAATAAAAGTACATCATTACACAAATAAATACATCAAAGGGTCTAGCAAAGTTAGATCGGACTTTTTTATTAAGGCTCCAAAAATGTCATTGGCACAGACATTTATTTCAAGCGGCCATAACGAAATTCCGAGTTAACTTTGTAAGTCTTTTAAGGGGGGGTTTGGTTGTGCAGTGGTCTATCAAGGAGAATCTAAATAAAGGAAATGTAACCATTGTCGGACAAGACATAGGTCATGACATCGGATAAAACAGCTTTGCATCTAAATACAAAATGACAAATTGATGCGCGATTCAATGTCAGATGTCGTGTCCGACGAATTTTGCGCCTCTTCTTTGTAATAACATTTCGCGTTGGAATTATTAAGGCTGACAATTTCTTGCTGCAATAAGGTTTTTCTAAAATTGGCGTTGGACCAAATTTGGTCTACTGCACGCAAAGAAAAAACATGGTTGGGGCAATCATATATTTATGTATGCGCCAACCATAGTCTTACTATAATATTTTTATCATACTATGATAATAAAATAACCATATAATTACCATAATATAGTCCCTACAGTTATATTATGATTCAAAAATTACCATATTATAGTCCTGAATAAACATGTTATATTGAATTTATCATAATATGATTGCACGAAATCATAGTATGCTAAAAATGTTATCATATTATTGTCCCTCATAACTATATTATGATTCCTTGATTATCATTATATGATCCATAATCTAAGAAAATTTTTTATAAGAAAAGTTCTTAAAAACTATGAAACAACTCTTTAAATTTAAGAATATTTTCTTTAGAAATGTTTTTTATAAAAAAAAAAAAAATATGATATTAAGGACTTCTTAAAGAAAAATTGTTTAGGAAAAAAGCATAGATTCTAAGAACTTTTCTTTTAAGCAAACTTTGATTCTGTGGACCTTTTTTAAGAAAAATACTTAAAACATTTTTTGTCTTAAAAATATTTTTTTAGAAAGTTTTTCAAAATTTTCCTTTAAGAAAAAGTCTTGAGAGTCTAAGAATATTTCTACTAAAAAAAGTCCTTAGAATATAAGTATTTTTTATGATGAACAGTCTTCAGAATCTATGAATTTTTCTTTCTTAGCTTAGGGAATCTTAGAATTTTAGTTTAATAAAAAGTCCATAGAATCTAAAAATGTCTTTATTAGATAAATTTATAAATATCTATTATTTTGTGTGAGAAACCTTTTCGTACAAAAAAAAAAAAAAAAAAAAAAATATGAGGTCTACAGACTTTTAATTACAAAAAATATAATATTAATATTTTGAGAACTTTTTACAAGAAATGAATTAATAAACATATTTAATACAAAAAAATCGAATTGTTTTTATTAAAACGAATTAAAAAATATAAAATTTTGTAATATAATCTTTTTGACAATGAATTGATTAGTGTAAATTATATTACATTATATGTATAAGGAATTTTCGAAAAACCTCTTTAAAAAAATCTTCTAAAGCTAAAAAAAATTAACTTTATCTTAATGAGTCAATTGATGAAAAGTTTTAATGAAAGGTATTTTCTACCCATCTGATATTTATCCAGTTTTATAAAACAATATATGATTGTTTTTTTAAGACATTTTGTAGTAAAAACAAACTGACTGAACTGATAAAATTTTAGTTTGTATGAAAAGAAGACAATATTAATATTATGACTGTAAATGTTAAAGTCATGTTTTATTTGATGTATAATTATTATCGATTGCTGCCAGCATTTTATCAAATTTTTTACATAATTATCAAATTTTTTAAGTCAGAATTTTTTTTACCACAGTTTGGTTACATCCAATCATGATGTAAAATAGAAGGTGCCAATCATAAAATAGTAAAATATTTACTAAATACTGATGGTAGCGACCATGTTGATGGATAGAAACTCAATAACTTTGTTTCAGTTAAAATGATTGACCATATCTTATTAATTGTGGCATACGCAGATGCGTCCTCTAAAATCCCATACCTGATTGCAGCAAGCACACTATAGTAGCAGTGATCATATTATTTTTTCTCTACGTGTGTCTTTTTGCGTTGAAGGCATTGAGACTGGCGACAGTAATTCAAAAATATGTTGCACTGTGTTTTTGTTTGCTGACTGTGTGTTATATAAGAAATCTACGTTTATTGTATATTTCACTTTTTTGTTATCAGATTTTTTTTTTTTATTTATATATCTACAAATTTGTCTTTTGTACGCTCTAATGGATTGGAAAAGGAATAGATTTATCTATTTCAAGCTTTTTGTGAATGACACAACCAGTATTTTTGCTATTTTAACTTTTGACAGCCATAAAGACAATACATACACAATGGTAGAATACATTTGCAAAGGGAGGTTATTTTCTATTGTTTAAAACTTGCCTTACAAAGACATTTCAAAAACAAACCTTTGAAGCTTAACGCTAATTTTTAAATGTGTTTTTGGTTTTATAATGAGCATTTGGAAAAACATTTGATAATTGAATATAAAAATAAATTTGCTAGAAATTCTTGAAAACCCAGAGAGATATTTGTTTATTTGAATATTACAAAAATCTGTAAAAAAAAAAAAACTTAGAATACGTATACCAGCATAATCTCACTAATGGGCGTTCATTACTAATATCTACAAAACAAACAAAATAAGCAGTCGAATTTGAGACTGCTGCATATAATTCGGTGTCGAAACTTATTATTTTTATTCGACAGAGTCAGTTTTGTAAGTAGTTGAACATATTTACCACATATGTTATGAAAAATATGTGGTCAACAAAATAAAAATTTATTCATATGCTTTTAAAATGTAACCACCAGTTTATAACCATATATTTATTATTCATATATTTTTAAGTAATTTAAAATGATTTTTTCGACTGCTCATCATCCCGACTTTGTCTAAAAAATTAACTAGTACTGAAGTTTATGCTGGGATAGGTCATATAACTTAATTTCCCTCTTGTTTCTGAATGTTTATGCAAATTGAATTATGTAATTTGTTGTTGTTTTTTCTTCAGCAACTGCCTAAAATTTTGTATTTATAAACTTTTCGCTTCTGTATTCATTCCTCTAATTTATTTTTTGCGTCAAGTGTTGCTCTTTTTTTCTAATTTTATCAGTGCACTATGAACTAGATATCCCAGCAAAACCACACATTACCAAATAATGGGTAAAGTAATGTATAGCCATAGGGGATGATGGATTAATTTACACCTTGAGCCTCAATTTAATGTATATACCCATTACTTTAGAGGTGATAATGTAATGTGTCTAAAAATAGATTTTTAAAAAGAGGAATTTTTATTAAAATTTTTTTTTTTTAAATATTTGTAATTAAAAATAATGTGGTCAAGATGGGAATCAAACCAGCGAAATCTGGTTGCCAGCCAAGAACTCTACCCACTGAGCTATCGAATTGTGGCGCTTCGTTTTTTCGCCTGTGTTATTAAAACAAACATACATTACCCTTTTGATTACAAAAAAAACACAAAGTAATGTATTTAAAAATTGATTTTCAAAACTATTTCAATTATTACTTTACATTTATAAATGAGTAACTTATTATTTTATGCTTGCAAATAATGAAAAATGTAACGAGCTATCCTTACAAGGTAAAGCATGAGAATATTGCACCCATTACCAAAGTTTTGCTGGGATTGCTGCAAAATTTGTTTACTTTCAAGGTTGGCAAGTGACGATTTTAGCAAAAACTATATATTTTTTTTTTGTAAAATACATTAAATTGTCATTTCATTTAATTTAATTTTTTTTATTAAGAATTCGAATTATTAACTTTGCATACGGCTATCAATTTTTTATTTGAGTTGGAATTATTGTGTTTATCACTAGAGAAGACAAAAAAAAAGCTAAATTCAATGCAAAGGGTAATTTGAAGGGTTTTAAAAATCAAAAAAAAAAAAAAAATAGAACATTTGGAAAGCAAATCAAATATTTATTTGTGAGGCTAAATGAAAGCTTGCCATTTACTTTTTTAAGATAATTTCATGGTAATGTTACTCGCGGCTTAGCCGTAGGTGGTCTTTACGTAAGCTCCAATTTTGACATAAATTTTCCAGAATTTCGGCCGGTATCTCACCAATGGCAGCTGTAATGTTGTCTCCCATGGTTAGAAGTGAGGCTGGCTTGCCCCTGTAAACGAATGATTTCATGTATCCCCACAAAAGACAGTCTAGTGGGGTCAAATTGCATTATATTGGCGGCCAATGGAATGCTTTAAAATGTGAGATTAATTGCTCACCAAACTCTCCTCTCAAAAGGTCCCTGGTATCGTGTGATGTATGGCATGTGGCACAGTCTTGTTGAAACCACATGTCAACCAAGTCCAATTCTTCCATTTTGGGCAAAAAAGTGACTAATCAACGCACGCTAACTTGCTCCATTGACTGTAACATTGCGATTTTCATCGTTCTTGAAGAAGTACGGTCCAAAAATGCCGCCGACCTACAAACCACACCAATCAATGCATTTTCCAGAGTGCATTATCAGCTCTTGCACTGCCTCTGGAACAAATTTCTTACACTGCACGAATTTAGATAAAAATTTCAATGATTTGCTAGTGTTGTTTTTTTTCTATTTATGTTGAAATGCCGTATCTTACTGAGCATTTTTGGCATTGGCACATGTCACCTTTTATTTACAGTGAAAAATATTGGCAAAATAAAAATTAGGGGAAAACGCTATAAAAAAATAACAAAACTACTAGAATTTGTTTTATTAAAAAAAAAAAAACACTTTGAGGCAAAAAAATTAAAAAATGCAATAAAATTATATGAAAAACTTTATTTTAATGAAAAGTTTCAGTGGATGAGTTCCAGCGAAACTCTATTGATTTAATGCAAAAATTTATTAATATCATCGAAATAATTCTCTCAGTGTACGACAGCACCTACTTTATTATGATAACGTAACTTTTTATTTACAACGGTACGTATCTGTGTTGATGTTCGGTTTTACCGATACAAATAAAATACTGTTACCGACACAAATAACGAAACATACAAAAAATCGATAGAAATAAAAATAATTTATTAGTTTCGGTTGCCAAAAACCTTGGTTACTTTTTAATACTTATTACTACTCGATAGTTTCAATTTGTATACTCGATATTACCCAATACTTTTAACGGATATTTTTTTTAATTTAAAAACCGTGAAATTTTAAATTATTTTTTATATTTTTGATTAGAGTATTCAAAAGCCGGCTTTTTCAAAAAACCGACTTGCGCTTTATTCGAAAATTTGTTAAAAAAAACTGGTTTCGGTTTTAATAAGAAACCGTTTAACCGTTTCATGCCATTTAAACGGCTGTAAAAATAAAATAACGATATTAAAACAAAGAAATTCCTACCAGTTGGATGGATTTATATAAATTGTATACAGGGGAAGGTCGAATTTTTATCACATTTGTGTCACAAATTTCAAGATTTCTCGCATCAAAAATTTTATCTCCATGACCTGCAATGAGAGTATATTTCTTATTGAAAATGGTCGAAAATGTGAAAACATGAGGATACCACTAATTTTTCAATATAAATTGTTGTATATTAGTACAGTTTCAAAGAAAGGTCAGTTGAATAATATAATATTTTTATTCCTAGAGGTGAATAATATTTTATTTTTATTACAAAAATAGGCTTTCACTTCAAAATATTTTTTTTTTACCACAAATAATTAAAGATGTATTAATTAGAGCAAAAGTTGTTCGGGAGGCCTTGGATACAATTCAAGTCTTAATATTGTTTAACTATTATATTATATAAAATTCAAAGTGAAGTATTTGGAAAAAGTGTTTCTTAAATTCTTTATTTAGCGGAGGTGATTATCCTGTGAAAATAAGAAATTTGTGTAAAAAGAAATTTGTGTAAAAAGTAAATTTTTAAAAACTAGAATAAAAAAAAAATTCAACTTGCTAATAAAATTTTGTATAATATATTGTTTTTCTTTTGGTAAAATTTAAAAAAACGTAGTTTAAATTGTAAATAAATATCAATAATCCCTCAAAGGTGCTGAGGCAACTCAATTATAACGTAAGATATAAATATTTAAAAATAAAATTTTATAAAAAAAAAAAAATATAAATAAATTGCAGACACAAATCAATTTTATTATTCTGACCCATTGCTCTTCAGCTTAAGCATCATTACTTGTTTTGCATTACTTATTCCTAGACACTTATACTTGTATGTCTGTCTATTCCTTCAACCATCCACACTATCACCAACGACTCGTAGTCTCTGTTAGTTTATATATAACTACGTCTTTTACTGTCATTACTGCTTGTCGAGAAATATCATTATTAGGATTTAGTCGACAACAAAAAAAATAAAAAAAAAAAATAATGTTTTTGTTGTAAGTATCCCTCTTATTTCGCTTCTTGCGCATTTTCTTCCTACACAACTTGTCAAGTATTTTAGCTTTCAACGATAAATATTATATTCCTTAGGGTCGGTATTATAGTGAACACTTAAGTGAAATTCAACACATACGTAAATATTTCTCCAAGGTTTCAAGTTTTTTAACGGATTTGAACATTACTTTCGATTAAGAGACTTAACCTTAGAATATACAGTTTAACAAATTGTTTAAAAATTTCATTGAATTGCACACTAAAATTTCTAAAAAACTTAAGTGTACACAAGCTTGCGTTAGCTTGTAATGATAGCTCTTTACCTTTTTCATTATTTGCAAGCATAAAGTAATAAGTTACTCATAATTGATTACGTAATATATGTTTTATAAATGTAAAGTAGTAATAAAAATATTTTTGAAAATCTATTTTTAGATATATTACTTTGTATTTTTTTGTAAGCAAAATGGTAATGTTTGTTTGTTTTGACAACACTAGCAAAAACACGAAGCGCAACAATTCATTTAAGTTTAATGCAATCAAATACTACATGCGTCGATAGCTCAGTTGGTAGAGTTATTGGCTGGCAACCAGAGTTCGCTGGTTCGATTCCCATCATTACCACATTATTTTTAATAACGTTTAAAATATTTGTAATAATTTTTTTTTAATAAAAATTCCTCTTTTTACAAATTTTTTTTAGACACATTACTTTTTGCATTCTCGTAACCATTAAAGTAATGGGCAAATACATTACTTTGAGGTTCATCACCTGTGAAATTCATCAGTGAAGTAAGGTGTAAGGTAATCCATGGCTACACATTACTTTACACATTATTTGGTAATGTGTGGTTTTGCTGGGTTATTACACAGAACGTTGCAGGTTCGATTCCCAATGACGGCACCATTAATTTATAAAAATAATATGTATGAGTTTTATCTACCTTAAAAATATCACAACGTCCTCCTTCGATGTTCCCATAGGAGTTAGTCTCACCGAAGTAAAATAATATGTATAACAGGGCTATGAACCAAAAAGCTTCAACAATTTGGTCAACTCTGCGGTGTTCACAGTGTTGCCATTTTTTCCTTTATCTTTTACCACCTTTCATCTTTTCTCTATCCGCTGTCCAAATAAAGTAACACTTTAATTAGTAGGAAAAATTTCCTGAGTGTTGCTTCTCTTTCAAAAAAACTCGCTTCAACCGAATTTACTTGGTAAGCTCTATCGAATGACTTATTCAGTAGATCCATTTGGAATTTTAAAATATAAAAATATAAAAAATACCAAACTTTATTAATAATAAAATAAGATAAAATGTTAGTTATTGGAAAATTTTTCTACAGAAAAACTCTTCAGATATTCCATAGAACTCTCATATTCTATAGACAAACTTACGCATTCTGAAGGTGTTTTTTTTTTTTGCAAATATAAAATTTTAGATTATATCGACTTTTTCCTAAACCTATAGATTTTAAAAGCGTTTTCCTATGAAAAACTTTGTTTTGAGTACTTTTTTCTTAACAAAAACCTTATGATTCTGAGTACTGTTCCTACAAAAAACCCATCAGATTCTAAGCACTTTTTTCTTCTTAAAGCCCTTTTGTTCTGAAGGTTTTTTTCATTAGAAAACACCACCCAATCTGAAGATATTTTCCATAGAATGGAATTTTTTCTATACAAATGTCCATAAATTTTGAGGACTTTTTTCTATAGAAAATCCTTCAGATTCTGGGGTCTTTTTTCTACAGAAAACGCACATATTCGGAGACTGTTGCATATAAAATTACCTTAGAATCTGTAGTTTTTTTTCCTATAGAAAAATCCTCTGTTCTTGAGAAATTTTTCATTTAAAAGGAACCTGAGATTTTGTAGGGGTTTTTTTTCACGAAAAACTCTGAGATTCTGAGGTAGTTTTATAACCTTTAAAACCTCTAGATTTTGAGAACTTTGTCTACAGATAAACACCCAGGTTCTGAAGACTCCTTACTATAGACACATTTTTGAGATTATAAGGACTTTTTCCTTTGGAAAAGACATGAGATGCTGAGAATTTTTTTCTCATAGAAACATTCTCAGAATTTGAGGACTTATTTATTTTTCAAAAACCCTCAAATCCAGATGACTTTCTTACTGGAAGCCTCTCAAACACAGAGTAAATTTTTTTTTATATCGTAAGGAGTTTTTCCTAGGAAAAATCTCAGCTTTTGGGTACATTTTCCTATAGAAAAGCCTTATGCTTCCCATGACTTTTTCCCCTAGAAAAACCACCAGATTATGGGTAATTTTCCCCATAATAGTAAAAAATTTTCTTGTGGAAAGATACTCACTTTAACTTATAAAAAAAGTACAGATTCTGAGTTTTTTCCTAACGGAAATCCATCAAATTCTTGGGACTTCTTACAAAAAAAGTCTTCAGAGCCTGTAGAGTTTTAATGGGAAAAAGTAATGAGATTTTATTCCGCTAATTCAGAAAAACAGTTCAAATTAGAATTTCGGTCTTGTACATGTCTTTTGTTGTTATGTAGAAAAATAAAAACTCGAGTGCAAGACGAAAATTCTTTCATACAACTAATAGTTGTTTTTTTTTTTTAAATCTGTATATGGAACCACCCATTCTATTCATTTTCTGTGGTTGTTAACTTTAAAACTGGCCCTTAATTTTACTGACAGTGTTTTTGTCTGGTTGGAAGTGGTTTGTACTTTCAAACGATTACATTTTGTTATAAATACATAATTAAATAATTTTATTTAGAAGCAACATTAGTTTGGTATTTTTTTGTGGTTTCACTTTTGTTTTTCTGTGGTATTAATAAAGTATTACGTTGCTATTACTGTAACTTAGCCTTGGTCTATGCATTAGGGAAATGGTCGAAACAAAACCAAATTTCCGAATATTTAATTTTGTTTCCCATGAATTTTTAACGCAAGTAATTTTCAATTTATAGTTTTTAGACTGTTAATATTGATGTTAAATAAATATTTAACAAGAAAATAGATGAAACTTAGATATTTTAAGCGGTGGTTTCGAAAATGTTCGTAGCCTAACAATGAAAAACAAGAGTTAGATTTTTCAAATTACATTTATTTTTTAATATAATCTCCTGAAACTTCGATAGACTTAGAGTACAATTATATTCCTTGATTAAAGTAATGTTCCTACAGCTCTGCAAAATAATCATTTACAGCTGCAATTACATCTTTTATCGAGGTAAAATGCTTGTCAGCACTTTCACCAAACATATTCTCCATATCACTATGAATTTTTTGTCCCTATAAACCTTTCTTGTGTAAGCATTTAATGACACCTCGAATTTCAAAATCGAAGTAATATTTAACATGTGTTCATATGACAGATGGAAGTTTCCAATACACTTAATTGTTTGATGTTTATACCACCATTTGTATGTCAGGTTAAGAATATTTTGAACGGCCATAATAGAAAATCCATTAGCATGTCAAAAATATTTGTGAAATGTAAAAATCAACATACCATATTATAAATAAAGAAATTGGGAAATTGATAACAATGATTTATAAAACAGGTTTATCAATATTATAAAACATTTCCCCTCACTCCAAAAAAAAAAAAAAAAAAAAATAAACTAGAATTTAGAAAAAATAACTTATGTAGTGGAAACATTGAAATGAAAACGGCGCCAAAGACACTTTTTACCAATATTTAATAAAATTTTCCTTGAAATTAAGAAACAAATTTTACTTGAAATTTGATCAAAATTTCTAAATTTTAGAAAAATTTTACTACTGAGAAGTAAATTTTTATTAGAAAACAGTAAAATTTCCTCCTTAATTAGTTTATACATCATCTGCAATTTTACTGTTAGTTAGGAAAGGTATCCTTGGTTTTATTTTATTTAAGCTCATTAGATAATTTACTAAAAACTAGGACTTAACTCCCTAAAAATAAGAAAATATTTTCTAACAACAAGTTAAATATCACTTCTTTTAAGTGAAAATTATCCTTATCCTGCTTCTATGTTAAAGGTAATATATTTTACTTTACACTCATTGACTAGGTATTTTTCCACTTTCGGAGGACTTCCGCTTCGTGAGGACACTGCTATTAACAAACTTTTTGCTTTACATTTTTGTCTTTAAATTAAATTTAACAATAATAAGCTCATGTATTTTGAATATAAATTAAATTTCATTAGCAAAAAGGTAAACAAATTAAAAAAATGTACTCCAGGATATCCTGAAACGTAATAAATTGTGACAAGGTCAGATCCTTTTCGTAGTTAATTAACGGTGCTGCTTGAGAGAACTACAAAAAGGGACGCCCTACGTGACACACGACATCTATGGCTAAGGAACACTGGGGGTCCTTTGTCTTCTTAAATTAATTAATTTAAGGAAATTGTTGCAAAAATACAAAATATCACAATTACATTTCTTGTTGTTATTGGAAAATGGAAAAATGTCATAAGTTTATTTTATGTGATTTTTAGCTTAAACTTTATTTGACATATACAATTTTAAACTTTTTTATTATTAAGTGAACAAAATTTTAAAATTTATTTAAAGCTACTTTAAGTTCAATATTTAAGACTGTTAAGATTAGAGATGGGAACGTTAGATATTTTTGACTCACGCACGATCACGAACCAAACATAACAATCATTCACGATAGTGTTTTTAAATGGTTATCTAAATTTCTTTTATTTAATAGTATTTTTTCTTGAAAATTAGGAAAACTAACTGGTTTGTATTTAATTGATTGTTTTTTTTGGAATAGAATATTAAAAATAATTTAAACGTTTCCCAACAAAAAAAGTCCTAAACCAAATTTTTGTTATTTTTTGAAAATTAGAAAACTTTTACTTATTTGAACTAAGTACCATAAAAATTTTCCTTAAAAATAGTTCATCAGTTTCTAAAGTCAAGTAAATTTTTATTATTACATAGGAAAAAATTTATAACCTTTTGTTTTTAATTGTCTGCACTAATTTTTAGAAAACAATTCTTCAAAATTAGAAAGTGGTATACCTAAAAACTGAAATGGCTTTCTAAAATTTAGTTAATTTTACTACTAGCGAACAAAAAATGAACACACATTAAGTTCAAGTACCTTTTAGATTTAAGTTAGACACATTTTTTGAACTAAATGGGAGTAAATTATGTCCTAAATTTTTTTTTTACTTAACTTTATTTTACTACATTTGAGTATACAATTTTCTTAAAACTAAGATGTTTTTTCTTAAAACTAATAAATTTTTATTAAATTGACTTGTTTTTTTTCTTAAAATCAAGAAATATTACTTAAGAAACATATGAACTATTTCTCAGTATATAAACTATTTTGTTTGTCCTCAAATTAGTAATTTTTATTCTTTTTAAAAACATTTGTCTAAGTTTTAATAAAATTTTACTTAAATTGAGGACAATTTATAAACCATTTTGAAGGAAATTTTTGATTACATTTTAGTTCATGTCTTTTTTTAGTGCTGATTGAATGCACTAATTATTTAAAAATTTTGTCCACATAATAGCCAAAGTGTCTGTTAGCTATTATCCTATGGATGCTATAGTTTCCACGTTTATGCATGGTTTTCACTATGTCATTTTTAATGTCAATTTGTCCAAATTATTGGCAATTATATGAAAACGGGTTGTCATATGGTCTCATCTGAGTTTGCAGTCAGTTATGCACACGAACTGCCGTCAAATTACCGGACAGACA